>JPKZ01000021.1:50148-61944 GCA_000803305.1 Toxocara canis | reverse complement strand
GCGAGGGAAAGGAGTGGGATGCATATGCATAAGGTGGCAAGAAAATGCAATTTAATCAAATCACAATGATCTACAAAGTAGCAAGTATTTTGTGAGGTTATCGATAGCGCAGTGCTGTACCAGTTAATGAAAACGGTACTGTAAAAGCGTAGTACAGCTCCATTGCTGTTAGGAGCACATTTTTTGGACTATATTATTGGATTGTTTTTTATGCTTATCGCTACGACAATTTAAAAAAAAAACTTTTATGTGAGTGCCCTATTTAATTGCATTCAGCGTTATTGCATACATGCACACCGGCACTGTATAAAATATGTTTTATCGTTTTCATAAATGTCATATAAAATGCATTCCTTTATTACCAAAAAAAGGAAATGTCAACTTTATTTTGCTCAGTGATTCAAACTGCTGTTAAAAATAGATTGTTATGCATAAGGTGGCAAGAAAATGCAATTTAATCAAATCACAATGATCTACAAAGTAGCAAGTATTTTGTGAGGTTATCGATAGCGCAGTGCTGTACCAGTTAATGAAAACGGTACTGTAAAAGCGTAGTACAGCTCCATTGCTGTTAGGAGCACATTTTTTGGACTATATTATTGGATTGTTTTTTATGCTTATCGCTACGACAATTTAAAAAAAAAACTTTTATGTGAGTGCCCTATTTAATTGCATTCAGCGTTATTGCATACATGCACACCGGCACTGTATAAAATATGTTTTATCGTTTTCATAAATGTCATATAAAATGCATTCCTTTATTACCAAAAAAAAGGAAATGTCAACTTTATTTTGCTCAGTGATTCAAACTGCTGTTAAAAATAGATTGTGCGTTCTCTAATCCTTCAAATAAAAGCTGCAAAGAAGTACCAGAAGTCCGAAAGGGGCACAAAGAATGGCCACGAAATCGATGGCAACAAAAGCGTTTAGAGGAAAATTTTGATTGCGCAGCGTTAGAACACTAGAACACCTATATCGCATTTAGAGAGCCGCATGATGAAGCATTCTCAAGTGTTCGGTAAACCCAGCAATGACCATAAGGAGGTGTCGTCATGTGTTCGGTTAAGCCAGCAACCACCATGATCAGGTGTCGTCCGGTTTTCAGTGATACCAGCAATGACCATGACGAGGTGTCGTCAGGTGTTCAGTAAAGCCCAGATTGACCATAAGGGGGTGTCGTCAAGTGGTCATTCAAGCCAGCACTGACCAAGAGGAGGTGTCGTCAGGTGGTCATTCAAGCCAGTACTGACCATGAAGAGGTGTCGTCGGGCGTTCAGTAAAGCCAGCACTGATCGCGGCTTTGAATCTTTCTTAATTTGCAGCATTACGAGATAATCAAGCATGTTTATTGGCATTGTTTAGCGACGAAGACTTATGCCGGGTGAGCAATTGCGTTACTTGAAAATATGATTCGATCTATAGCGCTTTGACGCCAGCGCTGCAAATGTACATTAAAACGCTGAGCAGTTGATTTGAAAGTCTTATCGCTGCTGTCAAGCTCGAATGCTCTTCTTCATCGTTGTCTCTCCTGTGGCCTTTCTTGTCAGCTCATTCATGCGCTGAGCATCGCGCTGAAACTTGTCCAGCTGGATCCATGACTGTGGATGGGAAAGCAGTGATGCGTGTGGCCAGGATTGGAGGGGTTGAGGGGTGGAGGTTGGTGATCAGGAATTCTTACGTAAATGTGCTCCATTGTTTTTGCAGGTTACAGTTAATTAGGGGTGTGCATTATAGACGTTAAGCTTTTGAAACGCATGCTAGTCAATTTAATTTGGCTCAGTAAGGCTGTAAGCATTAAAGCAATGGAAGTTATATTTTGTTGCCATCTAAAAGGAGAAATTTATAGAAATTTTCAATGCACAAGCAGAAATAATAAAATTACAATGTGTATAAAATATTGTCAATTGAATAATCACAAAATTTCTATTTGCCATTCATTTCTTCATTCAAAAATACCCCTGCGGCGATGCGCTAAATTAAACATACCTTTGATTTTAGCCAATCTTAGAGCGTTGAGTTGCCTTGCCGTTATTACAGCTAATGGAATAGTGGAGCGAGCATGACTCGCAAAAATTTTCGACGAGCGTCTTAGGTGTTCTATTCCCTGTCTTCGTCAGTTACCGAAGAGGGCAGTATCGTATAAGGTTGTTTCTTGTGTCCCTGGCCGATTGTCGATCGTGCTTATTTTGTGAGACGACTAGTTTTTCGGAATCCGCGTTCACATTTCGTTCGTTATCAGCGTTAATTAAGCAATTCTTTCCTGCTGCCTTTATTGGATAATGCAGAATTGCTCTTGGAAGAACAAATAGGTGAACTTTGATAACGCTTTTCGTTCTGATACTCTGAACAAAACGTTCTTGTTTTGGTCCGAAATCGACCACTTTTTAAACTGCGCACGTACATTATGTTTAAAAAAAAAACAACTAACAGACGCTTTACTGGGGCAACCATCTTTTCGAAATCCATATATGCTTTCATTGCGCATGAAGAGTATTTTCTTAGAATTCGCAACAACAAAGATAAATGGGAAGGGAGGAAGGGGTACGGCAGGGCAGCTCAGTTGTTTTCAAATGCCCGAAATGACCTCCAAACTTATGTGCAGAACCATCAATTACTTGAAAATATTTTATTATCGATGATAGCGAATCGAAGTGGGGGATAGCCGAACGCATAAAACGGTGAAACGACGGCACCTTGTTTTTGGCCTCGCACTCAGGAAAAAACATGTAGGAATGTTTTCTGCATTCTTCGGTAATTTGAGAGCCCTTAAATGCACCAACGGCTTAGAAACTGATCAGTGTTCACCCTGATAGTAAGTACTCTATTTTCGTAAAAAAACTTTACAGCTATATAGCAAACAACGCATAAATCAATTCATATTGTAAAATAAAGTGTGATTCGATGGCTGAAGAAAGGCGTCAGATCCTATTGGAACGAATGTCTGAGGCGGATCATGAGAACTCATAGTTGGTACATTACTTTCGCAGGATTCTATGCTCGCGGATAGCATAAAGATGACGGAAAGCATTACAAACTCGGCCTTACAAGTAAAGTGACATAACATTTGAACGGTAAAGTACGAGGTTTGATGAGGGGAAATTCGAATAAAACTGGCCATCTACTCGTTCAGATTAATTCGCCAAGGAATTAGGGAACTCAAACCCCCTCTCCCCGCATCTCCTCCTTCCCGCCCGCCTCGGAGATCATTGATTAAATTTCTAAGTATTACTGGTAAAACTGTTTTCGCTCAAGTACCAAGCACAACGATTTTGCACAGTATTGGTGTATCAGTTGTGGTGTAGTAGATAGAACACTCGAATCTCTTCGACGAGTCAGGCGGCTCGGGTTCTCGTTGAGGACGGTTTCTACTTGCTTCTGAGCCAATTTAGCAGTGTAGTTGATAACAGTAATAAAGCGGTTTCACGATGACCACCGCTAGAGAAAATTTTTTTGAATTTCTCAACGAAAACGGATATAGTCGACGAGGTTTGCTCTGAAACGATCAAATATGCGTTTGTTTTATCCTTGCGGTGCTCATTTTCTTGAAGTGTGCTAACATAAATTTTCTGATTCCCTCTATGCCCAATCGTGATTGTAGATCTAATCCGGTCTATCGGTAGGGAAACAAGAAACCATCCTGTTGTGACGTGTACGCCTCTTTGTGATCTCGTTCTCGCCTAAGACATCACTGCTGATTCTAACGTATCGCTTCACAATGGCATCTATTCTGTATTTTGTACTCATTGACTTCACTGTTTGCTCCTGTCATGTATAAAGCATTATTCTTCCAAATGGGCATCAGTCAAGCGATGCATAATTCACGTCGAATTGGCGTTCTTTGAGCCAACAAAGAAGACTTAACTTTATTAAAGTAAACAGTGTGCAAAATGGCAAGAGCAGTTTGAATAGCACGCAGCAATAATATGAAATAACATTTGTTGTACGATGAACGTGTCATATAATCACAATTCCTTCACAAACAACAGACATTTAAATATAAATATAGCTAAGAACGGCATAGACCTCAGTTGGTAACTCCATCTATGCGAAAAGCTGCTTGTGTATTACGTGTGGGGCATGAAGGGAACGAAAAGAATTTTTTGAGCAATCTATACAAATCCTACGTAGTCGTTTCTGTCTCGATTAAAAAGAACGTTAACAAAAGTTCGGAGCTTCATCGAGAGGTGGTTTTTATTCGAGGTGTTCGGGGTGGGAGCTATCTAAATGGAAATCTGCTGAGTGCCGTCGCAAGGTATGGAACTCCCCAATACACTGTGGTGTTTCTAAGGTGGAGTCTATGTCGCATGCTACACTATGCGTATTGGTGTTTTCAAGGAGTAACACAACTGCTTTAGGCCACACAACACCATTAGATTAAAAGCTGGACAGCTTTACGCCCCATCATTACCGTATGAAAAACTATGTCCTTTAATGAAAGCTATAGTAGCGCATTTGTAGCCTGAAGAAGTGAAGCTATTTCTAAACAAAACTGATATATATATTTAAATTATAGGTAGAATACGTGGTGTATAGATAGAAATTTGCATGTGGCAATTTACAAACAACATTACAAATTTGAACTGAGCTCTCTAGCAGCGTTAAATTCGACTAACTATTCACCTCTCAAATGAAGTTTTGCTGGGTAGCACGCATCGAGGTGACTTTCAGATCTATGTTATTTCTCTAAGCACGAAAGTATTATCGAGTATTTCAGGGGTGCATCGATCGAAACATGGAAAGTTGATTGATGCAGTAAATAAAAAGGCAATTAGTGCAATCAGTCTCATCAATCTGCATTATTGTTGAATTCGAATACAAACAATTATTTTCGACTGCAAAATATTCGTTGCGAATTTACATGTAAAAAATCACTCGGGATCTCCGGATAGTGAGCACGTTGTCACATCAAGAGGATAAAATCTCAAGGGACAAAATTTCGCAACAAATACACCTATTATTGCACAATACTTTTTTAAATGATATCACCCATTCTTTTGTGAGTATAAAGTATTATAAGCAAAACGGAAGACGTTTACGGCGAAATAGATATAAACGTAAGGGCATCTTCGACCGTCATTTGAGATCTTCTTGCGAAATCGTGACCATGATCTCGAGATCGTGATTTCCTTTTCCGAACTTATAAGGGTAATAAACGTAAGTATTTTTTTCTCGAAGTCTCCTTTTTCGATAAGGTCTCAATACGTTTTTGTGTGTATGAGGAAGTGTGAGTCATCGATAAATGCCACTGCACCAAACAACATCTCTCTCTCTCTTCTACTGCATTCTTTTTAAAAAATTTTTGGCACAGTAACGTAACTAGATCTTGAGTCGATCATACGACGTTACCGTTCCGTTTGCTTAGCACTGTATAGAAAAGCGTTTTGTTTTTCGAGCTCAGCGTTCGTTTTTATTGTAGTTTCTCTTCTATACTGAACTGTGGGAGGGCACAGCGATACAGACTTCATAACGAAATGAATTTCTAAGGTACAGCACCATCTTTACTGTATCCGTATCTTTTTTTGCGAAATAGTGCAGTGATATCTGTCGTCAAACGCCTTTCTAACTATGTACAAAAACCATACTGGCAGCAGCTGTACTACTACCATTACTAACTGCGCTGCACATCGACGGATCGCCATGCAAGTAGATGTCACGATTGCGGCCACAGCAATTGATTAGCGTTCGTTCGAATGGATCCGTTTCCGAATTCAAAAATGGTTGAACGTAGCATGGAGGCGTAAATTTCACTGTCGTAAAATCGAGTACGGCCATATAGAACGCCACAACGGCACCAACAAATGTAACCACTGAAATTTACACGCACGTTTTGCTCGGTGGGTATATGCAACAGAAAGCACAATAACTGTTGTTTGGCAAATATTTGTGGGAACAGTTTCTCATGGAATAGGCAAATGGTGAAAGATTTTTAAAAAAGAATGCAGTAGAAGAGAGAGAGAGATGTTGTTTGGTGCAGTGGCATTTATCGATGACTCACACTTCCTCATACACCCTCCTGGAAATTTTCGGCCTATAGAAGTCAGACTGTCCACAATACAGTCTAATTTATTAGATTCTAACCAGAACTGTTTTTCAAATTTTATGCTTTAAAATTGATGCATAGATGATCGTTTAAAAATGGTCTACTCATCTCTCACACTATGCGAATCAGTGCTTTCTTTTTAGACTAAATAGCATTTGCTTTAAAAAATGGTTGTACGGGAAAACATTTTTTTTGCTGTTAAGGATAATTGTGTAATTTATTTGGTGAATTATCAGTGGCACAAAACAAACTTCAACACCATATCTGCATAATCTTATTGTATAACAGAGATCAGCAACATAAAATCGATCGTCTATTCCGGACAGGATGATTTTAAAGTATAGAAAGATGGCATCTGACTCTGTTAGAGACAATTAATTATGTATCCCTAACAAATTACCGTATCGCATATTACGATTGTGCCAAAAGAACGAATACAAAATATCTGAAAAGCCAAGATCAGCATTATAGCAAATAAATGATTTGAAGGGTGGTGAACTGAAACAGGAGCTCTAAGTAGATCATCACAACGAAAACAAAAAAGCGCTATATGCTTGCTGATTTGTACAGGAAACCATATAAAGAGACTCACAGTTTATGACGGCAGTCCATGTAAGCTTCTTCCAGGATGACCTTTGGATCACCCTACAAATACGGATCATTACAGCAAAATAGCGCCGATCCATTTTGAAAATGATCAATTAGCCTAATAGCTTGTAGCTAGACGAGAACTAAGCGAATAAATCGATTAGGCGCAAAACTGAAACCGCTTTTACACTCTCGATATAATGCACAGACATAGTAGTCGTCTGGCGAAGATCTATTCGCGGCTTTTTTCTGCCTATTTCGCTATCCTCACATACACTATAATATATGATTTTGGTAGGCATAACTAGAGAACATAAAATGTATGGTTGTTTTCAAGGACGATTTGATATACTTAGCAGTTAGGAGATAAATGGGACCGATTGTGGAGTTCACCATTATGTATTAGAGGCGAACAGCTGCTCTCATATATCATTTACAGATCGCAATTATCGGTTAAACTTCTAAACAAATGCTGAAATTGGAACGATTATGTGTTTAGATGACTTACTGTCTAAAGGTCGGTCTTCTGTAATCCTTAGCCTCCTCATCAAATTCAGCTGCCGTAAGCCAAAGGTTAAAAAGACTTGGCAAAACGACACAGCACATCGGGATGGTCGTGCTGCCGAATAGGTTCATGACGGGTGTGAAGTCCGGAATGGTGACTGCGATGAACAGAATTATGAACATCACAATCGTTCGTGATACAACTTGCTTTACACAAAAAGCTGTAACAATTTCATATTACTATACTTGTCCTTCATCATAAGGTACCAACTGCTCTTCAATGATGCAAACCAAGAAATGAAATTGAATAAAGTATCGCATCGAATCATTGCCTTAACAAAACAGATATAAGTGAGGCAACGATCACATGCAATCTCCACTGCGGCGTTTTAACGCCAAGATTTCTGTACTTCACAGTTAAAGCACTAGCAAAACGAGTTCAGCGAGTTTCATTTCTTTAGTTGTACAGTTACGAATCTTCACCGTAAAAAAGTTGCGCACTGCTCTCGGTTTAGAAATATAAACCCGCAAAAAAATGAGCAAAACTAGCCAATGCGATTAGAAATGCACATTTTCAAGCGTTAGTGCTCACCATGTGGAATGTGGAAAATACTTTCGACTTGTTGATTGATTGGGTTGATCGTGATTAAAAGTGTGAGCACACAGTGAACAGCGATCGCAAGATCGGCTGCATATCGTATCCAGTCGATTTGCACCGAAGTGATCACAGAATTCATCATACTGTCACCGTAAACAATATACGCGAAGACTGACAGCGGCATATACAGTAATGCAACTACTGAAAAGCAACGATACACTTACACAAATATTATATATATGTACAAATATATTTGACATGTGAGTATGTTTGTATCACTTGCGTTGTTTGAGCTCTGTAACAACTGAACCTAATGTCACGAAGAGTGATAGTTATGGGATGTCAACCATAGAACGACCTCATTCATGTCCGAACTTTCAAATTTATCCACCGACCATATGAGGAGGTGATGCGCTTTGCAAAATGGAAATTTACAAAAACTACAAAATCGTTTTCTGTACCAACCAGTTCAGAGTTTCTAAAAGCAGACACTCGCAAAGAACTAAGTGAAATTTTTTTGTACCAATGAAATGAAATCGGAAATCATTTTGAATTAGAGGTGACAAATATCGCAGATTACACCAACAGAAATGATGTTATTCTGTGATTGTGTGAGTTCAGCACTGTGGAATGTAATGAATTTTATGTGATGAATTATGTGAATGTACGGTTATTGCGAATGGGTTGATGCATGAACGCAGAACAAATTAGGTATGATGGAAGTGCAATCGATGTGCTGCAGGGTGTGTCAGCAGCGGTGAGAGTAGTGACAGTCAGAAACCAGGGTGAGGAGGGAAGAGGAGAGCGGGAGCCTTCGTCTTAGAATTAAATCCCTACAACTTTCATCTTTGAATCAAAGCCTCAAGATCAAAGACGAACTTGTGAATCCAAGAATGACGGATTTAGTGAAGTCTTTGGGATCGTACATATCATGCTGAATCGATGGAAATACATGATGGCCGTTGAATGCGAAAAGAAAAGTGCCAAGACTGAGCAGCGCGTTCAAGAAAGTGACGGGCGGGTAGTTGACTTCCGCTTTGCAGCCTTCGAGATCGATACCCAGGCTGACGAGAATCAAAATCACCGCAGCAATTGTGCATGCCATCGCCACAACAATTATGAACCTGAATTGATTTTTACACGTTATATTTACGTATTAAACGTTAACCATGTGTTATGCAAAATATATTTTAAATTTTTACTATGTATTGTCGCAGAGGATGTTTGTTGCGCTTGAAACGTGATTTTATATACCTCTCAGAGGTGCTGCATTGTGTGAATAAGAGTGTAACTTGTGCAACAAAAAAAAAGACTGACAAATAATAAGTGAATTGGCCCGTAATACCTCACCATGCACCGAGGACTCACCTACGCGCAAAATTTTGACCGCTACCATACAAATACTTAAAAGTTAGGCGGAATTCTGAACTCATAATTTCCACCCCTAAATTTTCTAGTAAATTTTACTTTTCGGCTCCATTTTCCTATTAGGGCGACGGCAACGATAAGAGAAAGGTCAACACTACGACTGGCGTCCTTTTTCTAGAATGCAACGTGACTGCAATGAGGAGAAATAAGATCGGATTATGGAAAATGGAATTTTTGTTGAGCTTAATATGCCCTAATATTCTCTACTCGTTGCTACTCTTGTTTAAGCTCATCTAAGATGGCCGATGCACTGCGATAAAAATCCCACTTCAATGCAAAGCAAGTGAAAATTTAATTTGCCAATACAAAATCCCGACTTCGAATCGATATGTGAACAAAACTTTTTCTCGTGATGACATCAGTAGCTTTCTCTGGCTATCGAAATGGTCTCAGAATCTACAAGTAAAATCCATATACGCATAGAAAATACGCGATCATCGTAACGTTTGAACAGCGTTTTTCTTTTTTTCGCCGACAGTCATCATTTTGGCCTAAGGCCTAATCGTTGAAATAAGGAACTGATAGGAATTTTTTTAACTTAACAATAAACTTACCAAAAATCCGCTGGTGACTTAAGATATGTGATTGGAAGAACGCATACCGAAATGATAATGAGCATATAGCATAAATGAATATCAGTACCGAAATGCGCAATAAAGTCACGAATTATACGTGCCGCCAATAATATGTAGACCACTGTTGTGCCGAACTGTGTAAAGTATACACAAAAATATGCCACCAACCTGAAATTGCGGATGTTGGTGAAATTCCCCGAAGAGAATTTATGCGTACCAAGATCGACTGAACATTGCTTTGATGGCAGAAAATGTTTTTGGATTTTCTTGGAATTTCTGGAATCTTTGGGATTTAGAGGCCCATTTTTCATGAGCAGTAGAATCGCGATTTTAGGGATGATACGGTTGTTAGTGCTCTTATGCGGTAGTCACGGAAAATTTTCACAATTTTTTTCAATAAAAGATCATAGAGTGAAAAGATCGATTTAGCAGTTCAATCATTATCTCGATATGTATCGTCGTATAACTAAGATTATTGATCACTGTTATTGATCATTATTGATCATCGCAACATTTATAGTTTTTCGACAGACGGAAAAGAGAAGCAGCAGAAAACGCTTCGCTCCTGCTCCGCTCTTATAAAAGCTGAAATTTATATGGCGCTATGCAATTTCAACATGAAAAATTTTCTAATTAATTTCTTAATTTAATTCAAACATCTCATTCCAATATTTTATTCCAATATTATTCCAACATTTCTATTAGGCGAATTACTGCATAGATTTTCAATTGAAACGCCATTAGTTGTCAGGTTATTCATCAGCCGAACCAGATATTTGGAGATGAAATGCTAAAGATGAAAGCTTCCATAAAAATTATTATCTTTGCTAGCAATTACCAGCGCACTGTTGTATTGGAGTGTGGTAAATGAGTAAAAGACATGCTTTGAACACCAAATTTATACTCCTTTGATCTTTTTCCTCGCTCTTCAAGTGAACGAAAAATGATTGTTCGATGCATGGATGGTAGAGGAGGTTGCCATGTAACACAGGACAGCTAAAGAGCTGCATATTGATACAAATGATATTTGCTTTCTTTAAACAGTACCTCAAAGTACAACAGTACAAAGTACAACTTTAAACAGTACAACAGCAAGCCTTTTGGCTCATTATGAACGTCTTATTTTGTTGTTTAATATTTCTTTATGCTTCATTTGCTAATTGATAAATTATTAAAAATCGAAAGAGTTCAGTTCAGGCATAGATATATGCTCTAGGATAGGGTGGCACAAGTGGGCGGTGCAGTGCATTGTATGTGTGATACAGATGATCGCTCTAAGTACTAAAGAAGAGAACGTGTAAGTCGATTGCAAAAAAAAAAACGTATAGTAACTTTGTATTTTCTAAATAGCCTAATGCATTAGGCGTCAAAATGATGACGGAAAAATTAAACCTCATTCGAGTTCCCATACTTCGCAACGCAATTTCCGGATACGGTTTTCGGCAATGCTTTCGATATACGGGCCATCGCTCTTGCATTATTACCCAATTTCGGCCGAGCTGATAACCAGTTCCGGCGAAGAAGCAGCAAATGACTAACATAAATATGATTCCTATTGCGAGCCCTAAATTCTTCCGTTCATTTCGTATCGATGCGAATGAATAAGGGAAAACGAAATAATTTATGCAAAAGTATATACATATATATTATATATATATATATATGTAAAATTTCGGAACAAATTTGATTCGTTAAAAAAAAACAAGCAATTCATTTCATTAGATAGCCCAAGAACCATTGAGCGAAAAGCAACTTTACTCCAGATTCACTTATCGACCTCAACTTATCCATCTAATCACCGTCGCTAAAGCAAATGTGTATGAGCACAAAAAAGACAAATTAAAACGAGCTATTTGTATAACTCGATCTCACGAGATTTTATCAAGATCATATTTGTTCGAAGCAAAGAGAAATTTTTTTTTTGTGAAACGAGCACAATAGGGATGATAAACTTGAAAAAAACAAAGACTGAATTTTATTGCGGTTTTCTAAGATTGTGTTGTAGGCATTCGCTATAATTATGGTTCAGTGAGGCGAAACATCAGTATAAACTATTTTATTAT
>JPKZ01000021.1:14570-28437 GCA_000803305.1 Toxocara canis | reverse complement strand
CATATATATATATATATATATATATATATAGCTCAGTGGTAGAGCCTCCGCTTCGCGTGCGGGGAGAGCCGGGTTCGATGCATGGCTACTTCCCACCATACCACTGACAGCCCAGCCAGCGGGTGGCTAACAACAGGCTAAAACAGCCAAAGAAATGGCTGTGCTCGGCGTGCGATTGCCTCAGTAACATCGAGACACCGCACCGAAAGCCCGAGTGGTAACCTGCTAACGTGGTTTCGTCACAGCAAGATAGAAAATTCTCTCACGGCTCGTTGTCAACTGTTGTCATTTCAAAGCCCATAATTCGGAAAAAGTGTCTTACATATGGATCGGTGTCCGTCTTATCGACTGCTGAATACACTTATAATCCCATATCGATGCCTTTCTAAATGTCTTAGACCGTAGTGAAGGTTGTGGCTGAATTATGATAAGATCAATAAAGTGCTTGTAACTTTTTATGTGGCAAAACTTATACGACTTTTGTCACAACTAGGTGATATGATAACAGATATCTCCTGTCAACCATAACCTGATATACCATTTCTTCATTTTGAGGCGTTCTTTGATATGCTTCTTAAGATGTCCACAGTAACTGTGGAGTTATCAAAGATGAGTTATTCCCAACATTCCCAAGCATCAGAGAGGCGCTAGACCTATCAAGGCACTGAAGTAGCATTGATGTGGGCCTACAACACTCCGCAAATGCTGTGGTCAAGTGGATTCAAAAGTCGTTGACTCTGATGCCAGATATGGTGTGAATGGAGGGGTCGAATGCGACCACTGATCTGTTACCGAGTTACCACTCACAGAACAACAACTTTTCAAAGATGTTTTCGACAAATTTCGGTTGGATTCCACATCCTCTTCCATTAAAACTTGCAGCTCTTCGCTTGTGTGAAGCGTATAATCACCGAGCTATCATCCAAATCTTGTGGAAAACGATATGAATCATTTACTTTCTGATATTCGCTTCGAATGATAATACAGCTCTGCCGTTTTGGAAGTTTAAGCTGCTTAGAACAGTGAACACCTCATCGGAGAGGACAGCGCTCCCAAACAGTCCACAGGACGTCTATTTTCAGAGTCACCAAATCTCTTGCGAGATTCGTGAGGGATAGGCATCATGGGAATACTAAAACAAGATTGTAATGCATTCCTTTGTAATCACTCTTTCAGGTTTTTTTCGCTTATTGTTCAATGAATTTATCAACATCTTTTTTATTGGCTGCTGCAGCTTTAGCTCCACATTCTCGATTTTTTACTGAATTTCGACAGTTATATGGTCCTGATTCATTATCTGCTGATAATGTGATACGTGATGTTGGTGTGAAAATGTGCTAAATCTGCGTTGGAATTTGCAGTATTCAGAAATTTGCTACGAAGGCCTTCAAGGTTGCAATTTGTATTTTCTAGACTTACAGTATAGGTATCATGAGCTCTATCGTCATGTACATACGTGATTTAGTGTCGATTTATTTTAGAATATTGCACGCGAGTATGGTTTCCTCATCTTACTGCAGAAGTGAGTTCAAGAATATTGCTATCGTGTGGCGTTTCGTAAATTGTTCCTCGCATCGTTCTTACATGAGTGTTTTTACTCGATTAAAAGTTTTCAATCTTGAAGCGTTAGAATAGCGCACGGTGAAATTTGATTGGATTCTCACTCATAAAATCGTAAAGCTGCTTTCGGGTTTATCTTCTGAAGGTATTTCATCGTTCCCTATGGAACGAGAGCGTCGGACTCATAACTTATAACTGAAGCCTAAAATATGCGCCATAAACAGCACCTTTCACAGCTTTCAGCTTGGAGTTATCCGCATTTCGAACAGCATCCCTCAAAATAAAATTTCAGGATAAAACGTTTCGATATTTGAGGATCACTTTAGTTCGTTCGACATGAGACTTGCGCTTGTCTCCGAGTCCCAAGATACTAATTTACTGTTCTTTAATTGTCGATTTTCTTATATCGTGCCATTCATTTTTCTATTTGTTAATAATAGCATTCCTTGTATCTCTCCGGTTTTAGTGGATTGAATTCTCTAGCTTTATATTTTGTGTGTTCACCTCCCTTCCTCGTTTTATTTGATATACTTATTATGCATATATTTGTATATGCGCAGTTATGTCCTTTTCATACGTCCTCGTTGCTCTGTGCAGTTTTCTTTGTTCGTGTCAATAACGATAGTTCACTTCAATTCAGCTCAGTTCACCGCTGATTTCTTTCTTTTGTGTCTCAGATTCCAAAGTTGTCCATACTTCTCCCTATTTACCCACGTGCTCTTTCGACTCAATCCGCAGAATACATTGGTTGATAGTCGTTCCTTGACGAGAGCAGTGATACAAGCGCGGTGACAACAAAGTTTCGTCGATACGGAATACTTGCATTGTGAAGGATTGTCTCGGTATTTGCGTCATATATTCTTTGTGCCACAACCACTTCCCTCGTGCTAATTTTTCGACCAGATAATGCTTGTGCATGTTGCATTTTCGCGTGCTTTTTCGGATATATAGATAACGCAACAATCTCGAACGAAACTGACTGTAAAAGAGGCATGCACTCCAGTGGAAGCGTTACAAGTTACTGAACTCTAGCCACTTTTGTGTCCTTTTGCGAAGGTGACGACAACAGGAACATCGGATTTTATGAGCAGAAGCAAAGAAAAGAAGCGTGACCTCAACGTACGTTGCATACAATGGTCGATTGAGGGGGTCAGGGGGGCACAAGGTGGTGTTAAATGGGGCAAGTTTTTTTAAACATTCTTTTCGTTTTAATCATCGCTTAGCTTGGCATTTTTAGGCGCACTTTGTGCAGTGCAGTTGGCTGCTTTCACTTCAAAGTCTCTGACAGCCGCTCGTCCAAACAGGCTTACACTCCATCCATATGTTATTATAGTTGTATGCACTTTTCGACACCCCAATTATTCATTGATAATCCTTCTTTCTCGATCACTGTATAATTATTTGGTTTTTGTTTTGTGCTGGTCATTTTTCCCAAAAGCAACGCAAATGTTACTCTAACAAAAAATTGTAGTAATATAATACATTTTTTTGTAATGCGCTTCGTTGTTCGGTAGGTGGCAAAAAAAAATTGACGCAAACTAAGAAGTTAGCGCGTTGTTCATTATTTAACAAACGTGCTGGTTTTGTAGCTACTTGTTTTTCGATAATCGCTTTGTTGGCCGAAACGATACCTTTCGTTTTTCAAACATTTGCATTACTGCAGAAGATTTCATTCTTGTTGGTTATAAGTTGCCATTAAAACTGTTTTGTCATTCCACCGATATGCCTAAGGCATCGTCATTTAAGAGAAGGTAACATCAACGAAAAGCTCCATTCAAACGCAAGTTAGTGAGCTAGCCGAGTTTGTGGTTTAGACTGAATGTAAACGTGAATTTAGGCTGAATGCGAATTTCACTTGTATCCAACAGTCATTGAATCATTTGTGATCTGCGAGCAGCACTTGCAGATAGGCTTGTCCGTGAGTCGGTCGCACTTCTGGCAAAATATTGACCTATGCTGAGCCTATAGACTTGTTAACGTTAAACGTTTCATGTGAATTTTGGATGCATTGCTGCTGAAATGAGACGTTCTGCAAGGGTACTCTCATTAAACGTATCGACCAACAGTTTACACATTCAAAGCATTGCCTTCCACCCAGCGAGCTTCCGATATGATCTTTAAACCTTTAACTTTCCAAATTTTCACTCACTATTTTTCATTCAGTTTAACTTCAATTTCTCTGCAATTGCTTGAGATGCATTTGTCGGAGGGATTACAGCTGCTCGTTCAATGTCCTCAACGAAAAACGGGGAATTCTATATGTTAAATTATCGTTCCAGGAGTGATAGCGCTAAATCGTTCCAGGAGTGATAGCGCTGAATCTTTCCAGGAGGGATAGCGCTGCAATTTTGAAATGTTTATTCCGCACTGATTAATTTCAATAACTGAGAATGCGTATCAGGTCGACAGCATGACGTACGCCTCGCAGTGAAGCCTACCAGATCATCCGGTTCCGTAAATGGCTAAAAATAACAATGCAAATCCCCATTTTGACTGACTCAACTGTTCGTGCAAATTTTCTCTTGAAGATTCGTTTTCCTGCAATTCGATCTGCAGAAAATGTAAATCAATTAGCTACAGAACGTACACAAACTTTTCTTTAAGCTTTTATCCGCAACGCTTTTATCGGCTAAAAAACTGATACATTGATTGATTGGTACAATGATTAGCTGCTTCACCGATTAGCTGATTCACTGGTCAACTCAATCGCTGAATATAGGTGTGTAGATTATATCAACCCTATATCGCAACCTCACTTTCAGTGGTTTTCAAATTCAGACTACTCGACAGGAGTACAAAGCTGTCGCCAATTCGTTTAGCTAATTCAAAGATGCATAAAGCGCGAAAAATGAAGAAGGAAGTTGGAAGCGGAAAAAAAATTGGAAATTTGTGGACGCAAGCATGCGTCCACAAATTGCCGCAGTATATGAAAAGCATATTATGCTGTTTAGTTCGTTTTGACAAAGTCTTCCGCGCAAAACATCGAATTTTGGTTGCAGAGAGGCGAGAAATGTTCAACGACTAGCAAGTATACTCGCGGGGAATTGCATACTTCCCAAGGGTAATCCCAAGAACTCGACCATTTCCCGTGCACTTCAGTGTTTGTGGTCATATTGTGGGGCATAGACCCCAGGAAAAGCATTCAGCCAACAAAAAACCGTAAAAGGAGAATGCAAAGAAAAGTTATTTGAGTATCGTAGACCGTTGCAGGCTATGCGCATGCATTCATGCCAATATTTTGCTTTTGAACGGCATCGGCGTTCCCATTGTGCGTGAGCGAGCTGTGTGTCCTTTTGGTCTTTTTTTTCTGTGGTTGCCACCTAATCCCATTCGTAATGAAGCTCATCCCTAGAGAGATCCTTTTAAAAGGATTTTTTAAAACCGATTAGTGAAAACCGATATTTGCGAGTGAAAAAAAGCAACTAGCAAAGTGCGCATCTTTCATAGAGGAAATGAACGTAGAATTGAGATACGCAGACAAACCGAAACAAAAAGGTAAGAAGAGAAAGTGGAACGAAGAACAGATAAACAGCGCAGGAAAAATATCAAAGTGCAAATCTTTTTTGGAGAGAGTTACCGGAAGATAGAGAGAGAGAACGGGAGAGAGGGAGAGAAAGAAAGAAAGAAACAAAGAGGCGGGAGGGGAAGGGAAAAATTGAATTAACTGTACGCATGCAATTCCAAGAAAATGAATCATCTTTGCCTCTCTGAATGCATACAGAAATTCTTTTCGCGTCATTTTCTTTCTGCTGTAATCGACAGAATGGATGAGTATTTTATTGCATGAAAGAAATGCATCAAACACGTGATCGTATAGATTGTTCGCTAAGCGAGACGGGGTAAAAATAAACGAGATAAACAAGACCGGCATACATACCCTTACTCCCCCTCCATCTCCCCTCTCCTCTCTCCTCCCCTCTCCCTCCCACTTTCCGCATAGCTCCTTTCCATCTCAAATGGAGTTCCCCATGCGAGATATGTTATGACCATAAGAACAGATTACACGAATTTGTTCCTGAGCATAGGTCAATTTTTTGGAGCGAGAATCCCGTAAGTGACAAATACGCATACGTATACGACAGATAATAGGGGAAAGAGAACAATTGACCACAGTAATATTTTGCGGAGTTAATTTCTCTATCATTGAGTTGTTCCCTCGTGATCGAATGAGTGCCGAAAGATCGCTGTAAAATTCCACAATACATTTCACTATTGTTCACTGCATGAGTGCTGCCAATAGAAGCGGACCGTAATCATCAGCGATTGTTGTTGAAGCAACAATAAACTTTTACCAAATGCTCATTATACAAAGAAGGATCGTTCAGAAAGATTTCCATTCGGCAGCTATACGTTGCAATAATCGATCCATCGATGGCGTTTTAGTTGAATGCAAGAAGATCCATATTCGAACGAGAATGCCTTTAACACACTTCGGCAAATTTGCATTCGCAAAGCGCGTTATGGCGAGCTCGTATCTGTGTGTATGTGTATTTATAATGCTAACTGTGAATTGTAAAAACAAAACGATAGATGCTCAATATGACCGTAGGCGGTCATTGAGGGACATTATTTTGTTACGATATGGTAAAATCGGTTAGTTCGATGAGTGCTTTTGAAGAAACGCCTATTTTATGGAGCACTTGATGCACGCGTTCCCACTATTTGTCTATCGCATGTAGGACGAATTGTCGTGTTCGATGGTGGCGCGATTTAAATGAAATTCAGATTTCAACCGAATTCGTTCGTTATTTTATTTTGTTTTCTATTTTAATAATATATGTGTTTGCCAGTAGAATTATTATTTTAACAAAAAATAAATACAATTGAGTGAAATTATATTTGTCCTTCATTAAGATAATCGAATAGTAAATACAAAGCTGCAGAAGGAAATTAACTTTAACTTTAAAAGCAGCGCGAGCACGTATAGCAATTGCCAACTTCTATATGTTAAATAATCGTTCCAGGAGTGATAGCGCTAAATCGTTCCAGGAGTGATAGCGCTGACTCGTTCCAGGAGAGATAGCGCTAAATCGTTCCAGAAGCGATAACGCTAAATCGTTCCGGGAGTGATAGCGCTGAATCGTTCCAGGAGTGATAGCTCTAAATCGTTCCAGGAGTGACAGCGCTAAATCGTTCCGGGAGTGATAGCGCTGAATCGTTCCAGGAGTGATAGCGCTAAATCGTTCCAGGAGTGACAGCGCTGAATCTTTCCAGGAGGGATAGCGCTGCAATTTTGAAATGTTTATTCCGCACTGATTAATTTCAATAACTGAGAATGCGTATCAGGTCGACAGCATGACGTACGCCTCGCAGTGAAGCCTACCAGATCATCCGGTTCCGTAAATGGCTAAAAATAACAATGCAAATCCCCATTTTGACTGACTCAACTGTTCGTGCAAATTTTCTCTTGAAGATTCGTTTTTCTGCAATTCGATCTGCAGAAAATGTAAATCAATTAGCTACAGAACGTACACAAACTTTTCTTTAAGCTTTTATCCGCAACGCTTTTATCGGCTAAAAAACTGATACATTGATTGATTGGTACAATGATTAGCTGCTTCACCGATTAGCTGATTCACTGGTCAACTCAATCGCTGAATATAGGTGTGTAGATTATATCAACCCTATATCGCAACCTCACTTTCAGTGGTTTTCAAATTCAGACTACTCGACAGGAGTACATAAAGCTGTCGCCAATTCGTTTAGCTAATTCAAAGATGCATAAAGCGCGAAAAATGAAGAAGGAAGTTGGAAGCGGAAAAAAAATTGGAAATTTGTGGACGCAAGCATGCGTCCACAAATTGCCGCAGTATATGAAAAGCATATTATGCTGTTTAGTTCGTTTTGACAAAGTCTTCCGCGCAAAACATCGAATTTTGGTTGCAGAGAGGCGAGAAATGTTCAACGACTAGCAAGTATACTCGCGGGGAATTGCATACTTCCCAAGGGTAATCCCAAGAACTCGACCATTTCCCGTGCACTTCAGTGTTTGTGGTCATATTGTGGGGCATAGACCCCAGGAAAAGCATTCAGCCAACAAAAAACCGTAAAAGGAGAATGCAAAGAAAAGTTATTTGAGTATCGTAGACCGTTGCAGGCTATGCGCATGCATTCATGCCAATATTTTGCTTTTGAACGGCATCGGCGTTCCCATTGTGCGTGAGCGAGCTGTGTGTCCTTTTGGTCTTTTTTTTCTGTGGTTGCCACCTAATCCCATTCGTAATGAAGCTCATCCCTAGAGAGATCCTTTTAAAAGGATTTTTTAAAACCGATTAGTGAAAACCGATATTTGCGAATGAAAAAAAGCAACTAGCAAAGTGCGCATCTTTCATAGAGGAAATGAACGTAGAATTGAGACACGCAGACAAACCGAAACAAAAAGGTAAGAAGAGAAAGTGGAACGAAGAACAGATAAACAGCGCAGGAAAAATATCAAAGTGCAAATCTTTTTTGGAGAGAGTTACCGGAAGATAGAGAGAGAGAACGGGAGAGAGGGAGAGAAAGAAAGAAAGAAACAAAGAGGCGGGAGGGGAAGGGAAAAATTGAATTAACTGTACGCATGCAATTCCAAGAAAATGAATCATCTTTGCCTCTCTGAATGCATACAGAAATTCTTTTCGCGTCATTTTCTTTCTGCTGTAATCGACAGAATGGATGAGTATTTTATTGCATGAAAGAAATGCATCAAACACGTGATCGTATAGATTGTTCGCTAAGCGAGACGGGGTAAAAATAAACGAGATAAACAAGACCGGCATACATACCCTTACTCCCCCTCCATCTCCCCTCTCCTCTCTCCTCCCCTCTCCCTCCCACTTTCCGCATAGCTCCTTTCCATCTCAAATGGAGTTCCCCATGCGAGATATGTTATGACCATAAGAACAGATTACACGAATTTGTTCCTGAGCATAGGTCAATTTTTTGGAGCGAGAATCCCGTAAGTGACAAATACGCATACGTATACGACAGATAATAGGGGAAAGAGAACAATTGACCACAGTAATATTTTGCTGAGTTAATTTCTCTATCATTGAGTTGTTCCCTCGTGATCGAATGAGTGCCGAAAGATCGCTGTAAAATTCCACAATACATTTCACTATTGTTCACTGCATGAGTGCTGCCAATAGAAGCGGACCGTAATCATCAGCGATTGTTGTTGAAGCAACAATAAACTTTTACCAAATGCTCATTATACAAAGAAGGATCGTTCAGAAAGATTTCCATTCGGCAGCTATACGTTGCAATAATCGATCCATCGATGGCGTTTTAGTTGAATGCAAGAAGATCCATATTCGAACGAGAATGCCTTTAACACACTTCGGCAAATTTGCATTCGCAAAGCGCGTTATGGCGAGCTCGTATCTGTGTGTATGTGTATTTATAATGCTAACTGTGAATTGTAAAAACAAAACGATAGATGCTCAATATGACCGTAGGCGGTCATTGAGGGACATTATTTTGTTACGATATGGTAAAATCGGTTGGTTCGATGAGTGCTTTTGAAGAAACGCCTATTTTATGGAGCACTTGATGCACGCGTTCCCACTATTTGTCTATCGCATGTAGGACGAATTGTCGTGTTCGATGGTGGCGCGATTTAAATGAAATTCAGATTTCAACCGAATTCGTTCGTTATTTTATTTTGTTTTCTATTTTAATAATATATGTGTTTGCCAGTAGAATTATTATTTTAACAAAAAATAAATACAATTGAGTGAAATTATATTTGTCCTTCATTAAGATAATCGAATAGTAAATACAAAGCTGCAGAAGGAAATTAACTTTAACTTTAAAAGCAGCGCGAGCACGTATAGCAATTGCCAACAACGATCACTGAGCGCATCTAATAAGCCGTCGTCACTTCACATAACAGTTTAATATGTTTGTTCATTCTGTCGGTGAAAGCTAATGAACTTTTTGAATTTTGTCGTAGAAAAATTTATAAGTTATTTACGAGCTCAATCTTTAGCATTCATCGGTTAATTTTACTCTTCGTTTGCTTACGAATAAACAACGAGACTGAATATGAATCCCATTTAAGCAAATATGTGGTACTGGTTGTCCCCTATAGGCGCAAACATAAGCTATATTAATTACTAATGCACATTGGCGATAGGCTGGTTCCCTAAGTGAACGAGAGACCAATCGGGTGCATTCTGTATGGTCGAAGTGAACAGGTAGGTAAACGTGAAGCATATGCGTTAATTGATTAGGATAATAAATTAGCAAAACAAGTGGTGATTGGGATCACTCATGATATGATTGAGGAATGAGGGCCTTACTGGAATAATAATTTAGCGCTGCATAGATGACATATGCGGCGGAGATGGTCGTTGGATTAAATCGCGCCACTTACTTAAGTGGGAAAAAGAAATCGAATTTGGAACAAACTTATTTTCTAACATGTTTTCATTTTTCTTCACTGAAAAATTGGTCGACTTTTTCACGAATTTGTATTTTTACGCTGCTTCCATACAAATATATACCTTCATTAGCAAACCGTTTCCTCTCGCAGTTACTCTTTTTTTTTGTAAGCGAATAACCATCCGACCTGTTAAACATGATGCCTTTGGGCACAACGCATGATGCATAGCTGTATGTGAGCGTTATAACTGAGATGGCTCATGATAGGGCGCAGTACGAAGCTTCGATCATGAATGCGGCATGCACTTTGAATAAAAACGAATTTGCGATAGGACTGCTGCAAAGGGAGACGACAGGCACACGTACTGCACCAGTTGCATTCTTTTCTACTCGTTACTCTCATTTTGCGAACGCTTTTTCGCCAATTCTCTCGATGCATTTCTCTATTAGAAGTAATGCGAAAACATCTGGGTGTGCCTCTGGTTAACGGTCCAGTAGCCGACGATGAAAAAACTATATTTTTGCTATATTAAACTATATTTTTTTAAACTATATATTTTTTTAAAAACTATTTTAAACTATATTTGCTCAACGTTAGAAATTCTCGGCAAGAATTATGCATGATTCCGACTTGATATTTGTTAGTTGTTTCGCTCCTCAAGCACACAGCTGGAACGAAGAGTGTTTCATGACTGAACAATAACCAACAACCTTATACTATTCGTTGGATACTGAATGAGGTGAAGGAGAAATACTATGTAGGCACAACCTGTCATTAGTTGCCCAATATGGCATGCAGCGCTAAATCTGCGAATTTGCATCTTTCTATCGTTACAGGGTTGCTGTGGTAGAGCTGGTTGCGTATCATCGCCGTTTCATCATATGCCCGAAGGAATGTGGCAATAGGTGCTCGATTAAGCATAAAAGGTGATGATAAGATGAGAACTATAATCAGTGCGGAGGACAGTTTCAGGCTGATCAATGGAACACACATTAAACTCTTCATATAAATCGCAGCAAATTGTAAGAGTAATTTTCGTTACTTGGAATGCCGTTCGGTAATCAGTTTGACTCTTGGACGCGTGCCAGTGATTTTTGCTGACACTTTACAGTTTCGACCCGTATACGAGTATTTCGCAACATCTAGCACAGGGTCGAGCATCAGATCGCCTCAGGTATGAGCGGGAAGCTCAAAATGTAGCTAATAACACTTGTAGTCTTAGAATGTGATCTCATAGTTGGTGGAAAGGGTGGTATTGACGCGGTGGTGCAGAGAGAGGTGATGGATGGTTGCGGTACTAAGAGTGAACGTTGTTGCTCTTGCACCCGCAATCACGTTCGCGTCGAAATTCGATGGTGATCGATATGAGTGAAGGCCAAATCGATTCGCAAACACTTATAACAACTTCCGTTATGGCGTTCATTGCCTCCCCTTCGATTGTTTTTACATCCAGACACGTTTCTTCACTTATGGTGGACGTCTTACAAAATGGATACATTTGCGGTTTTAGAGCGGTCGAATCGATCGATTTGGCAGCCACATATATCGGTATAAGGAAGTGAAAAAAAGATTTCCATGCTTAGCTTGGTACAACGTTTTTTTCAAAATTTGTGTTCTTCATTTTCACCGAGCCTAATCGATGTGGATACTGAACCCACGTCTACCGTCTAACTTCTAATAGAAGCCCTAGGGCTTGTAGTTTTCGCTTAATTTAATCGAAAATGCAAAACACTTCATGACTCGTTTCCCATTTATGAAAAAACAGCGGGTTTTCGACACATCGGGCTACCTATGTTCGCTGTTATGAAGTAATATATCGATGGGGCGTATTGGCATCACGTCCTTGGTACAGAATGTCGACCCAAATTGAAAGATGTTTAACTGGAGAACATCTGCCAGTGGAGTCTGTTTACTTATATGGTGTCTATTTATTTGCTCACTAGTGGAAACCCATAAACACTCATGTTAACATTCTCAAATGCCTCTTTCTCGTATCGAGCATATTCCATTCATTTTTTAGATTTTCTCTCACTATCGTATCGTCGATGCAATCTGAATAGAAGATGAGATTGAAGGTTTGAGATGTTTGTAGATTTGAAATACGGGAAAAATCGTAAATAAGGAGTGGTATGTTTGTTAGTCGTTAAAAGTGTTCGTTGAAAACAGACTCGGGTCTCAGCTGTGTTCTCTTCATTGGCAACCGCTGTCCTTATTTGCATCATTTAGCACAATCGTTTTCTTTGTCAGATGAAGCGTTCCAATGCATGACCGTTGTCGTTCCGTTTATTCGTTGGCCCGAGCGTGCGCTGAATTACGTCTCTAAATTCTTCTGATTAATTACACACTTATCAACTCAAAATAAGATCAAGAAGCAATTGAAGTTAATAAAACGCACCGGATCGATGATACACATAATGAGCGTCACGCGCAATCAAACAGTTCGGTTGGTGCTGTATTGCTTTGCGCACCGCCGTATTACATTTAGCGTGCTTTTGTTTCGATGTTGTCGCCACCCATCGTCTATTCGATGCCCACAGAAGTTACGCCTTATGCGGACATCGGATTATACTTGTGATTATCCGTACGAAAAATAGGCGAATCTGCTCCGTATATATTATTCTGTTTTGATGAACTGTGTACTATATGTGCCCTACAATTGTCAGGCTTATTCGATCTTCCGTCTTCATTGTCCGATGAGCAGTGGTGCATCAAATGGGCTAATTTACACAAGCTGAATAAGTTCACCTACATTTTCCGCTTGCATATAGCTAATTAGCTTTTGCTATGCTGCACTAATTGCTCTATTTTGTAAATGGAAATTGCTTGTTATTTATGTATTGTGCATTTAATTATAATTAATTAGAGGAAATAATCTTCGAATTTTTTTTTTCCAAACGATGGCCTAAATATGAACGTTTCGCATAAAGGATTATAGGTGTTACGCATTGCGAAAGAAATGACTGATTGATTAGCACCGCGGACAATGTTTATGAATTTGTGCATGGATGGCTTAGCAGCTTATAATGCCGTTTTTCATTCTGTTTCGTTACAAAACGACACTCACCAGTTATCCCCGTTCTTCCTTCACCGAAAAACTGATGCAATTTAGTTTGGAATTTTGCAAAATCTCTTATTGCTCCAAAGTGTGCTTACGTGGCGGAAATGTCCGAACCGTGCTGATATAGAATGTTGAGCCACTGACATTTCCCCCCCTCCCCCGCCTCTTCCTTCCCTCCTCCTTTCCCCTCGCAACATTTCAATCACGGACAGACCAGTGTATATCCGATAATGCAAACAAGCTCTTCTTACGTCACTTCCACTTCAAAGGTTTTATTGTTAACACACGCTAAAATATTTCTTTTTTTTTTTTCAACAAAATTCTGTTATATATTTAAAAGAGTTTAAAATGCGAACAGGCAATTTTCGGTTTGTTTGACTGAGACATTTATTGGTCGATTGAAGAGCTGTTGCACGCAGAGGGAGCTAAGAAAAAATGCGTGTTCTCCGCAAATGCGATCTGCAGCACATTGAATCGTATTTGCGTGTTCTTATTGAATTGGGAACATTGTTGTAGTGTGCGGCTTTGTTATTGTACTAGAGGAAATCGGCTTGGATAGTGCCCTCACTAATCAACGAATTTTCTCCAAAATTTGCTTCATATAAACGTTAATTAAAACACCGATAAATAGTTGTAATCGTAGAGGAAATTTTAATCTTTTTTACCAAATATTTTACGTCTCATTTCGACGCATTGAAATAATGGCGCATTTACAGGAGCGTTCATATTCGACCCTTTTCTGAGTTAAATGTGTAAGATGGGATGGCTTTCGATTATTGAAAAGAGGGGTGTTTACTAAGGGAGAGCTTTTGTTGAGCAAGGGCTTCAACCGCATTCTTTTTCCTCGTTTTTTGTATATATGTATACATATACATATTTGTATA
>JPKZ01000018.1:23527-50968 GCA_000803305.1 Toxocara canis | reverse complement strand
GAGAAATTTGTGCTTTTCGTTTTCAGTGTGATTCAACTTGAGGTACTTATCTGAATGCCGAATCGGCTCTGAACACCTCGAGTACCTTCCGACGCAACAGTGCATCTTGTCCGAGCAAGTGTTGTATTTATATGCTTCTCCCATTCACTCCCCCTACATGAATTTTTTTAATTTTTAGGTTCGCGCCAATTAAAGATTCCCATAGGGATCAAAAATTGAAGTTTTCGGAATACCATTTTAGGGAACCGGCCTAGAGAGGAAAGTTTTGAGCGCTTTTTAACTGTTTTTGGTTGGAATAAGCAAAGATGAGAGAGAGAGAAAAAACCAGTAGTAATTGGTTCGTGCAAAGTTCGTCAAGAAAAGTGTCCTTGGTTGGAGGAAATGGGAGAGAAGGGGAACCGAATGCGCCCACATGTTTCGAATGCCGTCAGAGCAAGTTACTGATCGATTGGTCGTTTTAGAGGTTGTTGACTAGTCTAGAATTGTTTCTACCAATGAAATTGCCCTTGCGATTTTTTTTAATATGTAGATAGCTGGTTCTGTGTGATTTAATACAGGCAACGTGTCAGTGCGATCGCGTTTTTGCTAAATAGCGTAAATTGTAGCTCAGGTTTGAGATGAGGTTGCTAACGACTCGAGGAAAGAAAAAGCGAAAAATGAACGAGGACGGGAAAGAAATAGTGATA
Source organism: Toxocara canis (assembly GCA_000803305.1). Lineage (NCBI taxonomy): Eukaryota > Metazoa > Nematoda > Chromadorea > Rhabditida > Toxocaridae > Toxocara > Toxocara canis. Next base: position 50,282 of record JPKZ01000018.1, on the reverse strand, counting down.
AGTCCGATAGTGATAAATAGTGATAAATAGTGATAAATTCAATAGTGATAAAAATCCGCGGCATCTAGTGTGCTGACTAAATCTTATTCAACTAAGCCAGTGAACGGGTCTTAACCGAAAGTGATATAGCCGGCTGATGATACTATGCTCATGGAAGCGCAACAGCTGTAAACTGAACGAATATTTCAGTGACCACGAGCTTGTGATAAAGTCACTGTATTTGCTTTTGCTGGTGCCTTCGTTATGTGCGTTCAAATGGCCGATATTTTTTAGGAATATTCTCATTTATTTGACCGCAGAAAAATAAAACGAGATTTTAATCAAACTAAAACGATTGTTTAGAAGATGGAAAATGCACTCTCGTCCCTCCCGTCCCCATCTTTCTGGATTGTTTAATGCCGAGAGATTTGCGGCGCCGTAAAAGTGGAGTGCAGAAGCGTGAAAGACATCACAGCAGGAAGTTAGTCTCACATCAAGTTACGTAGGTGTTACATGTTTCAGTGCATGAAGGCCAGGAATCGATTGCGAAGCTCGTAGCAAAACGCAGATTTCAGTGAGTGTCAGCTTGTGATACAGTCACTAAAAGGAAAAAACTCCTGAGCTGTATATTGTGGACAGGCAACTGCTTATCTAATGGCGAACGTGAGCTGATCGATCATTCCCAGTAGCTTCTAACTGTCACTAGAGGTCGTGTCGAGAAAAAACCGTAATTTTGCCAATTCAGAAATAATAATCTCCTACAATCTAAAATAAAGTCGATAAAACCCGCGTGTAGACCGTTTATGCGATAAAAGCCGAATCATAAGATGTTCTCGACTGAATGCGTGATATCGACATTAAAAAAAAACTAAGTCGATCAGTCGAAATCAAATAAATACGTCGAACAATCTCATCCCTTGCATTCTGTGATCGCCAAAACGTTCTGAAAACCTTTCATAAATTAGTGCGCACTTACATGCCGAAAGTCATCAAAAGTTCAAGGATTATGTACAAATATAAAATTGCCATTCAATAATTAGGAGCTCATATTGCAGCTGTGAGTGCTAAATAATAATCGCATGCAAAAGGGCGTGTTTGCATGTGTGCCGATGTTGCAGTTTCATCTCTGCGGCCGTCGAACGTAGAGCTGCTGAAATTGGATGTACACATTGCTAACTGCATGCAATTTCTTACTACGCTTTTTATGCCAGTGCGTACACTTCCAGATGAGGGGGAAAATATGCGTAGTTTAAAACTTTAAAAGCGACCTGATTGACGAGACAAGTCTTTTCGGAGCTCTTCAATGATCAATTACTGATTTCGCAGTATTCAATCAATATTGCACATGTACTGTCAACTTATTGCTGCTTAGCAAAACAAAAACGAAAAGTGAAATAAAACGAACCAAATTGCAAAGAGCAAGTGAATCATGTTGGGCAATGTAATGCGTTGTTGCCAAACAACGTTTTCCATAATGTTTGATCTCATCACAAATGGTGACCGTGATTGTGAGATCCGTATTAAAGCAACAATAAATGTTCGATTTAGTGCGATCGCATTTTCAATTAAACTTTTATTACTTTGGAATTTTGTGGCTAAAAATTTTATACGTTTTCAATAATCGATCGTATCGCAAAATTCAAAAAGAAGCCCAGGAATTCCTTGTCATTTTAGAATAGCGATTGATGTTTTCGACGAAAAACGCGCTAGTGAATGCGTTCGTCTTGCTGGTAACTTTAGAAAAATTCGATGGTGCGGTTTTTCTTCTGTTTTGAATTGGTTCGAAAAGAGGAAATAAAACCACTAAAAAACTGCGACTTCATCTGTTCCGTCCAGGTGAACTTTTCGAGAGGAATCTTATTTTTTAGCTGCAATTTTTAATGCAAATTTTTCTTGCGCCAACAAATTTCTCAACTTCTAATTTTTGTGTAACTTGCAGGTGTTCCAGAAGAATAGTACATCATTATCAACCAGAGTTGGTCGTGGATTAGAGACTTGGTCGCCCTCCATAGTTAGGAAGCACAATAGATCAGAAAGTGAATTTTTCGTGAGAAACGAACCGGCACGCGCAATTGTAGAAAAACCTCTAATTACTAAAAAAAAAAGGCTGGCAGGACCAGAAGAGCAATATGGAAAGTCCCTGGCTTGAAAAAAGACAACCGATGAAAGGACACTGGGGAAGCCTCTGATTACACGAAGTTCGTGTTTGAAAAACACGCTTTTCAATGTTTTTAACTGCCACTTATTGCAGGTCCCAATCGTTTCGCACGTCCTCTTCGTAGGAATAATCACAGCTCGCGTTTCACTTCTTAACCGGCTTGAAGGGTCCAGTGGCTATGACCGCTCCTCGCGTCGTTTGTTATTTTTTTAAAGTTTACTTATTTCGCATATTTGTTAAATCCTTTTATTTAACCAGCTTTTCCTAGAATTTATTTTCTTGAATGCCTTCTTATTTAATACGTATTTCAGTTAATATAATTGACTATGGAATAAGCTTCTTAATTCATTTATTTAAGTAAAATTTGTCTTCATTCCTCGTACTTTATTGGTTTATTTAATTCTTTAAATTACTTTGCAACTTTTGTTTTAGTCATTTATTCGTTTTACTCGTATGTTTAATTTATATAGTGGTTTTATTTTTTTAAATTTTGTTTTTTAATGATTTGCCTATTTAATTTACTCAGTTATCTAACCCGTTTACTGAAATTATTTATCTAATTAATTTATTTCAGTTACCTGTGTGTTTATTAACTTGATTTATTCACATGTTTAACCGTCTATTTTAATATATTTTTTCAATTTGTTCGAATTAGCTAAACGAACTAACTAAATAAAAACATTAAGTGCGTTAATTAAATAACTAAAATAAATAATTGAAACAGTTAACTAAAAAATAGATAATAAAATGAATAAAAAAACTAAATCGTAAAGTAATCAACCTTAATGAAAAAATCACCAAAATAATAGTAACAGAAATCCACTCAAATAGGCATTTTTTGTATAGCCGTTGAATGAAACCATTGAATTGAATTGAAAGAGAACTGAAACAGAAAATGGAAAGAACTGAATGAAACGTCTAGATTATGTTTCTTTTATACAATGTTTTGGACTTCCAGATATTATTACTCGATGAGTTCTGGTTTTCAGCTTCTTTAATTCGACGTTATTTAAGCTGTGCATTTCGCCACCGTATTCCGATGCATCTCGGGGACCTCATAAAGCTGCCAAAACAACTGATCGTAGAATTATTTCCTGTTTGTAGCAACGAAATTAGCGCAATTTTTATTGTTAAAGAGTCTTTAGTATACTGCATTTGGTTTAAAAGTTTGACTGGTATATATATATGAGTGTGCGACACCGACTTCTTACTTCACTTTTCGGCTGTTTTCACGGAAAGATACAGGAACGCCGATATGATGCCGTTGCTTATGCGGCTCACTACCGACGAGACGCCAGTCTCGGATGGTTTACGCCATCCAACAGCTGAAGACTTTTTTGCTTCTAAGATATTGAGCATCCGACTTGTTTCGTAAAAGAGTGTCACAAATGATCACCATAGCATAAACGTTGTAGTAAGTGCCGTTTGCAGCACATTCGAGGCCGTGATATGGCCAAATTTTATTCAAGGTCACAACAGTGATCTCTAGTTCCCATTTGGAGCCCATCGATGCGCGAGAAGGAGAGAATTGACAGTTATGACGCATGAACCAAGAAGATTTTCCTGTCTTGGACTATTATAGCATATTCTGTCTTTATCTCACCTCTAAATATAATTAGAAAGGGGTGAAAGGTGAGATAGGACGCCAGGCGGAATCATGAATATGAATTTGAAAAAAAAAAGTTCTCACGATCTCACTTATGACACAACAACGCTAAACCTAGGTGGTGAGTTACAGGGCGGCGACATGAAACATAGAGAGCTATGAACACATCGAGAGGCAGCAATAGGTTAGTTTTTTAGATCATTAGCCAGCCAAATGAATTTGTTTTCGAATGCGTTCTCCACCCACTATGAGTCTCATGATCAAGAAGGTGCTTCTTTCGATAGTGAAGCATGAGATTTTGTATGCCCTCGGCTTTTGCCTCGTTATTATTCTTTTTTTTTCGAAGGTGATGATCGTAATTCGGGGACCAAACGATTGGATTCAAGAAGGCACCTGTTTGTCAGTTGAATTGTTATGTCGGGAAACAACGTGAAAAAAATGGCGGAAGGACAGAATTATACTGCACCGGAAGTAACAGTGATGTGATCTTTCGTAGCATGCAAACTATTCGAACACGACCAATGTAAGGGAATTACTAGCGAAGAAGCGAAACTGGCGTGCATAGATGAACGTTAAACTCCACCCTTCCGAATGAACGTTAAACTCTACCCTTCCGAACCTCTCTCCCCTCCTTCCCAATCTCTCACTCTTCCCTCCCATCTCACCTCCACTCTTACAATATAGTTGAGTGGTGATAATCGCAAGTCTCGGACTGATTTCAAACTAAGAAGTCGTTCTGAAAATATAAAAGTAGTGAAAGATGAAATGGAAAATACGAAAAAAAAAGGAAATGAGATCATGGTGGAGATGAAAGTGAGGGTTGCAATGAAGTTTGGAAATAGGCGTAGTAGTAGGTTTATTTGTAGTCCAGTGAACTAAAGCGGTTATCGAATCACAAAATATTATGGAATAATCAGGAAGCTAAAGAATTTTCCAAAAGTCATGCCAGCAAGAGTTTGTCAAAATATTCTTCTAATTCTATCATTATGGCATATTCTGCTTCTATCTCACCGCTAAATATAATAAGAAAGGGGTGTCACCATGGTGCACAACGTATTCAACCTTAGTTTTTATCACCGAATTACACAGCACCTCAATTTTTACCACAGAATTACATAGCACACGCGATCTGAGCTATTACTGCGAAACTACGCAACACCACATTAGCTTTTAACACTAGATAGCACGTACGGTCTTAGGTCTAACCTCAAACTACTCAACAACTCCTGCTTTTGTCATTGAACTACCTCTGCACAACATATTCTATCAACGTTGGAAGCGTATCTAGTATAGATGAATACGCGCATGAATAGGGCGCCTATAGACATCAAACTTGAAGTATGTGATGTTTTTATGCGCAAGTCTATACTGTATCAAGCATGTTTCTCTTGAACTGCTTAATACCAGAACTGCTAGAATGCGTTCTTCGCGCTTATGCAACTGAGGTAGCTTAAATGCTATGGAAGCAACCGTAACCAAAAAAACGAGCTACACCACACCAACAATGCAATCATATGAGTAATGCTCTTTTTGTAGTTCATAGGAACGACTCATTGATAACACAACAAAGATACCAAAGGCAGCTGTGATTTCATCGATTCCCGTTATCAACGCAGCTGACAATCACGCCCACGTACGATCGCTGTGACCAGTATCGGAACAGTTGGTGGTCAACCTGTTGGCGATCTGTTGGCAAAGCAGCCGCTAGTAAAACGCTGATCTTTTTCGCATAGGAGGCGAGAGCTCTACGACTTCGCTACTGCCCGTCCATCGATTATAAATGCAAAAAATTTTCAGCTGTTCTTGAGAAATCTTCAACGCGATCTTCAGTCAATTTTTGCCCCGTTCAACTACGCTTCCATCCGATTGCAGTGTTTTTGAATTTAAAAGCTTTTCTTTTTCTGTGATTTTCACGACAAAACGAGATGATCCGGGGAGAAGGGAGAGGGAGAGAGAGGCAGTCCAAACAAAACTGGTTAAGTTGCAGAAAGGTAGGAAATATGGGGATATCATATTTTCGGCCTTTCATAGTTAGACGAAATCCACAATAAGTTACGTTCTGTATTTCTCCGATAATCACTGTAACAGCAAAATTAAGCAACAAAGATCGTTCAAGCCCTCCCCCCCCCCCCCCATCCCGTCCCTCACTGATCATGTCAGCTGTGCTTCGTTCCACTATAGATGAGATTTATCCTAAGCAAGAGATGACCTTTAACAGACGATGACGTGCCGGCTCACAGCAAGTGCTCGTTGTGCTCAAACAAACCGGTTGCTTGTTCGCAATGAATCGCCGATACTATATCGCCGAAATCGCCTCAAGCATAGCGCGGCATCTCGTCTTGCGCACATCATCATTTTGTGATGTAAAATGGTAGCAAAACACGGAACCATGTGAATCATTTTGTTGCGGCCTGCTCTGCATTTTAACTGTGAGCTATTTGGACGTTTCAACCATGATCGACGATGACACAATGATATGTCGATTTCATGTCGCTGTTTTGACTAGTACTGAAATGGGCGGTACTTAATTTCTCATCAAACTGGGTGATGGTGTGCTTTAAAACGGCTTTTTACCACCCTTCTGTTGGTTCAGAAGAATGGCTGGAAGGATGAACACCAGCGCTTGGGTATTCGGTTGGCAGATTGCTTTTGGTGATACAACGTTACGTAACCTTTTTCTCATATGTGGGTTTTCCTCCATCTGAAAACTTTGTAATGTTGTAAAATGTACACCAATGTACACCAATGTAAAATGTACAAAATGTACACAAAATGTACACCAAAGGTTTCGATCCATTTAGCAACCTTTGTTCGCCTGTGCGCCGATGCTTACGTTCACCTTGGAAGGTTTCGTCCCTTACGTACAGTGGGTTTTCTCACATATCGGATGATATCAACGCCACTTTTAAGTTTATTGTTTTGTTCTGTGATAGCTTAACGTTGCTCAAGAGTATTCTCTTATGGATACTCCTTTCTTTTGTGATAAAAGCAAATTAGAATTTTTCATAAATCTACTGCCCGATTTTACATCACTTGCATAGATGCCCATATATTCTCGCCAAGTGTGCCCAATTTTTCTCATCCGCGCTGCAATCAAGATGGCAGAAAGCCGAAAGTACTGCTTCGCTTTCACTCCGCACCACCAAAACCGAGTGTGTGCCAGAATGCCAGCCACGCGTGATGTGCCCCTTGACGACTCTGTCACCTTGACACCCTGATATATTCTCGCTGCGAACGATGTGCTTTTGTTAAAGCCATAAGAATATGCGCTAACAGTGGCGAGAATACCTCATGAGACAGTACTGCTGGAAGATGAAGCGCAAAAGTAAACACAGCAACAAGGTAAGGATATGTTTGAGACACCCCGGTCGACTGCAAGAAATACTTGAAGCATAGAAGAACGCGTTTAAACTTTCCAGAACGAAAATATTTGTGCGCCCAGGCAATTATATCTACATGTTTTTCAAAAATCAATGGACGGCATATCGACTCTGTAAATATAAAAAGTGCACTAAATTCAATAATATTTGCCTTTCAAATTCATTAAGAACCATTTTTCCAAATTTAAATTTTTGAACAAGCAAAATGAAATATGGGGAATGTACAACGGGGAGGTATTTTTTATGTGCAAATAATTCCTTAATTGTATGGCTCGTCCTTTGTTATAAGGCAGAACGTTGTTTTTGTCGTTTATGTAACACTCAAGATTGACTGATTTCGGTCGGGTGGTTAGCAAAAGTGCATTAGGGATTGTGAACGTCGAAGCATTTGTTGTTTCAAGAAGTAACGACATTGCCTTGTTTGAGTACAAATATTTAAGGTTGTTCGATTGGCACCGCTTCGTTTGGAGCGCACGCTCATTGGCAGAGGGAATGTAGGCAACGATCGCGGTATATTGAAAGAACTCGTCAAACGTCAAGTCAGCATAAGGCTTATGCTATGATGAAATCAAAATAAATGCGACACAATTCCAGTTTGTCGAAAGAAAGAAGCTGAGCTCTTTAAAGACAGCTGCAAGTGATCTACGTTCCTTCCCTCAACACCTTTAGCCACCTTTAAGCGGTTCCAGCTGAACATCGTCAACAGCTCCGCGGCCGAAGCTAACGCAGAGAGATATACAAGCATGCATGCATACATGAACGCTCACACAAACACATGCACACGTACGCACGCACACCCGCACGCACATACACATACGCACACACACATACAGACGCGCACACACACAAACACGCACATACACACACATACGCATACACACAAGCGAACACAAACATGCAAGCACACGCAAGCACGCACACACGGTGCAGGCACATGCACGCACACTCGCGCCGGCATATGCACACACAGACGCATATTCCATTAGGATGAGCTAACGGGAAATTCGGAAAGCAAATAGGAAGAGCACTCTAGAAGAAAAGTACCACGATTATCTGAGTGTGCGTGCAAACAAAAGAGGGAATGGCGAGTGAGTGGCATGCGTAGGGGACGAGGCGATGCCTGTTTTCAATGCGGATCTATCTGTCATCTCCTCGTGGTGACATTCTGCTCGTTTGTCATGCTCAATGCTCATTCCACCATGCTCACAGTGTTACTGTTCGAAAACGAATGTGCACAAAGTCCGACAGGCAATATTTGCTGCTTCCTTTTTTTAGACTTGAGTTCCTTAATACCGGCACTCAGCTAGCCTACTTCACACTTGCATAGCTCTATGTTTATGGAAAAGAAAGATTCGATTGAAACCACCTGCTTTATATTCCGAAGTCACCAACTAGCACGGACTCCTTAAGTAACTTCCAATGCCTTCCAAGGCTTTCATGGCCACCAGCACAAACGGTGAAGTCCTGCGACTTAAAAATTGTTGTGCTGTAATAAAACAGCCACTCGTCAAAAAATCGAATCCTTTTTTTTCTATCCAATTGCCATTTTAAAAATTTTCCACTTTTTTAAAGAAATACACCATCTATTGCTTAAGGTCGCTCGTATTGTTGTGGAACGATTAGCCAACTCTGCGTACTGTCTTGTAAACCTCATCGAAGTATCTCGCTGACAATGTTGATGTTGTAGCAGACCAGTTGTTAGAAATGAGAGGCAAAGATCAGTCTAAAGCAATGCAAACTTCAATTAAATTTCCTTGCTAATTATCATTTTTCCAATATTTTGGTATAGTACAATCGCTATTATTTCCCTATCTTGGCTGTGACTGATGTAAGTAGGAATCAGAATCGTGACTGTTCTACAGACTTTGTGTCTGGGTTGACTTTATAACAGAGTCAGGGCGGATGCGCGGTCATACCATCTCGGGCTAGGAAGATGAAGCATCCTACAGAAGCGAAAATCCTCTCCCCGTTTCCCCTTGTACATCTCATCTTTTCGTCATTTTGATATGTTTTCAGCGAAAGTAATTCTCTGCAGTTTCGACATGTGAAATTTTTCTTCATCCCGTTACTTCCCTGCACTTGCAAGCGATTGTCCTGCTGTCAAAATATCAGTTCCTTTTTTTTTGAGAAATCGACTCACTTGGTTCGCCCTTTCACAATTCTGGTTTCCCAGCGCATGTGCATTTTTAAGTGCGCCACAAATGGCACATATTTATTGTCCCCATCAACGTACCCTCCTTTCTGCCTCCAGAAGTTAACCCCACGGGCGGTTTTTTAGACCCACCTGTCGTTAGCCGCCTTCTTGACACGTAGTCAATCGTGTTAGGCTGTGTTCAACCTTCATTTACAAATATTTTGCATAGTTAAGTAGTACACACATTAAGTACAAGCACAGGCATCGAAACCGGAAGAAGCGAACGGTGCAGCCCATACTTTTGAAGCAAGCCTTAAAAACTATTTGGCTGAACTTTGAGAAACGATACAATTTGATGATATTAGACGAAAAAATGACCATTTTGTATCACAGAGCAGAACAGTCTATTGACTTTTTTACCGTACATAATAAACCATGATTTATTCTCTTCTGTTCATTTATTTAACATCGTGCATAATGTGCTGTGACTCATTAATGAACCTAACAGCTCGCCGTGGGGTCCACGAATAAATAAACCAAGTCATTTCGTCCCCTTTTCTTCTTAGGGAGCTTCGCAACATGAGACACCTCGTAAGAACCGCAACTTCTCAGGCTTGTTCCGCTGCTATAAAGTGGTAATTTCATTTTGAGTTCTTGTATATTATAAATATTTTGCACTTGTTTGATAGAGGACCATGTACCACGCCGCCCATGCTCCCCTGGCAGAAATTTCAGTGCTGAATAGTGATGCGTTGTGATGTAAAGATGTCTCATGGTGAAAAAATGTCAGAAAAGCACATGGAACAAGATGAACGATCCTTATGATTAAATGATGTGCATATAGTGAAGTGAATAATCTTCTTTGTATTATCCTTGTATAGTTTTTGTTACATCTTTATGCTCTCGTAAAGGCAGTCCTTGCCTACGGACAATACAAAAGATTCTATTCGATTCTATTCGATATCTTTCGGAAGGAAAAGTTTAATTTCATGTACCGATGCTCTACGAGTTACGAGGGTTCAAGCTACGATTTTCGAAATTACGATGACGGTACTGATACGGCAGTAGTGTGAAAATATTTTGTTTCACGCGGATAGCAAAATGTAACACCGTATGCGGTACGTACGATACGTTGTGAACGATGCAGGGATGCAAGCATCTCTTGCCTTGTGAGATGCCAGCGTACAGTACTGCTACATACCGATCAACGTTTTATGCGACTCGTCGGTAGGCTAGGCCAGTTTCTGATTTACGATATTTTCAAGTTACGATAGGATCGTCGTAACGCATCTCCATCATAACTCTGGGATTATCTGTAATTGAAAATGTAACGATTTCTTTTCATAACCTCCAGCAGCTTAAAGGATCTGTTCAGCTCATAATAACTATTTTAAAAACGAATTCTCATACAGTGATAACATTTCCACCCATTCTATTGCTAGTAACGACAATTTCCTTTTAGCGCCCCAAAATCAACGTGAGAAATTTTGAAGGACACTCGTTCTGCTTCATAAAAAACTGTGGTTTTTCAGTGTGAGATTTGAAGAGTAGATAAGACAATTCTTTTTGCAACTGTCGTGCCATTTCGCACTTTTAAGTTCGGTTAGAGCGGTCGTAATCGCTCAGTCCCGATTCCTCCGTCAGTGCCAAAACACTCCTCTTCGCCTTCTAGACTCTAATGGGCGATTTTGCCTACGACTTTTTTGGGAACACCAAAAGAGTGTTAGAATGAGAACATCAGTATCGCTTTCCTTAGCTCACAACACTAATTCTCGTCCACTCCCCTCAAATCGTTTGTCAGGTTACCCAGGATTGTGATTGTTGAAGTATTTTAGTTGTCAAGTCCTCAGTTTTGAATTACCCTTGCAAATGAGCTCTGGTCCAAAAACTCAGCGACCAGTAATTCATTTGGTTCGTTCCTTGCCCAAGCGACAAGCAGCGGCAGCAATAGCAAACAAATCAATACCGCAGTGAATGGAGGCGAATAATGGCGAGGTGGAGTTGGACAAGGCAAGTGGGTAAGGGACGAGAGTGACACCTGGGGATCGAAACCAACGCCTTGTGCAGGAGATTTTAGCCATAGAGCCTTCTTCTATAGGCTGTCGAACCATGCCGGCCATGGTCTTCTGTCAGAAATGGAATGCCCGAGTTCAACCTGGGCTACTTCCATTGACCGATGCAGTGTCGCCTTCGGTTCCACCGATCGCTTCCGATCCGACCTCCATGCCTTTATATAATACTCTCCTTTTTTGCCGTTGTTTCCGCTCTTCAGTTCTTTTTAAACTTCTGGTAATGAGCCGCTTGCATCCGCTCCTCTGTGGTGAAACTGAGATGGCTAACATTTTTTTTGGTATTCATTTGTGTCAGCAAGTCTCCGTTCGAAAAGAATTCGCTAATCGAGGCATGCCTTCTCTTGTTGAGGCTTTACCTTTTCCAGTTTATATGCTTTGCGCGAGTACTTCTTCTGGTTGATCCTCGCCTTGTCGTGCTAGCTACCTTTTCCGTGTAGAAATCAAACCTAGCTGCTGCTTAATACTGCTATTTTTTCTTGTCGCTAATCATTTTTACTGACCATTTTACACTGTTCATCTTGTTTCATGTGCTTTTCTGAATTTATAAATGCTTTTATATATATTTACACTTTGTAATGGGTAAGGAAAACATCGAGTTAGGGCGAGGTCATCCGAGGGTGCATGTTTGAAAATCCTTTGAAAAGTTACTATGAAATAACTTTTCAGAGGTTTTTCGAACGAGTGCCCTCAAATCCCTTCTTCCCAACTCGACCTTCCCTTCACTTTGTAATGGGTAAGGAAAACATCGAGTTAGGGCGAGGTCATCCGAGGGTGCATGTTTGAAAATCCTTTGAAAAGTTACTATGAAATAACTTTTCAGAGGTTTTTCGAACGAGTGCCCTCAAATCCCTTCTTCCCAACTCGACCTTCCCTTTATCTCATGGACCCAGTCGACACCTGTTTATTGCATTATAAATAAGTAGGTGGGCTCATTAACAGCTTGCAGGGATGTAGACGAAAGTAGAAAGGATATTATCTTTTAAAAAACGCCCATATATTGCATTGTCCAGCGCGATATGAAACGATTTTGATTTCGTGAAGATTTGGGCGGTTGGGACGTTGAGGCGATAAATGTAGATATTAAACCATCTAGGCGATTTACAGTTACACAGTAACACATGATTTTTCGTTGGTTTCCTACCACGAATTTTCTCTTACGTCGAACATCCCGTAAAACTTAGGACGCGCTAAGTATTTTTGGACTAGTTTAGTGAACAACTTAGGCTACCTAATCTTCTTCTGAGCTCAGGTGCAACCGAGCATTCTCGGTGACAGTAGACTTCATCGTTTGAGAGTTCAAAGAAACGCTCTTCAGAAAACGAGTTTTCACATTGTATGACCAGGGAGTGAAAAGTTCTGGAGTGACTTTAAAGTACTCCTTGAGGTTTACGACTGTTTCGGCATCCCAAATTCACCGACTGAAACACTGTTGCACTGAATGTGTGCACTTATGTGACTATGTGCACATATTTATGGTATGTCCTACCTTTGTGGTAGATCACAAAGTGATCATAATAATTTGTGCACACTCTTAGCTTGGCTTATTTTGGCTGAACACTTATCTTCAAGACTAGCCATTTGTTCATCTCCTTCAACCTTATCCGTTTTTATCGGTTTTGAGCACTGCTAACAGCAACAGATATACAGACACGAACACTGAGCAAATTGACACCTTCCATGCTAAACGTTTTGGATCTTTGAACGTTGAATACCACTTTTAAGTACTACGTTCTTTTTCAAGTACTTTTCCAAACAACACTAAAGTGGTCCTTTACGAGCTACGTTCAGCGAGTGCAGTCATACTGAATATATGCAGTTTTTGGGAAACGCAACAGCTTGTATTATACATGCGAAAAAAATATCTTCCAAAAAATTTAACTATCCGGGTTCGCAGCGTTTGAAATTTTGTACAAACGAGAAGAGCTGCTGAGACGCGGATAAACTTGGAAACGGGAAAGATCAGAAAAAGAAACACTCTGTTGCACACAAAATACTCGTTTATGAAATCTCTGTGAGCAAGCAGCTGAGTAGTAGAGTAATTGCCAGAAATAGACGAAGCGTATAAGGAATCCGATCTTATATTTTAAACGCTTAGAACAATCGATCACATTCTTGAAACGTTTAGAGATTTCGATCTTCTATTTAAAATGTTTGGAGCGTTCCACCTTATCCATCAAACGTTTACAGTACGCCATCTGATCCTTGAAACGTTTACAGCATTCTATCTTATATTCGAAACGTTTAGAACGTTAGACCTTATCTTTGAATTCTTTAGAACAATCGCTCTCATACTTTTAACGTCCAGACACTTGATCTTGTACTTGAAATGTTTAGAGCATTGCATCTCATTCATGAAATGCCCACAGCATTCGATCTTAAAGTTGAAATGTTCGCTGAATTCGACCTTGTAATAGAAACGTCTACAGCATTCGAGTATATATCTGAAACAGTCACGGCATTCGATGATAAGTCTTAAATATTTAGAGCTTTCGATCTCACCCTGCCAATGTTTACAGCATGCGGTGTTATGATTCTATCAACTTAAAAGCTTCTTTGGCAGAAGTGTTTTGCTCTTACTAATACGGGCGAAATTCGATAAACACTCCAAAAACTCAAAAGGCATAATGATAAAGCGAAACTATCGTATCTCACATATCAAGAAAATGGCAAATGAATTACGCAGAAGGAACATTAAAGTAACATACCTCGACGGTAAACAACATAAATCTAATAATAATCCACAAACAAACACTCCTTGCAGCATCGCAAATACCAAAACGTAACTCCCAAAGGACGGCTCTTTCTTAGCCTCCTGCTTTCCCTTGTATAGTCTTAGTGGGCTGACCTTCGAGAGCCAGGCCTTTTTCCGAAGATTTATCTTATTTGTCGACTTTCCCCTTGGACGGAAGTCTAAGGGGGAAGTCGACAAAAATAAGATAAATCTTGACTAATCCCTTTGATTGACATAGGTTTTCGGTGCCTTCAATGCATATGCACCCCTTCTTCGCTTTAAAATTATTTACCTCAGTATTTTCGTCATTTAAATTCCTACAAACTCAATCAAACTTTGCGAGTAGTCGCGACAGATCTTATATTTGAAATGTGGACAGCATGACCTCTTATATTTCGAATTTTTACAGCATTGGATATTATATTTCAAATATTTAGAGCTTCCGATTATGTATTTGAAAGGTTTGTAGCATTCGGTGTTATACTTAAAAATAACTGAATCTCTCGATCTTGTCTTTGATATGTTTGCAGCATACAATCTTATACTTGCAATGCCAGCTTTTCTCTCAAGCAAGTATCTATGTCTCTCTATTGTGGGATATTTAGCATACGTTACGAATAAAAATGTGTTCCAATTTATATTTTTGTGTTGTCGGAAATGAGATATAGTGGAAAAAAGAAGGACAAGGACGGTACATTGTGCGCATTCACGCAGTGGATGCGGAATAAAGTCTACATTACAAAACTATCTTTATGTGAGCGTGTCCTTTCTTATCTGTGTTTATTCACTAAATTTAAATCGAAAGCCTATGTATTAGCGGGATTTAATCTATTCGGCGCTGAGTACGATAGTTTCGTTCTGTTCATTCCGTTCTATTTTTTTTTAACCTAATTAACAGAATTTTTTTTGGAATTTCGGGGGGAGCGGAAGAGGAGGATGTAGTGGTGACATCGAGAGAATGCTCATTATAAACAATTTTGTTTTAATGTTGAAAACCGACCATGCTCTTTGTGGATATGTATATAAGGTTGTTGGTAGCAGCGCTTGTGGAATTATCTTTGTGTATACAATTTTGGTGCTAAAATTCATTGATATGGTAGTTGTATCTTTGAAGTGTTCCAAAAACTCTTCCAAATTAAGGAATTTAGCAAAGTATATTATAATAATATCACCAATATTTTGATTTGTTGTCACTTCAGGAGCAGTTAACGAAAACTGATAATCGTCGATGGAAAAAGGCGTAAGCCCTGTCCTCAACGCCCCCCCCCCCCCCTTCCCCAATCCCGCTCATCCTTCTATAATAAAGCCTCTGCCAAATTCGGTTCCTGAGAAAGAAGTCCTGCAAGCACATTCAATGTCGCCGTAATATTCAGCTCGTCTTTTGTCAAGCGAAAGTGCTGTAATCCTCAGGGCTATAGCCCGAACCTTTCCGGTAGCTGTTTTAAGAATCTTTTTCAAGTTACAATTGGGGTTCGCCTGTTGCGCATTCCCGAATGCCGTGATTCTCTCTCTGCACTTGAAGGCATACGCTCGGCTGTGATGTATTCTTTTGCATGACATTGCGTTTACATAAGATGTGATAGCCTTCACACGTACTTATTCAAATTCAACTCGTATTTTATTCGTTCGACGTCAATAAGTGCAAGATGTGAGAGATGTGAGACTGAGATAGGAGGGGTAGTGAAACAATTGCGTTGTGTGTGTATCTAATTTTGCATACATGCGCTAAGGTTTCAATGACATTGTTGCTCGCATATTTGTACTCTTTTTGGTTGCGATTATTAAAAAACGATATCGTTGCAGAACTGCATCAAATGATACGACAAGTACATGCCCACCACTGGCTGGCGAATGTTGAGTGCAGTACAAGAAATCTTACACTTAGCATAGCACATTCACTACTCTACACTACTGCGATTCGCATAGAAGGTGCAGTAGGTAGGCTTACTTGCTCCCCTCCTCACCTGCCTAAACTTGCACGAAATTTTGTACGTTACCATTTGTTTGAGGTGCGCGTTACATTTCAGCTGCGAATTGCAAAAATCGCTACCACTTTGACTAAGAGATGTTCATTTAAGGCAAATGTGGAGCGCAGCTGCAACGTTCATAGTGATAGCTGCCATCGCTGCAGTTAATAGTCAGATGGTGAATGTGACCCTTTTCACTGAGGCACAATGCAAATATTGTACGAAGTTATTTCGGGAGCAGCTATGGCCGTTCTACACGCAACATCCAGGTGTGATGAACCTGCAGGTAAAACACTATCACATCCAATCGCATGACACCACAGTTGACTTAACTTGCTGACTTCCTGACTTCTGCCTCTTCCCGTATGAACCTTTTTGCAGTACTGTGCTGACGTTGATACGTGTTAGTTAAGTGGTAATGAATATCGTTGGTTCGATGTTTCGTCACTGATTTACTGTTCGTGATGATGGATGGCATGGGATGCGCGGGAACGTCGAATAAATGATGTTCGTTGGTGCGCAACTGGTGGTGAACAGCGTCAACAAGAATGCTATTACAATAGATTTGATGAGCTGTTACCATGCTCCTTACACAAGAGGGATCCTCGTACATTTACCCATTTACTTGGGTTTCGGGCTGAAAGCGTGTATGAAAGAAAAAGAGAGGAAAGGTGGCTGAAGTTTTAACTTTCCTCATGGAGGCGTTCAGAAAAAAACAAGAATCGCTGACGTGATTCAAGTTTCCCAACCAGCTTTTTTTAGCAGAGAAATGCACAAATTGGCTTTTTCGGCTTTCAGTTCGTTGTCAATTTCTAACTTTGTTGCGGCTAACAAGCGCTCAGTTTTTGAGGATGATCTTTGGTCCTTAGAACTTATGCTAGGTAATTTATCCTTGACATGTTCTAAGAACCTGAGAATATTACCATATTTGTAGAATAGATATCGCCCAACGGTGGTCTGCTTTTCCGTGCAAGAAACTTCTGTGAGCGCCTGTTTTTCTTTTTCATACGTTCTGGCATTAGTTATGCTAAGTTAAACAAAATTATCAAACTCTGAACCAATGCCAAAATTAAAGTTAATGCGACTTGCTGAGGACTTTAAACTGTTCGATAGCGTTTAGGTGTAAACGATAATGTATGATTTAGGTTGTGGCATTCGGAAAAGGAAACTGTGAGCTGTACCCGGACAGAAAGCTTCATTGCTATTGCATGCATGGACCCACCGAGTGCGATCTCGATCGGCTCCAGAACTGCGCAATCTACGTAAGAAAAAATTACGCTGTTGAACGATTTAAACCTAGAACATGAATTATATTTACCGATTCTTATAACTCTAGCTGCAATGACTTCCGAGTTGAAACTACTGGACAAATGCGCAGCAACACGCATACGTACTTGAGAATAGACATGATGCCAATATAATGCTCTTTACAGGCTGGAAAGTTGCCAGATAGAAATCTTTTTGTTTGTAATACTCCTTCTGGAAGAAAAACTGACTGCGTAATTTTCCCGGTTTAAATGAAGCAAAACATCTGTTAAGCAAGAACAGCCTAACAAGGCCGATGAAAATTAGACTTAGGGTGCACTAAGCGAAGAAATTTTTTGCCCACAGACATCTTGTTTAGGAGAACACTTCATATTCCCCCCCCCCCAAAAAAAAAAAAGCTATTCCGAGTTGAAACTACTGGACAAATGCGCAGCAACACGCATAGGTACTTGAGAATAGACATGATGCCAATATAATGCTCTTTACAGGCTGGAAAGTTGCCAGATAGAAATCTTTTTGTTTGTAATACTCCTTCTGGAAGAAAAACTGACTGCGTAATTTTCCCGGTTTAAATGAAGCAAAACATCTGTTAAGCAAGAACAGCCTAACAAGGCCGATGAAAATTAGACTTAGGGTGCACTAAGCGAAGAAATTTTTTGCCCACAGACATCTTGTTTAGGAGAACACTTCATATTCCCCCCCCCCCCCCAAAAAAAAAAGCTACAGTCAAATTAAACATTGTGATATATCTTTCAGTTTTTCCCGAGACATTATTTCGGCTTGCTGGTTTGCATTCAAGGTCTTCGAGATTTGCGTG
This sequence comes from Toxocara canis, assembly GCA_000803305.1. Taxonomy (NCBI): domain Eukaryota; kingdom Metazoa; phylum Nematoda; class Chromadorea; order Rhabditida; family Toxocaridae; genus Toxocara; species Toxocara canis. The sequence goes on along the minus strand of JPKZ01000018.1, from coordinate 32,172 downwards.
AAGCTTTCGATCGTTGCATCTCGCGACTCTCCCCTCAAACACAACAAAAGCTAATCGAGTGCTCAACATCGCAGAGTGGAGAGATACTCAACTACCAGTCCATGCTTATGACACATCGTGCTGGTGAGTGAATGCGTTCAGACAAAATAGCACACTCAGAATAGTTGGGCAGCAAGGAAGATAGATATGCCACGTATCGTACGTGACGCTCAAGTGAAAGGTTGCATGCAGCGACACTCGTTGCACCTAAAAAGTCACGATGTTTAGAATGTTTAGCTCTATAACGTTAAGAAAACGGTAGAATAATAGTAGTGCTTTTTTTGCTGCGACATAAATTAATTGATGTATTCTTCTTAAACAGTTACATCTACACTAGGCAATGCGTTTGCGCTATTCAGGCTTTATTTCTCAGTGGTTATGTATTCGAAGACGCATACGGAGACGCAATAGCAATAGCTGAAAATCTGATGCAGTCGACGAGTTTGCAAAGGCAAAGCAGTAGCAAACTGATCTCACCCTATGATGCACATGTTATTTTCATTGAAAATTTCGCTTAGAAATGTCACAGTCGTGACGGAAGCGCGTGCTCTACAAAAACGTTTCTTCTTTGTATATCGCAACTTCCAAAACGTTGCTCTCGGTCGAGTCTCTGCAGTGCATGATTGCTTCAAAAACCCGGACGACTGATAGGAGGGGGAGGGGGGGGGGTTGAAGGATAGGACGTTGTTTGTTAGAGCTACCGGTACGTAACAACGCTAAACTTATTCGCATTTCTGGATGGTCAGTATTCTTGTATTCTCGAGGCAAGCTGAAGTGATTGGAGCTGATCTCTTCATTAGAAGGCACTCAGCGGGACCGGGATACTTCTAAGAACGGAAATTTGTTTCGTAAACTGTAAGCATGCGAATGTTTTCGAAATTAATTAGCATATTCGAAGCTCGTCGAATTTCCTTCGTAATTTAGAAGCAGTTTTATTCCATTATATACATCTTAATGCCGACCAAGCTTTATTAACTCCGAATCACTCTCTCCGCACAAAAAAAGCTCTCCACACAGTTCGCATGTTGCAGTTTTGCTAGCGCAACACAAACGTAACCATGATAACCATGCTACGGTGGCATATTTCGACGGGTTAGACCACCCGGGAATCCATGTGTTTTCATTTGCTTTTGCTGAACTTAAGACAGTATCGAATTGACTTGCTGAAAATATTATAGTTGATTGGATTTGTTTTGCCTGTACACCTGCCAACGGAGTACTAGCTGAGGGTTGTCACATTGAAGAAAGGGATGAGGAGGTGAGAAGAATACGTTTTATATACTTTATATGAATCGTAAAAGGCAGCAAATTCATAAAAAAAACGTTTCTGAATCCTCCATTTAGACAACTAGCATGTAGTTTCTCGTTCCAGGAATCAGGATATGGCCGACAATGTTCGTCAATGGGCAATTCTTTGATCGCAGCTATCCGGCAGAAATCGAGATCTGTAGGCACACAGCATGGTGCTGAGCACATATCGACATACTTACATGCATACACATAAGCATTGCTCAGATCACGACGGTCTCCTTGAAGTTAGCACTAGGTTACGATGTGCAGTTTCCATTCACGTGGTTCCATCCAGTGGTGACGTCCCATCGAGTAGGTGCACAACTCGAACAACTAATGTTCCCAGTGACTTCATCCAACGATCGCCAAATCCGTTAAACACAGTTTCACTGCCAGAAATGTCTGACAGGGGAAAAAAATTCTGCTACGACGTGTTTTCGAAAAAAATAAACCTTACATAGCCATAAAAATGTTTCGAAGGCACCTGAAGAATTCCCTTGGAGGTTGCTCGCTTTAATTTTTCAAAACTAGGCATTTTAGACCAAGAATCGTCATCCCATTCGACACCTTTCGATACAGCAATTATAAATCTTCGACGCCTCTTGAGAATTTTCGAGCAATTTCGTTTGCACGACGACCGCATGCGATATGATCGATTTTTCGTAACAAAACTTCACTTTTCTAGTGTAATGTATACAGCTGTCATAAATTTCGAGGCTAGCTACCGTTATTTTAGACGAAAGAAAAACTTGTTTCAACATTATCAGGGAACCTTGAGCACGCTAGGAACCACTTCCCTTTCCCACTCGCATCAATCACTGACCGTCATCGATGCCATTACGGATGTCACTGCCACTGCTGTGATCTGGCCGTCAAAGTCTTCTCACCAGTTCTCTGAAATATATGTCCTCGAAAGGAGAACAGTTTTACGTGCTAATTAAAACAAATGATCGTAACAAGCACCCCACACATGTCAAACCAGTTAAGAATAGAATTTTAAAAAACGCCCTGAGAATTCAAAAGAAAGGCAAATTTATCGTAGAGGCACTTTATCTTTTTTACGTATAAGTGAACTAGGAATTAAATGCTATGAAAGGAGTTGACGCATTAAAGCAGTATAATCTAGGCTTTTGTTCTCTCAAATTTTTATGGAAGATAACAGCTGTTTGCTTCATTTTTCTTCCAGAATATTAGCTGAACATGACAGAACTGTGAATTGGATCTTTGGCGAACGCTGTTACCAAACTGAATACTAATACCTTATCCGCTCCAGAAAACTTTCCCTCATATTTGTCTGCTTTTCCGGAGAACGTAGTCATCCTACTGATCTTTACGGCCTACAAAGTACTCTTGCAGAATTCAGTAGTCTACGCTAGCAAGGCATATTTCATGGAGAAGTTCTTGTATTTCATATAAATTTTAAGCAGAAATGTTCTATAAGGTTAGATGGTTCAGTTTAATCATCTTCTGATGACGAGATCCGTGACCGTAATGTAAAATCATAGTTGTTTATGTACAATTTGATCTGTTCAGAAATTGCTTTGGATGCCTTCAAGGTTGAAAATCGCATCGTACGAGACTTGTCTTGAGTAGTACTGTCTTAGGGCCTATGCAGTGTATTGTCGATATATTTAAGAATTTTGCATACATGTTGATTCGATGTTCTTGTTATTCATGAATAAATCAATCTTGTGGTGTTTTATAAAGCAATTTGTCTGACCTTTTGAATTTTTAAACGAACAACTGTCTATACTTTTTTAATGACAGGAGCTGCAATATATTTAACGCGTTTATTGAACTCATCAGAGATAAATATAAGTGCGACGTTCATCATGACCACATCGAGAGTACTTTAAACAATTTCGATTGAGCACACTTTGTTATTTGAGATGACCGAATTCAGTGGTTATTTTTTTTGCAGCTTACTATTCTGCGTCTTCGTTTCTTTTTATCTAATTTTTATTTTTTTAAAAGAATGTACTCACTACGTGTGCACTTATATGCTTGCAAGCATGCTTTTCTTCTGCAATATGTCCGTGTGAAATTTTTATTCACTGCCGTGTGAAGGTTTCGTTATTTGCATAAATTAAAAAAAATTCAATTAATCATTTGACCACAAAGAACAGCTTATTTTGGCCTGTTCCCTTCCATTCTCTTCTCATCAAAATCTTTTCGCAAAAATTCAACTTTTAATCATAAATTTTCAATTTTTCGGAAAAATTCGGGACTTTCGTTTACCAGATTACAGATAAGATAGACCTTTCCTAATAAACTGTTTGCTGCTTTCCCCAAAACATCCATTTTTTCAGCACATCGTTGAGCTAACCGGACCAATGTTGTTCCTAATTTCTGCACTCATGAATACGCATAAAGTCAATCGTATCAATCATTTGAGATTTTTGAACGGTCTGAAAGTATGCGAACATAAATAAACTGTTTCATCATCACTACCAAATAGTTACTGATCTCAACGTTGGTTCATTCGTTGTCCATCAGGTAGCGTACATCCGCATACCGATGTGAACTCACAGAAACGTTTTTTGCTGAATATAAAGGTGCCGAATAAATTTGAGAAATATTGGCTAACAACTCGAGAACTTTTTCATGGCAGCTTTTTCGTTTCCGGAATTGCTGAGCCAAATGACAGGCTTCGTCAATAAAATGCCACATAACCGTTAAGCGACATGAGTTGAGCGTTCGTTTGAGCTTCTTGGTTGGGCCCTCTAAGCAACGTTGTCGCTTCATCTCTATCATATGGCTCAGCGGTGATTCGAGTGAATCGACATGAATGTACATTTTCCGAATCCTTGTAATCTAAATTAACGTCAGTTTCTAAAGTTTTCGAAATATTTTCAAAGTTTAAGAAATATTTTGATTCGAGTGCACGCGATTTGATAGTAAATCTAGCGGCTGTAATCGCATAGAATCGTTTACAACAAATATGAAAAAGTAATGCTTTTATGTATATGCAAAGCGCTATCGTCGCCTTATACCAAATGCGCTTTTAACGAAATTTTCATTGATCTCTACAGCACACTTTTCTCCTCAGCTCAGCGTAGAATGGGGAAGAGCGGAACAGCTACTTGCAGCATTCCAGACTTTTGAGCGAACAAACGATCCGGATATTTTGAGTGGGCTTTTGACTCGGAACCGGCAGATCGATGAGCATAAGGAAAAACTGAAAATTTTAAAAAAGTTTTCAGAAAAAAACTGTTTAAAAAAGCGGAACTTCCGAGATATTTGGTGCCTCTAGCACCTGCTATATGCTATATGGCAGTTTCAGGCGTTGTTCTCGTATTTTAAGGCTTTTTTAGTTCAAAAAATTGTCGATAATAAAAATCGACCAGAGAAACCATGACGACCTACAAAATTTCGTCTGAAATAGTGATGCGCAAAAATTTTCGGAAGTTGCGGGAGATGGTGGTTGTATAGCTAATCTTTGGAAGATATAAAAGAATGCTACAGGTAACAAGTACCCTACCGGCTGTGAAACACGTATGAATGAACTACTTTAGCAATCCGACTCTATTGATGCTTGGATTCATTGCGTGTTTAATGAAGAAAACAATGATTTATTCTGGAGGTTGCTTCTGTGCAGTGCTTTTATCGTTGTCGAACATGCTTCGGGCAGTTTTTGTTTGTATCATGTGAATTGATTAATTAATCACTTAAATTAATTAGTTCCTGTTGTGTTGTTAATGCGCGTCAAGGAAAACCACCAAACCAAAATACTTGGCACAGTGACGCACCAAATCTGAATCCTCAACTATAGTGCGCTTGGTTTTTAAAAAAAGTAATACAATTACAGTATTATACCGCTTTTTGGCGAGAACTACAAATAGAGTATTGAACCATTTTTGTGGGCGAAGTAGAAGTACAGCTATTTGCAACAATTTTTGATACGATCACATCACACTGATCTGCACTGTAGTGTTCGGAACGTTGGCCCGCAACAATGCGCCGTCCCTTACTGTGAGCGGTTAAACAGCAGAGGATTTGCTCAATGTGTCTTCTATCATAATTGGAGTTAATCTGTAGATGGGTCGTCAGAGTGATCTGCTTATCGCTGTTCCAATGCAACTGAATTTAATTTTGTACGTTTGCTATTCTCATAATAGTTTTCTAAACGATGCTTTGCATAACAGAGTGATTTGTTGCTAGCGAGCTTCAAGCGGGAAATATGTAATTAGTGTGCGATGACGGTAGAGTTGGGGATCCTCCCGTTGGAGAACGCATAAAAATTCGAGCTGAAACAGAGAAAATGTCATTGTCAAGGGATTGTATGTTCTCGTTGAAAAAAAAAAAAGGAAAAGTGAAAAATTTTCTTTTCTATCAAACTCGATGAAAGCAATTGCGATATGGACCCGGGCAAATCCACTCCTTCTCTTCACCATTCTAAACGCACTACTGGTTGAAGCAAGCAAAGAAGTAAGGCAACCGTGCTGTCACTAATGCCTTTTTTGCACTGACGCTAATTAAACCAATCGATTCCATTAAACGGCAACAAATAATGGGGTATGAATTAAAACAATTCGTAGCTATCGCCTATTTCCACTTAATTCTCCACTTAAAATTCACTTTTTTTACGCCATTCTTATAATGTGAACGATTATAAACTGCGATTTTTCTCTGAAGAAACACGTGATCGATTATTTGGTGGAACGAAAATACACACGTTGAAGACATGAGTGTATGTGTTCTGTACTATATTCAATGGCAACTAATGAAACAGGTTAGTTTCTAAGCATAAATGTAAAACAAAATTGTCTCTTGTTCCTCCACCCACTCGCTGTGAATCAAGGATGCCTCAGGGCATGCTCTCTACAGAGACTGGAATCGACTGTGACGGGCGTTTTTTAGGAGTGCCAGCTGCCGTCGAGTGCGTATCAGCAAGGGGGTTAAAAATGGCTAGGTCATGTGATGCTCCGCCTGCGTTAAACTTTTGGCGGCAACTGAAGAAGTGTATAACAAGGGCAAAAAATAAAATGTTTCTAGAACTCCTAGCTTAAAATAATTCTAGCAAGCTTGTCTTAGTTCGATAGTTCTAGAATGTGTTCGTTTTATTCACCAGAAAACTTGTCTGATTTCAACTGTAACACCATTCACGGCATTAAAACAGTTTTCATAGGGTTCATCAAAAAAAGTCCAGGAGAGGGCAGTATACTGCATTTTAATTCACCTACCTCCAGAGTGTGGTGTCGGCCATTCACATTCACTTCTTTCTATGTGTCAACGAAGAGCTAACAGAAAAAAAAATGACAACAGCAGTCCATGTTGGGTTTTATTTTATATATATGTATATATATATCCACCTCACGTGGTGGATGCCTTGTCGTGGCGTATGGGCTTAACTGGATAGTAGAGTGCGCAAGTATGGTGGGGCTGCCCATCCCACCCTATCTGGGACTAAATTCCACCAAAGTGCTCTCAGTGGGAGCCCTTGGGCAAGGGGAAAGCTGGGAGACGAAGCAGGTAACGGTTCGCCTAGCCAGCGAGTGACTGAAGCCAGTGGCTACGAAGTTGTCCAGCAATGGGCCTCAGTTCCCTGCACGCCAAAGGCTCCATTCCACAGCGCCGGTGGGACGAAAAGTGTTTGGAGAGAGGCTGCTAAAAATCTCAGGTGCAACGGCCGGCGCACCCCGTGGACCTAAGCTCTCGTTATGCACTTACAACTGCAGGTCGCTATCGGGAGCGGGCCGGTTAAACTATCTCATGGAGGAGAAGAAGAAGATATGCTGTGATGTCCTGGGAATCAGTGAAACACGTCGCGCAGCATCCCTCACAGCACAATATAAGGACGCAAGCTCGTTATATCTTGGAGAAGGCGAAGGCGTCAGAAGAAGAGGAGGAATCGGCTTCATCATATGTAAAGATTGGTTTGCGAAAATAGTTTCATGCCAAATACGTTCGGCGAGAGTCGGAACATATTTACAGTTAAATAATAAGAAAACGCTCAAAGTTATTCAAGTATACGCCCCAACAGTGGAGAGCACAGTCGAAGAATTAGAAGAGTTTTATGACGATTTAGAAGAAGAACTCTCCAAATAACCGACTGGCTGAACTGGCAGAAGCACGACACCTGTACGTCGGAAATAGTTGGTACAGGAAAAAGCCGAGTAGAAGATGGACCTGGATCTTTCCAAACTCTGAAGTAAAAAATGAAATAGATTATATTCTAGTGGATAAATTGCGCATTCTAAGAGATGTAGGCGTGATACCGCTATTCAACACTGGAAGCGACCACCGCCTGGTACGAGCGAGAATATTTATTGACCAGATAGGTGAAGCGAAAAGAAAACTGAAATCAAGCGCTGCATGAGCACCGAAAGAAATCGACGAGAATATCTTTCAAGCAAAGTTATCCTCTAAAGACTGGAGCTTGAAGGAAGACATAAATGAAGACTACCATCAATTCATAAAAACCATACAGGACTGTGTATCAGAGGCTGAAAGAAGGCAGTTGAACAACAAGAAGTCATGCAGAATCTCCAACGAAACGAAAAAGCTTATGGAGATGAGAAAGTTAATGATAAGAAGCAAAAGAACTAACCTCGAGTACTGCACGCTCTGCAAACTTATAAGAGCAAAGTTACCGCAAGATCTCGAGGGTTATCACAAACAACGCCTTCTACAAGCAGCAGAACAGAAGACGAGTTTGAAAAAGTGCAAACGACAGCTAATACTTTACAAATCGCAGCTGTCAGCGTTAAGGAACAAGGATGGTGAACCAATTAAGAGCAGAAAAGGAATGGAGGATATATGCAAAGAGTTCTACACAGATCTCTTCGCTTCTAAAGTTGACATTCCAGAACCTCACATTCCGGCACCACCTCAAGAAGTTCTGCCAGTCCTGATCAGTGAAGTTAGATGGGCCGCATCACAGATGGAGGTCGACAAAGCTCCAGGCAAAGACGGCCCAACAATGAAAGTACTAAAGAGTGGAGGATATGAGATATTCCAGGAGCCAGCTCGCAGATTCACCCGCTATTTGGTAATGCAGAAGATACCGGCAAAATGGAAGGAATCAAAGACAATCCTGCTTCACAAAAAGGGCGACAAAGAATCATTACACAATTACCGCCCCATAAGCTTATTGTCACAGCTTTAAAAGCTGTTCATAAAGGTAATCAGTAACAGATTATCCTTTCAACTAGACGAACAACAGCCGAGAGAACAAGCAGGATTCAGAAGGAACTTTAGTGTTGTAGACCATTCATTTACGATAAATCAAATATTAGAAAAATGCAATGAATATAAACTGCCGTTATGCATAGCGTTTGTGGACTACGAGAAGGCTTTTGATAGTGTCGAAATCA
>JPKZ01000018.1:10262-23307 GCA_000803305.1 Toxocara canis | reverse complement strand
ACCATTTCGCCAAAATTATTTACGGCCTGCTTGGAAATGGTAATGAGGAAGATTAAATGGAAAGGTGGAATCATTATCGATGGCGAAAAATTAAACCACCTTAGATTCGCAGACCACATAGTGCTGTTTGCATCAAACAGCACCGAACTGACACGGATGTTGCGAGAACTTGAGAATGAAAGCAAGAACGTTGGATTAACAGTGATTCCACAGAAGACGAAATATATGCGCAGCAATCCGCAAAATGGTCCACAAATAAAACTACGACAAGGACTCATCGAGGAAGTGGATCATTTCATCTATCTTGGCCAAGAAATAAACATGCGCCACGATATGAGCGGAGAGATTTCCAGAAGAATACGAGCTGCCTGGAAGTGTTTCGCAGACATGAAAGAAGTTTTGTCAGCCAAACTCCATCCAGATATACGAGCTAAAATTTTTAACACAACCGTTGTGAAAACAATGACGTACGGAAGTGAAACTTGATCTCTTATAAAAAGCGAAAAGGAAAGTTTAGTAGTGGCAGAAAGAGCCATGGAAAGAAGGATGTTATGTATCTCACTAAGGGACCACATAACTAACGATAAAATACGCAACGAAACAAAAGTAGCTGATGTCAATAAGGAATGCTGGAGGAACAAACTTCGATGGGCAGGACATGTAGCCCGCATACGCGACAACAGGTGGACAAAGAGAATATATCAATGGTATCCGAGTGATATCAAGCGAACACCAGGGCGACCTCCAATGAGATGGGCTGACGAGATCCTGTTCCTCGACACTTCCCCAAACCTTACGCCTCACCCATCAGCGATATGTAGAATACACCCACAACGTCATGCAAGTGCATTAGTTTTTTTCTCACAAAAACGAGCAATACGCAGCAGTCGAAATCTCATGAAGTGTTATACAATAGGAAGCCACTATCTATACTCGGATAACTCCCAACTGAACGCCCGGCTTGAATTAATGCAACAAATGTGAGGGCGCTTGAGCACTGAAGAGCAACATGCAGTATCTCATGCTAAGTAAGACTGATGCTGTTGCACTAGTATTGCTCGAAAGTGTCGCAGCGGATGCACTTACAGTTTGGATTTACAATTTTCCTAAGTTTTTTAAGAACACATATGTATACTCGAGAAAAAATTTTTAGGTGGTGGTTCCAAGTATGTGAAATGAGATGCTGCCGGGCGACTTTATATGTATATATATATATGTATATATATATATATATATTTATATATATATACATATGCTTACGTCTTATAGTAGCAACTTATCTACTTTAAAATTGAGGATGCATTGCTGTTCTTCGAAGAAATATTCAGATGAGATCACTGACAGTTCACATTGTTTTAGGCGGATATTTTTAGTTTTAAAATTATTAGATGTGATTGGACAGATGCTAAGCATGGAATAGCTGCTACAAGGCGACACTAACATGTGAAACGCAAGGATTTACGCAGCCTTTTATCGACTTTGATAAATGTCATTGAATACGAATTTATTGAGCTCTAAAAATGGACAGTGTTGCGCGTTGTTCATCAGCGAAATCAGGAAACTGCAAGCGTTTAAAGCGTCCATACGTTTGTCAAAATATGAAATTGTTTAGAAACGAGGTTTTCACAAATAAGTAGGCAATTTATGATGACCAATATTTTTTCTTCCCAGATCACTCGAGAAAAACAGAAGCCCTTTCGACTAAGCACCTCAACATCCCGTCTCAGAGACGTCGAAAGACAAACTGTCGAGCTTGTTTGATTGACGAAAAGCGGTATAATGTTATCCTTGCGAAAAGTATTCGCCTAAAATATGTGTATGCCATACGCAAAAAAATGATGGAACTCAATTGTTTTACAAACCTTGCATACGATGTCCACATTCAATTCCAGCACACACAAATTGCTGTGCAAATTTTTAGAGCTTTCGTCCGTATAATTCAAATGTTTTCAGCATCCGATCTTATATTCGAAAAGTTTGCAGCAATCAGTCTTATATCTTAAATATTTGTAGCAATCCATCTTATATTTTAAATTTTTTGAAATACTTCCATCATTTGATATCATATTAGAAATGTTTAAAGCATTCGGTCTCATATTTTCAATATTGAGAGCTTCGCTATTGTCATTCAAAAGTTTTGCAGCATCTAGTCTTATGTTTGAAATGTTTTCAGTATTCAGTCATTTGTTTTAAATACTTAGAGCACTCGATCTTTTATATAAAATACTTACAATATTCGCTCTTATATTTCGAATGTTTAGAGCTTTCGATGCTATCTTTGAAAAATTTCCAGCATTCGGTATCATATTAGAAATGTTTTTAGCTTTCGATCATATATTTGATATATTTGCAGCATTCGATCTTATACTCCAAAAGTTTACAACATGCGATCGTATAATCGAACAGCTTACAGTATTCTTTCTCTATTTTAAATGCCTACACCATCCGATCTTATATTTGAAATGTTGGCAGCATTTGGTCATATGTTTTAAATATTTAGAGCTTTCGATCCTCTCCATGAAATGTTTGCAGCATTAAATCTTATATTTGAAAAGTTTGCAGCATTCAATCTTATATTTGAAAAGTTTGCAGCATTCTACCTTATATTATAAGCATAATAGAGCTTTCGATATTATCCTTCAAATGTTTGCAGCATCCGGTCTTATATTTGAAATGTTTAAAGCATTCCATCTTTCAGTTGAAATGTTTGTAGTATTCGATCTTATTTGCGAAATGTTCACAGCATTCGACTTTATAATATAAATACTTAGATCTTTCGATGTTATCCTTGGAATGTTTACAGCATCCGTTTTTTCATTCGAAAAGCTTACAGCATTCGTTCGTATATTTTAAATGTTTACAGCATTCGATCTAATATTTGAAATGTTTAGAGCATTTGGTTATACATTTTAAATATTCAGAGCTTCCGATTTTTTCCTTGAAATATTTACAACAGTCAGTCATGTATTTGAAACGCTTGCAGCATTCTATCTTGCATTTGAAATGTTTACTGCATTCGGTCTTACATTTTAAATATTTAGCGCTTTTGACCACACATACACGCACACGCAATCGCACACGCATAGGCACGCACACGGACAGACATACATGCATACACACAGTGATGGTCAACATTTGTCTTGATCGCATCTCGTCACAGCTCTGGATGTTGTTTGATGTGTGCAAGGAAGAGTAGGAAAATTTGGTAGTGACAAGCGAACGCTCTGTTTTACTGTTTTTGTGAATGAATGCCATCTCGTTTCTGAACATCCGTTTAAGTTTTTACTGTAAATTGCATCAAGTCATATCCCACATCCGTCCCTTCGTCTGTTTCATGCTGAGCTGGGTAGCTGTTTCATGCGGAACTCAATAGCTGAATAGATCACGAGATACTGAAGAAGAACAAAGATGTCTATTACCAGAGAGAGTAGGGCTGACCTCGGAGAGTCAGGCGTGTTAGTAAAGAAGAGTGAGCGAACAACGACAGCATTCAGTGGTTGCGGAGGAACGAAAGAGGAAGAGTCATCGGGCGGTGAGACAGCTGACTAACATAGCAGTGGTTACGTACGGGTTGTTGGGCGACTGGTACGTGGTGTGTAGCGCGTTGAAATGCACGCTCGTATGTCACGGTTGCGACGTTCACTTTCAAGAAGTTCAATATTCGGGCTGAATAAATCTCAACTCTCCCTCGTTGAGGAGGAGCCTTCGACGCATCAACACAGTATGCTTGTCGACAAATTTTCTGTATGTCAAATTGCTCATTTTGCTCACTGTGTTGCTCTTCTTTAACAACACTGCACTATCGGAATCCGCATCATACGAGCACGGTGATCCCTCGAATTCAGCCCCTGCTTGTGTGATATTTTAGCTTGCTAGAGAGGGGATGTTAACTGTAGGGAGCATTGACTATATAAAATGTCTCCGGGGAAAGAAATTGAATTCAAGGTTTTATTCGGGGCTCAACTCTCCAGAATGGGAGGGAGTATAATGAGAGGAGACTCTCCTTCAAGACTAACGGTATGCTGCTTTCCGATTTATGATATACTGCTTTCCAAAATGTGCTCACTCTGGGAGTAGCTAGATGCGTTATTCACTTCGTACAAATCAAAGGAATTAATGAATGATGGGAACCTTTTAATATAGCTGCTGATGCTTTTCGCGAAAAGCTTCATTCATTTCCACTTTATGATTCATCATTAGAGGTTCCGCTTTACTGGTTAATTCTCCGTAAACACTGAACCAGACGGAGATTGTAACTGAATTTTATATGCATAGTTTCCTCATTAACTACATCTTTCATTCAATGCGCCTGGGGGTGGAGTGAGAAGGGGCTTCAAGCACTTGTGGGGTTCTCGAGGCGGTGGCCTTTCGAGAAAACGACCGTAGAGTTAAAAAGTTTAACAATAATAGCCTACTAGCGATCGGCATCTCCGAAGCAAATGCAGATCCCTCGTTTAGTTTACGCCAAATCACGCATGACCTTGTCTATTCCTTAACTTTGGTGACAGCGCGATGATGTGGCACTATGATAGACATGTGTTAACGGTTGAAAGGGAGTTTACTTGCGTGGACGAGCGTATTTATGTTCATATGCCTATTTGTGGAGTTACACATAGTCGATACCATAATATTGCCCCAATAGCAAATTTTATCCAAAACAGCATCGTTTCTATGTTGTTAGCTAACAGGGTTACAAACAACGAGTAGGAGTGCGTGTAAGGGAATCAAATGTGGATGTGTGGTTTGCCGGCTGAACTAATGGAAATCCGCCGCATTTTAGCTGTTCGCATCGCTCGTATAAATATTCTGGCTACAGGATATTCATTTTTTATGTGTCCCGACCATACCTAAAACTCGAGTTGATGAATTATGAATTATGCAAATGCCTACAGCTGTTGCGCGCGTCGATGAAACGCTTTGAAATCGTAGGATTTAGATTTCGCCTGCAAAATTTTATAACTTCAATGGGTTCCTGACATTGAAACCGTCGAACATACAGAAATACGCACTTACATATGCAGAAACATGATGTCGTCATAACGCTGTATTGCAATTGTAAATTTGCGAAGGTTTATGAAAAACTTCAAATAGGAGAACATGTACCACATAGATGGTACCTATCCGGATCCAAAACTACTATTGATCACCACTAATAGGCGGCCTGCTAGCGCGATATTATGAGTTCATGAAAACGATATAAAAGCGAAACCGGTTGGTGGTTGTATTATTCACGTTGTGGCTTTATGCTAGGCAAAGTTTTGCGAGCACAACTACTCTACCCTACATCGAAACGGCGAGGACATTGGTGCGCTCTAATGCATCGAACAATCCAATTCATTCTTTTCGCACATGCCACGTGTACATTGTCGAGACTGCAGTGCGTATTTTTTGGGGAACTGATAAGCAAGCGTGAAACATCATTCATCGTTAACAGTATGGTTCCGTTGTCCGCACAAGTGCGATTCCATTTACGAGTAATAGGAGGTTACATTGGCGATTTGAACCCCCCGATGCTGATACCGACCAACCTGACGTAATCAAATATGTGAATTTCCTTTTTATTGGCTTTTAATTCCTAGTTACTTCGAAATGTTTTTCAAATTATTATGAAAAGATCATTTTAATATTTTTGATCCCTATATTTTTTTGTCTTCTTATTTCTGGAAGGCACATAATACTTTTATGCTTAAATTCGCGTTCACCATACAAAAACTGGCCTCTCATGTATTCTGGCAAATTCGCATTTACGAAAGCGGTCAAGGCGATGCCGAGTCTATTCATTTGTGTGTGGGCAGGTATTTACCTGTCTGAGAGTTTCAGCTGCGGGATCATCGGAATTTAGGGGCATCATATCTTTTGTCCAGTTTCAAATATTTCATAGATTCCGGGAAAGTTGCAGCTTCTTAAAAACAGGGAACATTTATACGCATTTTTAACCGGTCGGATTGTATTCTTCACCAGTCATGTTACAGGAAAACGAACCTTCAAAGTATGTTTATACCAGCGGCCAAGTTGGGAAAAACTTGAAAATTCGCTATTTGTGAGTAGTTGCGTTGATTACGTTGCCAAAGCGCATATCGGCTCATCTCCCCGGCAAACGCTTCGACTTTTTGCTCTTTTCAGCTCTCTTTTGCATATGTGGCAACACATTCCAAAGGCACAGTACTTGACTTCATATTCGCTTCAGTATCATTTGCGCTGATCTGAAAACTTCGGTTCTTTCTGCTTGATCCCCGGTTGACAGCCAACAAAAATCAGCGCCTCTAATCGAACGCCTAAAATTGCGTGCATTTATCTGCAAAACACTTTGTTGGCAAAATATAGTAATGTTTTTGAAATCTTTCTCGCGTTAGAGTGAATTATACAATAGTTTGCGAAAGATTTTCGATCAATCATGTTATGAGGTTATCAGTTTGACGGGTTATCATTTACGACCATAACCGGACCACCGAAATCGGAGCGCACAAAGTAAACCACCAAATGCATTGTTTTAAAGCGGTTGATGCAGCTCTCAAGAAATTTCATTGTCATAGATAGCGAATGAGTCGAACTCTTCTGGGCGATGAACGACAAACGTTAAACGTCACCAGTGGTTTGACCTGAGGCGACTTTGAGGACCCATAACCTCTGAGGTCAAGGGTCCTACCATGGCCTGGCCGTCATCCATGGTCATGACTGAAAAAGCCGTGTGTGTGTCATTCAGCGCTTTCATCCTCTGAGGTCAAGGGTCCTACCATGGCCTGGCCGTCATCCATGGTCATGACTGAAAAAGCCGTGTGCGTGAGCGTTGTGCTATGAAAGCGCTGAATGAACGTGTTTGCATCGTTTGCGATCGTAAACATATAATTCAAAGATGGATAGATTTGTCGCCTAAATAAATAATGACGCAACAGCGTCGTTCATAAAATGAATAGAGCGTTGATAAATAGCAGCAAAATCAAAATGTTAGCTCACCCAAAATTTTACTGTACTGTTTACATTGATTCCCCACCCCTTCCCCCTTCCTAAAATTTCTTATACGTGTAACGCTTGTTCCTTGGTAACCTTGATTTACCCAAACTATGTACACATTTTGATCACATTAAAATCTCACTGCCTAACTTTTAAGTGTTGTCCTCTTGTGCGCAAGCTATCTACGAGGCTGTGTTGACCGCCTCAGCATTCACAAATTTCATCGTTTAAATGTTCCCTTATATGCACAAAAGTTGTGATCATCAAAAACGGTCACTTTGATTGATCGAATTCTAGTACTGCAGTTCAGACAAACAAATGGGATGAAGGCTGTCCTAATAATTCTTTTGCTCGCTTTTACCCCACTCATGGCTAACTTTTGATTTGTTCGTAGTTATTAAAAACAGATTTTTACAACCAAGAAAAAATACTGTTCGCTTCTGCCACCGGAAACTATTGGCGCTACAACAAAAAATGTCCGTTCTAGTGGAAAATGTCATTAAAAATTCTACGACAATATTCAGTGTCAACACTAAACATCAACATCGGCATCACTCAACACTTTTAAAAGAACCAACTCAACAGCTAGAGATCCCACAGGAAGATAGCAGGTAGTTTGCCGAAGATGGCCAGCGCCCCAGCTGGTAACACAATTCAGAATACTTCACTTAATAACTGATATTTTCAAGCAGTGTAGAAAAACTTCAGCTGAATATTTTTGCAGCATTGAACGCCAAAATGGTTTTGAACGACTACTTTTGCCTCAGTGCACATAATATTTCTGCATACGCTTATGGCTTCACCTGTTCATGGTCATAACTGCGCCGGTTACCGTCGCGAACGGAGAGAAGTAGGCTGGGCGAACGGTAAGCGGGGCAGGGAAGCGCTAGGGCGCCGCGTCCCGCGCCACATGCGCCTTTCGTCCTCTTCGAGGTCATATCTCGGCCAATAGTAGACGCATTTTCATGAGCGTGGTACCTTTCCAGGGATCATAAGATGAGGAACCCCATATAAAACAGGGGGCAATATCTAGTTTGCTAGTATGTGAACCAAAAAGTTTACTTGTTTTTTTTTCCCGAACACAACAAAAGTCTACTAGAGTTATTTTTTCTGAATAAGCCAAAATGTCGGACAGCGTACTCCGCTTTCGAAATACCGGGAGCGGAAACCCACGAATTCAATGCCATATTTTTCAGTATGGCTTTCTGTCGAACTCGATATCACCTTCTGCAAATCGCTTAGTTCATATGAGCTATCCCTAGTTCAAAGTATCTCCAGGTGGTAAAAAAGTCGAGAATGGGATTGCGATAAGGGAGCATGAAAACGGAATTCGAGGCCTTACGCTCTTATATATGAGGTTTTTTCTTTCGGGAGCAGGAAACTTAGTCATCTAAGCAAAAATTGTCTTATATATAAAGTCATTTCGTAAAACACTTATTTTTGTAAAACATTTCAGAAGAAATTCTATGCAAACCAAAGGTTTTCCTATTTCTAAGCAGCTATTATGATATCTGTACCAGTTATCGTAAAATCATAAAGCCGCTGCTGCATCGGAGTGTGTTGCTTTGATTCTCATTAACCACACAATTTCCCCTTCAGCACTGCAGTCAGTCACATGCGTAATTGACGTAACTCATTTTTGGGTTGCTCTATTATTTCATCTGATGTTGCTCTGTTAACTCCGGTGGATGCAAGCAGCATGAGCGGTCAAATTTGCGTACTTTCCGCAATCGTTTGGCTCTGCACATTTTATTTTTTTCAAATCTATTTGATACTCAGCACCCATAAAGTTACTCGACATCTTGCTGTGATTCGATAAATAAGTACTTATATTTTCTGTCATCTACTAACTTCAGTGTGTTTTCCTCAACCATTTACGCCGTTTAATTTTACCTTAGAACTTCTACGTCAACGTAAAACCATGGCGCCGCCGATGCCATCTCAACAGAATACATCAGTAAAAGTTTAACATATTGTCGATTTTCACTTCAAGATACGTCGTACCCAATCTCGCACTATCCGCATATGCACCGTTTGCTCAGTGGGAAAACAAGACGTAAAGCATGTACGTATTGTGAGTGTAGCGGCATACCCAGACCTGTTCGTCGTCACTTGTTCCGCTCAGGAATATAGCTTCGTTGAGAGCTGTCGCGATCACCGCGCATAAACACTTTTCAACAGTACAGCAATATATTTATCGCTTAAGCTTTCCGCAAACAGTGATTGAACAGCAGTGCGTATTCGTTTCGCATACGCATCGACGATGGAACTGAATCATCCTTTTGCGGTATATGGGGACCCGCTATGGTCGGGCTGGTTTAAAATGTTTTCTTACTGCGTTATCAGCTATTGTCATTCGCATAAAGTGAGCTATCGATCCACGCCAACCCCCCTCTACCCCACCGTCCCCCCCATGCCTCTTCCCTTTTCTCCCAGCAAAGTAACTTTAACACTCTAACCCTTTTAAGATTACTTATGCTATATTACACTGGGGACAATTCTCAAATAATGTTAGGCATTCGTACCTGTTGGTACTTTTCTGAATAGCGAACAGGCCATAGAGCGTGATATATTGTCTACATGCTCGTCTTAAAGCTCTCTTTGGGCAGTGCTCACGAACATAATTCGTTCTCCTTGGAAGCATAAAAGCATGCGAATCTTCATCAGTTGGGTACGTTAATTCATTAACCAACTAATTCCGCAGCTAACGCTATTCGTTACGAGGGAATGTGTTAACGTAACGCACTCATTTGATACGGATATGCTTTGCCTGCATACAACAAAGAAGTGCGTTACAATAGCATATTTGTTGATTGCAACTAGCATTCGCCACTTCTTATAATCATTGTCCTTTTTCATGCCTTCTTTTTCTCGCCTATTAAAGTTGTTTTAGATGTGAAGCAGTGCTTGTTAAATTTTTTTGTTTGTTTTGTTCCATTGTTTTATGAGCCAACCACTTGCCATGGCTGGTTATAGCGGACATCATAAAGGAACCCCTATTGCATAAATTCCGCTTTCCATGTTTCATGTTTCCTGTTCCTTTCAACTGTTTTTCACAAGGTGCCCATTCTTATAAAGATAAGCTTGCGCCGTGTCTTATTTTTCCTTTTGTACGACTCATCTCACACTCATAATGGATATGTCGAATGTGAGCTAAAGTGAAATTAGCCCGCTTCCCCATCGAAACTTCCCCAGTAACGGATGCAGTGAGGCAAGGCGGCAATGTAATCTTTGCGTCTCGCCCTCGAAAGTTTACATAAATAAGAATGATAATGGGCATATGACCACTATACGGTAGTTTCTGCAGTGCGATCACCCGAAGAAAAGGGTTTTTTTAAAAACTGATTCTACTCTCATTTATTATTATTTATTTCGAAACATTATTTTTTTTTAAAGCTGATTCTGATGTTAATAACAATTATCATTTATTTCAAAACATTATTGTTATTTTAAAGTTGCAATACCCATTTTTTCCAAGGTTTGCCGAACACTTCTCACTATCCACTTTTAAATGCGCAAACATAATATCACGTTTAACTTAGGTTTCTTAACATCAGGGTAATTGCCACCGCACATCGCCTAAAAACAAAGGAGGTCATATGGTGTCGAGAAACCGGTAGCAAATGATGATGACTTTAACGGTCGACCTCTAAATGTGTAATGCATTGCAGACACCGACCACATTTCCACAGCTTCGGCAACTCGTCCAAGCGAACAACGAGATTCTACGCGAAATTATCGCCATTTTCGATGAAAGGTTTTGCTCTCGCTCTGTTCCAACCCCCCACCCCCCTCCCTCTCTTTTTTGACGCTTTTCTAAGCGATAAATAGCTGGCACGAAAATTGCTTTTCCAGGTCTCGTACAATTTGAACAGGGGGAAATAGAAAATAATTCCTCAACATCTAAGATGCCGGAATTTGGGTAAGTTCCAAAAACTCCGTCATCTTTTCCTATTCGTCTAAAATTTTTGCAAGCACCTGCTGCACATTGGCAGTGTCGCCAAACTTTAACAAATCATCAAACCGTAGCTCGCTAGCTGCTTCGCATTTCGCGGAACTTGTATAATCGACGGCCAAAAAGCCTTTCACTTTAGCCGGCCGCCCATACTAGCACAGTACCTAGCCGCTGATTGAATTCCAAATTAGAATCACCCAACCGATACCCTTCGCTGCAGTTGTGATCAATGAACTGTTATCTGCATTTTCAAAATGCATCACATGTTAATGCTATTTAACGTCGCATTATGGCAACGTCAGATGCCAATATGCTAAATTTGTGATAGAACCAATCCGTACAATATAAATGTTAATATGCGCACAAAAACCCGCACAATGTAAATGTCGGTACTTAAAAACGTGGTGCCAGAACTAATTTGCATAAGTTGGATGCTGACGCATAAGTTGGATACTTTAAGGTGGTGAGAAAACCTGGAGGAGGCAGGCTAGGTGAAAAGATGCAAATCTGACGACTGTAACACCAATTCACATAAGCTAAGTGCTATTCAGATATGGTGTTGCATCTAATCTATGCCTTCTAGATGCTAGTATACAAATACGGTGACAAAACCAGCCCGTAGAGGTTAGATGTTGTATGCAAATGCGACAATGGAACTAATAGAACTAAGCTCAACAATTTAGATGGAAAAATGCAAATTTGATGATAGAAGTAGCTCACATTAATTAAACAAGGTGTGAAAACGTCGACGCAGCCAATATATAAAACTGAGTTCGCAAAAAGTCATCTGCGGATGTGCGGATATAGTGACAACAAAAAGTAGTTTGCGACAGTATGCAAATGTGGTGAACGAACAAATGTGCATATGTTGGATGCCAATAGGCAAAATATGATGAAAGAGGTACTCCACAAGTTTAACGGAAAAACTTAAGTGCTTTCGGCAGAATTGATCAGTGGTCAAAAGAGGTGAAGGCGAACAAATCTAATGGCGCAGAACTCATCTTAAATAACTGCTGTTATGCAAGTACGACCACACTTTCTGCACGAACACTTTTAGCTGTGGAGCTGATACCAACTGTGAACGATAAAGACGAGAAGCAATTTCGAGATTTGTTTCCGTTAATGACAAATTCTCTTTTTAATTAGTCGAAATACCTATCAGAATATACCTATCAGAAGGCTGATTAACATGACGTTCAACGCTGTGATTCCAATCGTCGTCAAATTAACGATTTCACAAACTTTTCGCCAATAATTTAAATTATTAATTTTATTGGTCCTTTAATGTAGACAGCGAAAATCTAAAGGTTCGCTCTTTTGCCAGCCCACAAGTGAGCTGAGCAATGGAATCAAGCGGACTGCAAATGCCCACAAAATTTTAACTTGGCTTGAGATTATTATGCTCATTCAATTTCGTAGCTCTAGCGGTATTGCCCCATCAGTTGAATCTATCGATGAGACCTACAGAAAGCAGAAATGCGCTCATCCGCTCATACACTCGCGCTATAAAATACTTTACAAGCACCAACTTTGCAAAACGCAGAAAATTTGTAATTAGAGGTAATAATGAGTGCGAGCAGAGGTCGGAAGCTGCTGCCTAGTGTAGAAAGTAGTGATTTCGTTGGGACAACTTGTTTCATGAGAGATTTCGTTTAAAAAAAGGAAAAATTTTTGAGGGCTTCATTGGACTTCGCTTATTCAAAGACGATGCATAATCTTTCGGGACGATTGCGTAAGATATCGCACAATTCCAGTGGGTAAGTTGCTCAGAGGCTATTTGCACGTGATCGTGGAACTATTACCGACGAGGAAAATTTTGCCTTGCTAGCTAACGAGCTTAGTTTGAAGAGCACGATAACTGAGCCTCTAACCGAGGCAACCAAATTTTTATAGGTAGGCGAGAAAAAGGCATTATGTCTTCTGTGTGCATCCGCAATAGTGAAGCAAAATTGTGGTGTTTCTAATGGCTCCAGTAATATAGCTACAACAATTCAGACAGCTTATTGAGCCAATTCACGAATGTTAGTTAGTTGTTGCACTCAGTAACTGTCCGAAGCAACCAGTAAAAGTCAGCAAAATTCGATCGGATTTTTCCGCTGAAAATAAAACGAAAAGGTGCCATTTCATTGTTCGAAGAGG
>JPKZ01000018.1:2500-10245 GCA_000803305.1 Toxocara canis | reverse complement strand
ATAGCGCTATTCAAAAGACCATAGTAAAGTAGTCGTAGTAGGTGCTTTTAAGCTGTTGCGCTTTCTCATTTAATGAAAAGCCCGCCCATCATATTTGTCGGACTTTTATTGGTAGCACTTTTTGACGATGAAACCACCAAGATCTGCTAGTTCTGCATTGATAACTTCAGTATAAAGTCCCAAAGGTATTCAGACTTTGTGATAAATTCGTCAAGAAAAACGATGAAGGGAAGGTAGGCGACGTGCAGGTATCTATTACATTTTACAACTTAAAGCAATTTTCTTTTTTTAAAATCTATTTGCTCCTATTGATTCCAGCCGTTCAAAATACTGATAATTTCACATAAAATTGGGTGAAAGAGAAAGAGTTTAGAAATAACGGTCGTTCGCCGCAAACAACCCAGAAACACCTCCAAAAGATAGCAGTCATTGAACGTGTAATCACTTTGCGTAGCTTCAACTTTAAAAGCACATTTGCCATGATCGAATAGGCCTTTAATACTTATATGCCCTGCCTCAGTTTTCATGAAATTGCATGAATTTGCATGAATCCCCGTATTACCTGTTCTAAGGTTTCACTTAATGCGTTTTGGCGCTAAAAAAAATTCACATTATATATCGATCGTCAACCATCCACTTCTGGCGGTCGTATACTAGATGGAAAGGGAAGTAAGGGTAGAAGAGAAGAAGACGTTAGGCGACTGTGTTTGTGTTAAGATTTAAAAGACGACATTTCGATTCTGCGCTCCGCAGTATCGCATTTGAGCCTGTGCTCGTACAGATGTTGTATTTTGTACGAGCAGAGGCTGTGCAGATGTTGTTGTGTTCGAAGCCGGCTTATACTAAGTATGGCAATTACTTGGATTTTTTCCTGCAAAACAATTTGAGCCGAAAAGAAATTTGAACGTAAATTCAAGAGCAACAATCGCAAGCAACATCAACTAGGCTGCCTCGTTGCCCATCTTTACGGTTTTGCAGAGTGATCGATCAAGGTTGGGCATGCGTGGCCGAACAATTCGACTCACAAGCAACCATTCATAGGTTAGCCACTAGCCTGTTCTATTCGCCATTTGCAATAACGAAAGCATTGCTTTTCTTCCGTGCCTCATCCTGAAAACTCGTCTTCTAGGTTGGGAAAATCAAGGATGTCCACTATGGGAAATATTTTTTCAACCAGTTTGGGGAGTGGGAAAATCCATGGGAAAATTTCAACCAGTTTCCTAGGTAATTTGAAGCTAATCGAATTTTGAAGCCAGTGAATTCAAGGTTCAAGTTAGCCACTTCGAAAGCTAACTTTCAATTCAATTAATCTTCCACTCCGTTGAAGTGAGAAGTCATCGCTTCCTGTTTGCATTTGCTCACGCTTTTTGAAAGCATCCTAGCGGCCAACGTTGAGCGGGCATTTGTTTTGACGACGATGCCTAACGAGAACAAAATATAGTTTGATGGTTTGATGGTTCGTCTTGTTTGCCTTCAATCGTTAAAATATCGGAAAAGCTAGATGGGTCGTTAGAAATATCATTCCTTATCACTAGTGTGGGCAAAAGGAAGATGAGCAGATAGGCTAACTGAAAACGTGCATGACGCAACGAGAACTTGAATCCCGATTTTTGACTGTGCAAGCAAGGGGGAAGGGGAGGGGTGTGTTATTAAATGACCGGCCACCCCATGCTCATTTCCATTAATATTTTTATGCAAAATGGCATTAGACAGAAATCTCTTGTGGCGCATTTAACATGAGCGTTAGACAAGCGTAACGCTGACTGCAGACCGACTTCATAAGGTCGCTTTCAGGCGTACCGATCATTTTCAAGTGCGGCTCACAGTAAGATTAACGCATCACTAATGTGCAACACCTGCTGACTGACGCGAAAAGGATAAGTGGTCTTGTTGGTGGTGTGGAGGACTAGCTTAGCGGATAATAACGTTCGTCTTTGCCATGAAAAGGGGATGTTGGGTTTCTTTGCCAGCGTTCAACGTTCACATTACAGGCCGTTGTTTCTTCTAAAAAAGCTTTTTCGCGATCTGTATGACATCTTCATTTTCACCTCTACACAACATACATACACATATTGTTGGATGGAAATTTCAGCAATCTGGGCTCAGCGATCGCCGATGATATAGTGCAGCCGCTACGCGCTATTTTCAACTCGCAGCACAAAACCATCCGCTCGGTTGGTTTGATTTACGTCCGCTGAACGCTCTACCGCTCGCTTCTATGTCATCTCTGCTGCCGAACCTTTACGACAAGCAGCCAAAAAATTCCAGTTGCGTATTGCAGCTAAAAATACGTAATTACCTGTTGCAGCTGGAAATGCCGCCTGACGCATCTCAGGATGATGCATTTTTAAGCAGACTAAACGTTGCGATGATAAACAGGCTGAACCTACTTATCACAAGTAGAGGGGTGATAAGTTTTAGCTGCGATGAGCATCGCCTACTCTTCTGCAAAGTGCCGTTTCTTTTAAACTTTACCATATGAAATGCACAGCATCAAATAAACTGAACGAAGTTTCAAACAATCGAAACTAACGTTTTTCTCTTAGTCGGATGGTTCATTTTTCGTAGCATGAATTTTTTTCTTATTGCGCTATAGAGGGAACAGTTGATGCTTACCAGCGTGAAAAGTTTAGACATACTTCGTTAGGCTGGGCTAGGTAGAAATACAGTAACGAGGGAAACAATGAAAGTTGGCACTGTTAAATGTCTTTTTTACGATCCCTCCACCCCCTTGCCCCGCTCCATCTGTGGTGAGTGCGAAAGCACCTTTCACATCCTTTTACGTGGGTACGCCATATGAAAAATGCATCGTGGTGTTGGTCTGTTTCTGAATCATCAATATATTTTG
Source organism: Toxocara canis (assembly GCA_000803305.1). Taxonomy (NCBI): domain Eukaryota; kingdom Metazoa; phylum Nematoda; class Chromadorea; order Rhabditida; family Toxocaridae; genus Toxocara; species Toxocara canis. The sequence goes on along the minus strand of JPKZ01000018.1, from coordinate 7,397 downwards.
TTTTTCGTTCGTCACATCCTTCAACTCTACTTGGAAAAGCTAGAAGAGCCAGGTGTGATAATTTTACCCTTTGTTGAGGAGTTTTCAAATATATTATTTTGAGACTTTCCGAATCAGATGATTTTTTTTTTTGAAGAATCAGAAACTGGGACACCAAAGAATTCATTATTTATCGGTAAGGAGCCAAAGCAGAACTCATGAGTAATCTCTTGTAAAGAAAACGTGAACGAATTGAGCGCAGGTAATCGACACATTCAGAAAGCTTAAATATACGACGGTGAGAAAGCTTTCCATGTTTCTGATGAGGTCATTAGGAGGTAGAAGTGCTAAACAAAGGACTCAACTTCGTATGGTACAGAGCTAATCACTAGATAGCAATCAAAGAGCATACAAGATGACGCATAGGTTTTTTTAGTATTAGAATTTCATAATGGACTGATACAATTGATCGTATAGCCAACGCTGCACTAAGTTTATGAAGTTCATTTCTTATCCGAGCCAGTTAATTTCTTTAGGATCATGGAGAGAATTTTTCAGGATATTTCTGAAGACCAACCTGCTTCTTTTTGTAAAAGAGCTTTTGCGCCATTCTTCACCAATAGAAACCGACTACCACAAGTGGAAAAAAAAAGAAACCATTGTCGTGAAATTTGTATTGCGCTGTAAGTTGGCTGTCGTTTTCTTTTCGATATAAAATGTGCGTAAAAATCATTTTAGAGTGAGCAATTGGTGCAGCGCGAATTGAACAGGCTTAGTGAGAGGCGAGCGGAAGCAGCCAAGGTCAAACGTCAGCTACACAGCTCGAGTCGTGACCTCGAGAAGCTCGACCAGCTTATCGATAACGAAAAAAATGCCAACATTAAGGTGACTGAACTGAGAAAGTCGTTCATTCATACCTTACTAAACACGTTTCCTTTCTTTGTCAGCTCACAGTCAATCACCTGAGAATATGCGTCTTGAGTCGGAGCTGACATCGACATCATTACCTTACTGTCATAATTGTGCCGTTTCACTGCGTTCAAATTATTCTTTGCCCGTCAGCCTTTGATTTTATTCGATCTTCTCCCCCACCTCCGCCCCCGCCCGGGTTATTTTTCGCTTATTTCAGACTGTCTGTTGGCAGCGTAGTATTCTGGTGGTCTCCTCTCAAATATGATTTGGATTATAAGGGTACAGTGAATTGCAGACATTGCAGTCACTTCGACATTCTCCGATGCTGACTTCCAAATTGTATGTGAGGCCGTAAAAGGTGATAATGGTACAATACAAAAACGTTGAATTTGGAGAGTTCTTAGGTCAACACTTTACCGCCTCCGATATTCTTTACTAGTGCGGAGGATTATTGTCCATCGCAATGTAGAGTTATATGAGTGCATCTGATCTAACAGGCATCAAGTTTGCGATGGTTACTAGGCTCAGCGGATGAAATTTTGCTGCTCTGAAGTGGCGATTCTAAAGGTGGAGCAAGGTAGAGGTTAAGGTCTTCGATTCTCGAAGGTGGGATGTACCCTACTGCCCCCGAAGGATAGGACATGCTCGATGATCGCCGACTCGACCCTAAGACAGCTAGCACATTTTGGAAAAAATGGGGTGAGGACCTATCTGACATCGTCGTCTTGGGTGCAGTCAAAATAGCAGCTTTTCTGTTCGTGGGTATACAAATGCAAGAGTGCGAAGGCGTGCAGCGCTGCTGGCGAGATATGAGATGCGGCTATTCAAGGAACATCGAGATGCTCTCCATGTTTTGTGGATAGAACTGTTCAGCCATGGAGGTTCCATCTGCGGTTTTTAAAGAGAACTATTCAAAGTCAGCAAACCAGTCGGTTTCAAAAACTGCTCGCAAACGAAATTCGAACTTATCCGACCTGAGCGCTCCTACAACTTTTTGCTTTCTTGTGAGATCCAGCTGATTAAACGTATAGCTGTGTTGGTAGTAAAACGCATGCAACTTTTCTGCGGCATTTAACGGCCCACAACCACCGAACTCGATGAAATGGTTTTGAATTGAAGTGTGAGGTGAACGGAGGGTGCAGATTATTATAGCTGCGAAATTTCTTAACTCGGGAGGCAACAATTCACGGTTTGAAAATACTGCAGAGGTAAACAGACCCACATATGTGAGCGACATACGTAAGCTTAGACTCAACGCTGCCAAAATGTGCTTTTGCAAATCACAATTCATCGAACGGCAACGACAACAAGTGGGAGGGCATAGGCGTCAGGGGCGCTGATACGGCACGTTTTTGGCGATTGCAGTCATCAGAGGAGGCACGCTTCCACAAATTGCCGACAAAAACAACTTATTTTTCAGCCCGTCAGAAATCTGTACAAATTCTCCGCCAAAGATTCGTTTTTCGACGCCAAGACCACCAGAATGTGCAGCGCTGAGCGGTTGCACAATAGCTGGTTGTTGCACATCGAAAGCTTAGAAATTCTGCCGGAGTCACTGAATCCGTTAAAAATTACTTTAGGAGGTCATTCAGTCGTATAAAGTTTACGTATCAAATTTAACAACTCTGGTTTAAATAACCTCGGTAATGAAAATAGCGGACACGTAGACACATCCACATACATACACTTGTAGATCACAATATAGAGCACCTTGCAAATGTGAATCGTCAAAGCGCACAATAAAGCTAACTATTACAATAGCCAATTATTTTGCAGCTATGTGTGAAGAAGCGCAGATTGTTGGAGCAAATAACGAAATGCGAGCAGACATACGTCGAGGAAACCATCGAAGCGGAGAAGCAAAGGCGTATCACTGATTCGGTTCTTCGCAAAAATGTCGAACGACTTGAAGTCGTCGAAAAACAACGACTTGCACATTGTCAAACGGCTCTTGGGAGGTTCCAACGAAAGATCGCTCAACTAGGGCCCAACCTTAACTTGGTACGCACATCATAACGTACCACTGACGTGATTTTATGCAGCAATTCATGTCACTGGACCATTCAGTGCCTAAATTATTTTATACGGAGACTCTGTGCGACGTTCCAGCGCGATCAGTAATCTTAAAAAATGCTTTACTGACCTTCGCCTGCCTGCTTGCGTAAATGACGCAAATGCGTTTGCGTTGAATGCTCGTTCAGTTCGATGAAATGCCGATCAGCCAAGCTTATGCAGCAATTCATGTCACTGGACCATTCAGTGCCTAAATTATTTTATACGGAGACTCTGTGCGACGTTCCAGCGCGATCAGTAATCTTAAAAAATGCTTTACTGACCTTCGCCTGCCTGCTTGCGTAAATGACGCAAATGCGTTTGCGTTGAATGCTCGTTCAGTTCGATGAAATGCCGATCAGCCAAGCGCGCCGTTGCAACGACAACACAGCTCATCAACATGGCACAAGCTCATATGACTCCTTCGAAAAGAAATCTAGACTGTTATTTTCGTCAGACATACCCTAAAGTTGTTGATAATCACTGTTTCATTTTGGGTATAGGTAGGTGTAACGCAACCGGTCATTAGCAGTCGCCTTCATTGAATAGACGAGGCTAGCAAACCTCGTTATTCCTATCCGTTCAATCTCGGGGATGTCTGATATGCGATCAGGTACAATTGCAGAAGCCGTGCGGTACCCGTGTGCTCGATCTCGAAAGTTTTCAAACGCTTTTTTATTGTTACCTCGTTTCTGCTAATCACCTCATAATCCGATGAAGGCCTTTCATCCGTTCATAAATTCAGCGAGCGCGAATCATAAATCTGTAGATCTAATACATTTTTTCCGGAGTTAACTGGACCCTAGCCGTGTTATATTTCGGTAATCGCTCGTGGCAATAAATGCAAAATGCAAAATTTGCGCGCAGTGGTGCGCTTTCAGGAACGACATCTGCCGACAATTGTATGCGGTGCAAGTTTCAGATGTTCGAGCGTCATATGAATGCGTTGAATGTTGCTGTAAACGCGGATTCGATAGCGCTTGTCGGGAATTTGAAACCGACATGTTCCGCTCATCACACTGTTCATCTTTGTGATTTCTACGTAAGTATTAAGGGCAACACGATTTTTAAAGGACAGCTTAGGTAATTTGAAATGGTCAAGCAAGGCATCCAATATGGAAGAGGGAACAACGAGATGTCGTTGTCGACGGGTTGATGCACCTTTGCTTCAACGTGCTATAAGCCACATCCATCTAGCTGTGAATGATTTAAGAGCAAAGGATGGTTGTAAGGAGGTAGCAGAGATAAAGCTGGTTTGCAGCAAAAACTTACATATCACGAGTAGTATGGAAGGAGTAGCGAGAAAGTTAACTTATGTGAAGCAAGAAAACTAAATATCACATTCTTCGTTTGAATCATAATAATTTTAAAATGAAATAACACAAGAGTAACGAGGGACCGATTAAGAAGGTATGATCCAGCTGAGCGTAGTAGATTGGAGAATACTGTTTGCCTGATCACTCACAATGCACTCATTAATGTAATGGGATGCATCATGCAAAACGCCATTTGTCACTTAACGGACTTCGCATCTATTTATATTACATACGTATAAGTTGAGAACGTTGTTATATAATTTCCATACTATGAAAACCTCCATGTATATCTGTTTGGGTATACCCTCGTATCTATCTCATTAAAAAATGACTTCAGTTGATATGTAAAGCGAGAATACTTCACATTCCGCTTAAAGTATTAATTAGTACTATCATTGCTATGTCGACTGCCAGTCACCGGATGGATGATAGAAGTTTTGCAGGCCGAGAATTTTGGCGAGGTAATGGGTGGTGAACGACGTCGATGGGCACTCCAAAGAGTGAGCGCACTGCTGCATGCATACCTAGAACAGAATCCGCAGCAACCTCACGACCATCAGACCTCGAACGTTGCGAGATTTGTATGCTATTCCACACATTAACGCTTGTTTATTCTGCAATATCCCTCAGTGCTCCGA
>JPKZ01000017.1:68095-78533 GCA_000803305.1 Toxocara canis | reverse complement strand
TGATAAGTGGCAGTTCATTTCATTTCATTTTATACTACTAATTTATAGATATTAATAGTCATTTAGCGCTTGTTATGGAGTTTGATAATAAAGTTTATTTGAGTTTGTTGTTTGTACATTGAGTAGAAAGCGTTGCGCGCTATTTATAGCAGTACAGGTTCTTAATGCAGATTTTTACTGTTTTGATGAAAAACCGATTGAACGATAAAAGATATGTGAAACCTATTAAAGACGTTAGTCGTTCGCATTGACGAAGATTGAAAGCTGCTGTTTCGCAATTGAATTCCTGTGCTTGCTGGTGTGTAAGGTGTGCCATCACGATTGTTACATTCCGTTATTTCATCGTTAAGTTGTATCGTCTCGGGGTGAGCTCATTAAAGCGCTTATCAATCAATGTATGCTAATTTTATGTGTAATTAAAGGCGATGACGACCGACATAGCCGTGCGAGGGCACGACTACAACGGTCGCATTGAGGACTACGATGAGTACGACGAGAACTCGTCGGCCAGATTGTTCGAGCGATCACGTATCAAAGCACTGGCCGGTATGTTACCGTCATTTTTTCCTCCCTCATGCTTACCGTAATCGCCACCACCAGTATTACAGTATCCCTGTACTCTTCATTGCTTTAGCCATATTGTTGTTTTCTTTCGCTCTGTTTTTATCTCTCTTGCTATGCAAAGTATTCGTATTCGCATTCTCTTGCTGAGAGAATGCGAATACGCTGTTGAATATTTTTGAATTTACTGAATTCACTTTCCAAAAAATATGCTTCCGGTAAAGGTAATATCGTTATTAACGATCACCAGTTGCACAGTGAAGAATATCATTTGTTCGCCGTTTCGATATTCTGCTATCACCAGCGGTATGCGATTTTACGGTTAGCTGTACCTAACTGCACTGAGCACTTTTCCTTACAACTACCTGGGCGATCGCTTGTTCGTAGACTCATGATTCTTGTGAATAAGAAGTGATCGCTCTGTGACAACTTTCATTTTGACAGTTAACGGCTTATTTGTGAGCGCCGAAGATTAGCCCGATCTGTTCATCATAAATTCGAAAGGCGTTGTGATGCTTATCATTGTTTTCAATAGGTCCCCTCTATTGTTTCTTCCTTTTTCACTTTCATATATTCTTGTTTGTTCGGCGTCGTTTTTTTTTGGTTGTTGATATTTGTGTATAAATAGATAAATTTACTTTTTTTCGTTCCTGCATCTTTTAAATAACTTTGAATTCATTTTATTTCTGCGGAACATGCGCAGTAAACCAGTTTTATGCGTTTGAAGGCTTGAGTGATGAAAAGATTGTGAAGATGAAAATGCCTCTCGGCGAAATTCTCGATGTTTCAATGTGCTCATGTCTTTTGTTGAATCCAATTTGAAGACGAGTGCTTTTCGTATACAAGCACTTATTCTTAAGTGAGGTCTGTTCGATGTGTCGTCCGCCATCCGAGGTGTTAAAATGAAATTTTGGCAAAGCGAGCGAAATATGCGAAAATTTCGCAAATACTTTTTGAAACAATTTGAAAACCTCGTCTACTCATATTCATTTCAAATCAGTGTCTACCTTCTCATCGCCCCAACTTTCTATCCCACGCATTTCTCCTCCCTCGTCCCCATCTCTCTGTCCCCCATCCCCGCTTCCCTCTCTCATCCCTCTTCTTATGTGCGTCATTACGAAAACGTCTTAAACGATGATGTATGGTCGTTAATGATTCCACTAGAAAAAGTGAATATGTATGACTTGGGGTTGTTTTTCTTTTTAGATCACTTTAGATGGTTCATTGTTGCCGAGCGCGATAATCCTTTTAAATGTTATATGCGGTGATGTGCAACCAACCCGTCACGGGATGTTATCGTAATTTCACTTCGCAGTCACATCGATTTTGCCACTTCATTGCTTGCATAGGAAATTCAACAGCGAAGAGCTCGATTCATATTGTAGGCGATGATTTTGAAAACGTATCGCAAAAATTATTGCCAACAGAATGAAACATACTAACAGTTGCAATGCGAAATATTGTCATGCATATTTATTAGTTTCTTTTAGTCGACTATCGATAATAATGAATTGAAAAATGAAAAGCTCATTTCTTTTTCCTATTTTGGCATTAACTCTGTATGAGATTTTCCATTTGTGTTATCAGAAGTGCTCGTTGCGCACCATGAAAGACAAGACACTGACCTGTACTGTGTAAAAAAAACCTATCATTTAGCGATTGATCACGGAAATCAAAGATCGGCAAAGAATTTTACGGAAATGAGAGAGCCAAACATAGAACGAAAGCTCTGAGTGAGTCGAGTGAGGCTTATCAGAAATAGTCAAAGTCCTAGAGGAAGGAGCACCAATGGTGCATTTCAAATGGGTTTTTCATTTTTTTAAAAAACTGAAGATAAATGATTCACTTCAATGTGGCTTCAACTAAAATAATGTGCTTCGTTTCTGACAGTCTTCGGATTTTCAGGGCAGAACGCAAAAACAAGATTGCTTTTAAATTTGCTTCGTAATGAAGTGTGAGAACATTCCTTAAAGTTATCATTCGACAAGAGTCGAGTAACGTACGTATCCTCTTTACTTTCACTGTTTTGGCAGTTAGAAATATAATTCTATTAGATCCTCTAAGCAAAAGTGGAATTTACTTATGCTTTACTATGCTTTTAGATAAGGTCCCACAAGGAAGGGATTTGTTTACTGGGGGAGAAGAGAGGGGAGTACTGTATGAAATCATCTGACACCCAGGTGCAAGATGAAGGGCATAATAGCAAGAGGGAGTGAAAAAGAGGCGTGCAAGGAGCCATTTTAAATGGCACGTACAGTGTTGTATAGGAGGTGCGTTATTCGCAGTTGCATTTCATTGATAAGCACTATCAAAGGCTTCAAATGGGTTGTAGATTGCACATTCGCATTCTTACCACTGACACGCGCGTTTCACCCATTGATCGTCTTCGTTGTCTCCATGGTGGACGACCTCAATCAACGAGTTCGTGCTATCCTTGAAGGGCCTTCTGAAGATATTGCTCATCTTCGAGTGTATGTTTCTGGACGATCATCTGCCGCAACTACCACTTCACGCGTTACCCGATTCACGTCACTTTCGAATGATGGCACACAAACTGCTTCCTCATTGCCCACTAAAGGAACAGATTTCGACTTGGGAAATGCCTCCTCATCATCTATAACTAGAAGTCTGCCTTCTTCTGAGATCGGAAGCCCTCCATCCAGCGCTGCCCGTTTGCTGTATTCCTCAGTAACACAACGATCTCAGGACATTGGAAGCACGATGGAAACTGGACGGAATGATTCAACTATGAATGAAAGTGAACGCTGTTCGTCATCAGCGACAAGGTACTCGCCTCTTGAGTCCATGCAGTTGCCGCCATCACGGCGGGCTATTTTCGAAGAAAAGCGACAGTTTTCTACGGGAGCTGAGTGCAGTCCAGTGGAAATGAAACAGCCTTCACCGATTTCAGGTTTCCATGCTACGCCATTGGTAATAAGAGGCCCGCATGTGAGAAGTGAACGCTGTTCGTCATCAGCGACAAGGTACTCGCCTCTTGAGTCCATGCAGTTGCCGCCATCACGGCGGGCTATTTTCGAAGAAAAGCGACAGTTTTCTACGGGAGCTGAGTGCAGTCCAGTGGAAATGAAACAGCCTTCACCGATTTCAGGTTTCCATGCTACGCCATTGGTAATAAGAGGCCCGCATGTGAGAAGTGAACGCTGTTCGTCATCAGCGACAAGGTACTCGCCTCTTGAGTCCATGCAGTTGCCGCCATCACGGCGGGCTATTTTCGAAGAAAAGCGACAGTTTTCTACGGGAGCTGAGTGCAGTCCAGTGGAAATGAAACAGCCTTCACCGATTTCAGGTTTCCATGCTACGCCATTGGTAATAAGAGGCCCGCATGTGAGAAGTGAACGCTGTTCGTCATCAGCGACAAGGTACTCGCCTCTTGAGTCCATGCAGTTGCCGCCATCACGGCGGGCTATTTTCGAAGAAAAGCGACAGTTTTCTACGGGAGCTGAGTGCAGTCCAGTGGAAATGAAACAGCCTTCACCGATTTCAGGTTTCCATGCTACGCCATTGGTAATAAGAGGCCCGCATGTGAGAAGTAGGTGCTTGCCTTCTTGGAAGATCGGGAGTGCTCCCATTAGTGTGGGACGGTCTGTACGGTGTTCTGATGTTGTTACCACGAGTCCCACAACTGCAGGGTCTTCCTCATATGAAACTTGGCAGTGGTCTTCGTCAGTTACGTCTCATGCATCCGGAGATGAACCTTGGAAAGGTTCTAGTCCTAAAAGCGACCTTGGCAAATCACTGGCAAAAACTTCCTTGTCATTGATTACGCGTTCCAATGAAAGCACATCTTTGGCTGTTGAGTCAGAACATAAACAAGCTCGTACCGCAAGTCAACCGCCGTCACCAGATTTATCGAGCACGGCCAACGTTAAGCTTGAGAAATCCAGAAATCTACCCGTTGATATGAAGCAAATTTCGCAGCTTGCTGATCTTGAATTGCAATCTTTGTTGTCTTCTATGACTGAACCCGCAGTTGTTCAAGATAACGCGCATTTGTCGCCTTCACTGAAAAGGAGCGAAGATCTTCAGTTCGAGCAGCTAGCTTTTGCAGTATCTGCAAAATCATCTTCACCAAAAGTGGAAAGCACAAATCAGCCTCCTCGGGCGGTAGACGCGGATAACGAATGCACATTTCCATCTTTATCCAATGAATCAACCATTAACTGTCAAGCAAAGCTTTCTTCGAACTCACGGGAAATTGAAAGTTCTGGGATAAAGGATGAGTCTACTGTGGTTTCGCGTTCTCTGACCGTCGGAGCTCAAAAAGCACCCGTCCCACCTAAAAGGCATTTTATCACTGATTCGAGCCAAATGACAGCTTCGAATGTGGAAAAAACCTATGTAGTGAAAGAAACATCTCCGCATGTTCCTCAGCACGTTCGCTGTATGCAGGTTAATCAACAGACTGAACGTTTAACTTTAAATGCTTTAAACAACGTAGTGAAGGAAACGGTTTCCGCGGGGCGAGTTCCGGTATCTTTTTCCACATGCAGAACTGCAGCCGTCGACGACGCCGAATTCCCTGCTGAGCGTGATACATCATCTTTACCTGCGGGCGTTAGAGATGCTTGTGAAAATCTTTTGACCCCTGCTGAACGGTACAATTATTCATCGCTTTCAAGGACACGTGAAATGGATGGTAACGACGTCGCCCACCCCAGAGTTGAAGGGCTGACCGTGAAATCATCGATTCATACTGTTGCGGTCACAGGTGAAGAACAACCTATCTCAACGACAGGAAAAATTTTTGTTGGTAGTGGTGTTAATGCTTCGCCTGTACCTCTGCCAAGAGCATCTCAGCTGTCTGAGTCAAAGTTGTTTGATTTCACAGGACCATTTACTAGTGAAGGAGTGGAACGTGTGGAGACAGGTTTGACAACAAAACCGTTTTGGGTATCAGCATCATCTGCTTCGGAACGCATAACTGAGAGAAACTTAATCGGAACGACATCTCTTGAATCACCTCCAGCTGTTAACATGGCCCCAGCAGATGTCATTCTACAGACTCTTCCAGAGAATGACAAATCAGCGATAAATCCTACCCTTAATAATTCCGCTGGAAAAGATGAACAGTTCCGAGAAACATCTCTTTCGGGTTTGTCCAGTCAACGTTTCAAGAATCCGTGCTTACCTGCTTGCGCAGTTTCTTCGGGTAAAGGAATTCGACCGCATGGAGAAGAACCAAATGCCGATTCATCTTGTCATAGCAAACGAGGTGAAATTGGCTTGTCTTCATTGAAGGCTAAGCCATCCATGAGCGAAAGTGGTTCTCTTCCTGCTTCCAAGCACCCCACCTATAAACCTGTTGCGAAAGATATGCGACAGTTATCTTCTTTAATACAAGGAACCATGACGAAACCCTCATGCGCATCCCAAACAAAGCAGCCGTCATCCGCTTTAACATCAAATATTGTGGACGACAGTTCATCCCCACCGCCGACCGCTGTGCACGATCGTGAAATCACCAAAGCGCCATACTCATCCACAACAAATCTTTCCGTTTTAACGGTGGAAGAACATATGCTTCCGTCGGAACTGAGGACTTCGGAATTAGACGTTGGGAGAGTTGCTCCATCTAGATTTAGCACAATCAATGAGCAAGCAATGAATGCTTGTACAGCGTTTTCTACTGAGCCACAGCACATGCCTCCTTCTACGTCAAACAGATCCAGTGGATACGATCAACAATTTACTGCACAGAATCAGTCGGGGTCATTAGGCGTGAAACACTCAAGTCTTTCATCGTCCGAAACTTCAACAGAAAGGTCACGGACGAAGAAATGCACTTCCATAAATATTCAACGGCTTAGTTCTATAGATGAACAGTGTCTTTCATCATCTGCATCAACTGCTGTCGCTACCCGAAAACTCGAAAAGCCATCGTCTCTCAGATTTTATGCCACCTATACCCGACATATCTCACCACCACCTGTTCTCAATAGTGAGCAAGTTTTACCTTCATTAACGAGGAGCCTTTCACCAACGGGTGGAGAAGGCAACGAAGATTCGCCTTATGGCTGTCATACAGATATGATAGAATCGAGAATTCGCAACTTGCAAGGTCAGGTAAATCGTGATTTTCGGACTGATAATCGAACTACTACAAATTCGATCGTATTTTGCAAGTTGTTACTGCTAAGAGCAATCTGTACGGCGTTTCATTTAAAAGAACTGCAAACTTGTGTCATACAGAGATCGTTAGATGTTTCAAATGTATCGAAAATTTGAATACATTCTGTTGAAATTTTTATTGGTACATTCGTTTTCACATTCATCTGCACTTCGCTTATATTAATGTCGTAAGCCATCAAATTAACATCGTTCTTGGTAGTCACTCTCAAATTCATTCCCCGCTTACGGGTGGTAGTTGACGGATGTGCAGGTCTGTCTCAGATTCGGTCTTCATTTTGTCTAATTTACTGCAACGTTTTGGTGGCACTGATCTGCTCGATGCTTCTTTTTAAATCGGTTATCGATTCCTGATAAGGTGAAATGCTACAGCCTCCATGGGTTGAACTCGACGGTATCTTTCTTATGTGCGCGTGCTATCAAGTTTATTAAGCGTCATATATATTATATATATATACATATATATATATATAATATATACATGTGTATATGTATGTATGTATATATGTATTAGTATATATGTATGTGTATGTGCATATATACATATACATGTATATGTACATATATGTATAAACATATATATATATATATATATGTAAACATACATGTGTAGTAGCTAGTACAGTTTACTACGTCAACTGTCACTGAATATTTTTAGTGACTTTCGTAGTTATCTTCTTAGAAGTGCACTATTCGGCTTCTCTTGCGAACATTTTCTTTTGTTTAGAGGCGATTTTTCACAATTTGGTCCACAAACTTTTGATATTTACCTCAGTTGAATTTAAAAACAGATTTCGAGCTAATACGAAGTTTTCTGGTTTGCGCTTAGATAATATACAGTATCGTTGAAAGGAAGAAGAAAGAGTAGAACAGTAAAATATTTAGACTAAATGCTTCGAACAATGAATTTTTCATAGGAAGTTTTATTCTGGGAATTTCAGAATATATTAATAAGATGGAATGAATGAAATTTGTAATGCATTCAAGAGATTATTTGATTTTAGAGAATTTTGGAATCTCTCCAAATTGGAGCCTACCCGGGGGGTGGGGGAAAGAGCGAAAGTCTAAGAAGCGTTATCTTGAAGAATGGAAAGTTTTTAATGAGGTGAATGCTTACAGACGAACGTGAAAACGTGCAGAAGAAGACGTTTACAAAATGGGTTAATTCGCACCTGGTGCGTGTCAACTGCAAGATTCACGATCTCTATATGGATATGCGAGATGGCAAAATGCTCATCAGACTCCTCGAGGTGTTGTCTGGCGAACGACTTGTACGTTTTTCGTTTAGCTTCATTTCCTTCCATGAGGCATCCATTCCATTTTAATTGTCAAAAACAGTCGATCGCCTGTGAAACAAAAGGTGAGAAACAAAGGCATGTACGGTACGATGACAGCGTATATGGCTTAACAGCAGCATTCGTTTTCGGTGCAACGTGTATGGCACTGTGCCAACTGCGGTGCTATCGTACCCCTTTTGTATCCCAGTTCATTCTTGCGAAACAGCCAAAATCATAAAATATTAGTTTATTACTGTATCGAGTGTAAACGATTGCACTGTTTGATCGAAATATTTATAAGGCGGCCAGCGGAGTTATTGATGATTCAAGAATGTAGAGGTCATCATTTCGTTCTTAGAAAGCGCGATGTTGAACGTGAGTGAACGAGTGCAAAAGAAGCGATTTTTAGAAGGTAGAGAGGGTTGCAAATTCGACCATCAGATGGTTATTCTGTTTTAGATGAGCGTGTACCGTTGAACAATGAGAACTGGTTGCTTTTTGTTTAGAATGCTTGCTGTTGTTTGCTGAGGAATACGTTTGCGTTGTGAATCATCTGGATTTGCTTACGCGTGTGCTCGTGATTATGGAATTTAGTGGAATGCGAAAAATTGTGGGAGCAGTTGGTTGTGCCTTGGGGAGCAGATTGACATAATGAGCGATTGACACCATTTCGCATCGATCAACGGTCGCTCTTTCCGCATTTCTCTCTCCCTCTCTCTCTCTCCCCCTCTCTCTCTCTCTCTCTCTCGTCAAGATGCCTCGTCGAAAAACTGCACAAACGTAGAATGGCTGAAACAAGAGAAAGGCAAACTGTCTACTTTTGCCTAACTGCTTTATGTTTGGATAGTGCGACAAATTAGTATGCATGAAATTTGTTTCAGTGAATAAAACATTTTCATAAAATTCGTTCCTTTCAAAAATGTTGCCATTTTGATTTTTTTTTGCAAAAAAAATGAATGGCGCCTATGTAGTTAAAAGTGAAATTGTTTGAGTGAAATGTTATTGTCATTTATTTCCACAAATTGTTTTCTTTGGCAGCTCCTACGATATGCAACAAATCGTCGTTTTGAATACAGTAGACCCAGAAATTGGGAAGAGGAGGGGGTACGTTCCTAAAGCATTCGTTAGTTGTGGAAAACCACGAATTTTGGATGTAGTCAAAAAAATGCCCATAAATGGTTATTTGTTCAGTTTAGACCCTATGTATACTACAGATATGCTACCAGAACGCTTTAATTTCATGGTTTAACGTAAAATGCATGGAAAATTATTTATTGCCGCGAAAAAACCAGAAAGAATTGAGGACAATATTTGCGGTTTCCGCGAAATTGTGGGGTTTTCACGAACAATTTTTAGTTAGGTCCCAAGGAAGAATGTGCGAACGAGAGAGGCTTCGAACTCCGAACACGGATTTCGGTTGCGTCGACTGTATATCGAACAGAAACATTTCAGCAGCTGTTTGTTTCGAAGCTAGTCTTACCATTTCGATAGCTGCGCTCATAGATGCAACGATTTCAAAAAAAAAAAAACCAGCAGAAGCAAACGAGATAAGTAGGCAGTCGAGAGTCGAATTTTCGCTGCGTAGTTTTCATTGGAAGATATTGGTAAAATGGTATAGGATGGGCGTTGTTTAATGTGCAGTATCAATTAGACGTTTGCAGATCTAAAAGGAAATATAATCTTTGTTCTGTGATTCTAGCAGAATCATTATTTTGCTGGATGAGGCAAAACACTTCATGATTTCCGCGATATTCGTAGAGTTCCACAGAAATCTGGAGCGCCTGTCATAAAGTAAGGGGGGGGGGGGGGGGGGATTCAGTGATACCGCTCGATTTGTGAAAATACTCAATGCATCATCAGTCGTCACATACAGTGACGAAATTGCGCATTTTAAATTCGGCATGTCTCGATCGCGTTGAGTAATGTCGACCACGGTGCACATCTCCACTACAGGTTGTACTGATGTTCAGAAAAAAAGGCCAAAAAAAGTGTGCGGTTTTTTTTCCGGTGACTTTTTCTGCGGACACTTTAATTACGCTGAAAGGAGGCTACATTTTTGATAGGGGAAAAAAAGATATTGATAGGGGGATGAAATTTTGGAAACTAATGATCACTGAACTTTACAACACATATGGTCGCCTACGGATCGCTGCAAAGGAAAGCTGAAAAGTGCGATTTTTATTGATGGCACGCAATCGATATTCGGTGTCGTAAATGAGAATGCAAAAAATTTAATGCGTTAAAGCGCATCCTTCGAATTTGCGAAGTTAACGAACTCTCGTACAGATCATCTGTGAGAAGTTTTGAAAGAAATTCACGTCGGAGTTCGAACAACTGCGCTTTCTCTAAAATATCGAATTATAGTTTTATCAAAGAGACGCATTATCAATAATGTATAACATACACACACAGAGAATTCATCCACCTTCACACTGATGCTGCAACACCTACTT
>JPKZ01000017.1:43540-54680 GCA_000803305.1 Toxocara canis | reverse complement strand
TAAAGTTTTTTTTTTTTTTTTTTGGGGGGGGGGGGGGGTGAGGGGAAAGGGGAGGCGATGCGCCTAATTGCGGCAGTATTTGCCTTGGAAATTCATCTTTTTGTAGTGTGAATTTTGTGCATTTGATTAATTGGAAGTGCATTTTTGAATGACCGACTCGTTGTTTGCAACATAGACGGTTGCTGACATTAGGATTTGGAGCTGTTGTGAACACGAGTTAACCTCTCAGAATTTTTCCAGATGTCGAAGCACTCGCTCACTTTAAATGAACATGCTTCACACATGAAAAAAAAAAGGTGTTTCATGCTCGAAAACTGGAATGTTTGCTAAGAAAGAAGCCGAGAAGTTTGTTCTCGGTTCGGCGAAGGTGTTTCATAGCTAAACGAACTTTTGCTGAGGTGATATTACTTCCAATGGCAGCTGCAATGTCCGTCTCGATCGCTGATCATGTTTGAGGACGCTATTTAAGTACGAGGAGACCACTGAATCGTTCCATTCGAAGAAATTTGTGATTTTTAGATCGTGCACGTCGATATTTAATAGACATTATATTCAGTTGAGTATGGAGTGGTTTGGTTTGGATGTATTGTAGTAACGATGTTCACTTGTAGATTCAAGATATCACCTTCGAAGATGCAGACAACCAAGAAACTCGAAGCGCTAAAGAGGCGCTTCTACTTTGGTGTCAGATGAAGACGGCTGGCTATCCGAATGTCAACGTGCGCAACTTCACAACTTCATGGCGTGATGGATTGGCCTTCAACGCTCTCATTCATAAACACCGACCCGACTTGATCGAGTATGACAAGCTACAAAAATCAAATGCTCTATTCAACCTCGCTAATGCGTTCGATACCGCTGAGCAACAACTAGGACTCATGAAATTCCTTGATCCTGAAGGTACCAAGCTTAACTTTTTAATGTTTTTTGACGGCTTTTATCGAATTTGTGCTTTTCGCGATCTGCGAGCACGAACAGACTGTAATAGGTGACTATGAGAATATTGTTTCTTTTTGGAAACTCACTCGTTCGAGATCTGTTTTATTTGGATTCTTTCGACTTCTGCGCTTTTTATAGAGTTACGAGTTCGCTTCAGCTTTTATAATCGATTTGAAAAGGTGAAACTCTTTTCCGAGTGCAGTAGCTTTTGGAAATACCCGCTTTGATCACCCAAATTCGACGATGGTTCCTGTCCACATAGCATATTTAGCCAAAATACCAATAAATATCATCGCGATTGTTGATAATCGATCTGCACTTGAACAATTAGAACTATAATTAGCATTTTCATCGTTCATTTAAATTTGTAATTGCACCACCTAATATTAAACGCTCTTTAATTTCAGATGTTAACATCGATATTCCGGACGAGAAGTCAATTATAACGTATGTGGTCACCTACTATCATTACTTCAATAAAATGAAACAAGAAACTATTCAAGGAAAACGTATCGGAAAGGTACGTTGCAATGCTCCACGATAATTTCTTTGTTTGCATTTTAGATTTTATGAGATTCCTCATTACTGCATATGATGAACAAATGGGCTTCAAGTATTCCGTGTGCACAAATTTCGGGAGCGGCAAAAAAAAAACAAAATGATAAACGTTGTTCATTTAGTTTTTGCCTTCTGCGATTCGAGGCAAAAACTGTGTCACCTGTAGGAGGTCAAAGTTATTTTACGAAGTACCTAACGTGTTCTCGAGACCGGTAGCCGTGGAATTTGTGTCTTGTGCTCTCCAACCCGACATCCTACCGCCCTTGTCACAAGATTTTATTACCTCCAGTCCAAGGAGATTTTTTTTCGCTTCGCGAAGACTCGACGTGTAACTCCCTCAGCACTATTAAACACAAAATTAGTAGGTGTTCATTCTAAGGTCTAGGCTCATTTAATACTGAATTTAAGGTGGTAAATGAGTTGATGGAGAACGAGAAGTTGGTAAGTGACTATGAGCGGCTGTCAACCGATCTGCTGGAATGGATCAGACAGACAATCGAAACATTGAATGATCGTCATTTCGTCAACTCGCTCAGTGGTGTACAGAAACAGCTTGCGGATTTCAACAACTATCGCACTGTGGAAAAACCGCCCAAGTACGTGTTGACAGTCTTTGTTCGATCTAACAGTAATGCTACATTGCAAACAAGGCGAATCACAATTGATGTTTGCAGTGTTGTCTTGTTTCCATCGGTGCTGAATTTTAAATTTGTAAGTACGCATAAACATACACATAAACATGTATATATCCTTGTCATAATGCCCAAATTTTCAGAATATTTGTTGGTGATAAAAAATTTACTGGACTTCTTGTATAACGAGTGGGCCATCTTTAAATGCTTATATAATTTTAAAGATATCCTCGCAGAAAATATATTTAGAGGTGCCATTGTTATGAAACATCGGTGAAATGCCTAACTTCGGGAATGAGCACTTTAAATTGGTTTAAGATGATCGAAGTTATGTTGGAATTTTGTTTCGTCGAGTGCGATCGTTGTGCAGTTGATACCGCAGCATTTCGCTTTTGGACATTGTCTTTTTCAAGTGACTTTAAAATTTTACGAAAATTTTAGATTTAACGAGAAGGGTGAACTAGAGGTATTATTGTTCACCATTCAAAGTCGCATGCGTGCCAACAATCAACGACCATATTTACCACGTGAAGGAAAACTGATCTCCGATATTAATCGAGCATGGGAGAATCTCGAAAAAGCTGAGCATGAGCGTGAGCTGGCTCTCAAGGAAGAACTTATACGGTAGGTGTGATCTTGTACAATCCATCCGTACCATTCATTAAACTTATAAACGAAGCGCTGAGGAGTTATGCAGCCTCAAGACAATTTATAGAATTCATTCGGCGAAGTGATTGGTTGGAGTCGTTCGATTTAACCCCTTGCTTCGCCGAACCATTCATCCATTTCTCTCTTCACGTTGTTTATCATCCGACTCACATCTTTCTCTTTATGATCGCTTTATAACGGTCGTGTCTCGTGTGTTTTTACTTAAAGTAAAATGTATAGTTACTCCTTATTTTCTTTCAGCGCCTTCTTCATATATTAGGTCGTTATCTGTTCACACCACCTTTTTCTTCTTTATTTTGTGATGGTGTGCTAATGATCGGAGGATCACGAAGTTTTGATTATCGGGCGTTTTCCACTGTTGGCGCTCTCGCAGAAACACTGCTAACATAACGATGTTCGACATAGTCTTAAAGATGTATTTTTGCTTAGAAATTTAGTGTATGTTGTGAATTTTGTCCAAAGAATACTATGGTTGATGTTGTAAAGTGCGTCTGCCATTTTTCTGGATGCACTACAGTCAGAGTTTACCAAAAGTCACTGAAGTGATTTTTCTTGCACCTATACCTGTGCGCATATTGTGTAGTGATGTGCGTCGCTGTTTGTTCTTGTTGGGCATGTGCTAACTACGGGTATTACAGGCAAGAAAAGCTCGAGCAATTGGCAGCTCGCTTTGATCGTAAGGCCGGAATGCGTGAAACTTGGCTCAGTGAAAACCAGCGGCTTGTTAGTCAGGACAACTTCGGCACCGATTTGGCAAGTGTCGAGGTAAGGCGTAAAGGTTTTCATCCTGTTGAGTATCGTATTATTTTGAATCGTTTGCGTTTAACCGAGAATTTACATCATTGTGCATGTAATAGCCATGCTTTGCTACTGCATTACGAAATTGCGGAACTTCGTGCTGTAGACGTTGCTGGGTCGCGAAAATTGTATTTGACGTAAGCTTAGAATTTTCCATCACACATATGTATTGTTAGCCTCAGTATTTGAAGTCATGCTTTGAAGTTTATTCTTCCCGAAGTCTGAGAGCATTTTTTGAGGACATGCTATCGTCACCCGGCCTCTCCTCTAACCTGCATTTCTTTATCATTGCATTTCTGTCTGCTTTCAGGCGGCTACAAAGAAGCATGAAGCAATAGAAACTGACATCTACGCCTACGAGGAGCGTGTACAGGCTGTTGTCGCCGTAGCCGGGGAGCTTGAGGCTGAGAACTATCACGATATTGACAGAATCAATGAACGGTAGTTATTCATTCGTTGGGACTCCACTGATGTGGCATAAGGCCTCACTCGCTACTGATATGGCCTTCAGCCAAAGCCGTCATTTTGGCTCTGTAGATAAAAGACTTTACCTGGACAGCCAGTGATCGGGATTAGGATCCCGCCTACCCCTTCCCTCCTTCTCTACTTTCTTTTTGCTTATACTAATGATGTTTTTAGTCATACTTATAATACGTTTGATCAACGAGTTTCTAAATGTGGAATCGTCTTTCGAAATTCCTGCTGTCGTTGAAAGTAAACTCTCACTGATATCAAGTTGGTAGTTCCATTCAACTTTGTGCCGCATAACCTCGAAAAACGGTTCATGGTTTCCCTCACGTAAATATATTTTCCCTGAAAATTTTTCGATCCCGGAGACATTCGTAGTTTGAAGGTGTATTTTTTAAATTTTTATGCGTTCAATTGAATGTCGTTACAGGAAAGAAAATGTGCTTCGGTTGTGGAATTACTTGTTGGAGTTGTTGTTGGCGAGGCGCGTACGCCTTGAACTGTCAATGGCAATCCAACGAATTTTCCATGAGATGGTCTACGTGCTCGATTGGTGCGATGAAATCAAGGTATTATAATTCAAATCGTCGATCCGCTGAACACAGTTGTAATTCTTTGAAGTTGACTGTGCCAAACTCTTTGAAACAAATACACTTATGAGCAGTAAGCATCGAATTTAAAGCTGTTTTAAGTTAAAGTCGATATAAATAACTAAGTGCGAGAAAAAGAATCGTAGGCTTTTTTCGGCGGTTTTTTTTTCGCTTTTCTTTTTCAAGAACTCAATAGAGTAAGAGAAATTCTTTTCTTGTTCTGGAGTCAAGCGCAATTTAGAGCCCTCGATATTATGACTCTGTTTATGTAGTTTTTTTTCTTCTCGATTGCGCACTCCAACTGTAATGTGTTCGTGCCATTTTTGTTAAGTTAGTTTTCCCAACTTGCGGCCTTCACTGCGTTATAGCGTGAGGATGGTCAATAACGATGTGGTAAAAGTGTTACTCAAAAAAAAACGCTGCTATTTTAGGCGCGTTTACTATCCGAGGATCTTGGCCAGCATCTAATGGACGTTGAGGATCTCCTTCAGAAGCACGCATTGCTCGAATCTGATATCAACATTGTTGGAGACCGTGTTAAAAGCGTTAATGGACAGGCCGAGAAATTCACTTCACCGAACGGGCCAGATGGTAGTGGTGCGTTTTAAGAATCGTTCATCGTCTTTGAACGTAGTTCCTCAAGAGAGTGATTGTCTTGCTTTCCTTCTGAAAAAGTTTTGTTTACTTTCAAAATTCCTAGTCTAATTGTCTCGCTTAGGTCATCTTTATCTGTCTAAGTACCATTTCTGAATCAATATTTTAGCGTTTTTAAATGCTGTTTTCTGCCTGATGCCACTTGATCGTTTTCAGTGTTTTATGAGTTATATGCATTTTCCAGCCAAATCGTATATTTTTGACACACTTCTTTGTACTGCGATTTTTTTGCGCCTTTGTAAATTTACAATTCGCAAAGCGCATTATGGCGACATCATGTCTGTGCGTCTGAATGTTTGTATGTCCCCCGTGTGTCCAACACATTCAACCCGTAAACCACTGGAATTAGAGATGAAATCTGACAGTGTAGTCTGATTCCTTAACCAGTTTTGAACCAGTTCATCGATCTTGGGCTCTCTTAAATTTGGTAATAATCTGCATGCAAATAACGACCGGTCGGAATGCATACTCGGTCGATCGGGCAGGCGAAAAGCGTGCCTTTATCTCTGAGCGGCCAGGTTAGATAAAATCTGTATTTAAATCATTTGCGAGCAGTTTATGACACCTCATTTGATACATGAATCGTGAAGCTCACATCGCGCCTGCACCTTGACACGATTTTCTATTTGTTCCATCGAATTTGTACGCGATCGGCTACAAGAACCTGAAAATTTACGGCGAACCGAAAATAAAATCAGCAGCGATTCAGTTCGGCCTGAATTTTTGAATTTTTGGTGAACAGCAGAAGCACATGTTGTCGACGCAAAGAATATTTTTAAATCAAATGCTCTATACTTCGATTCGGTTTAACTTCATAGGCTATAAACCGGTTGAGCCATCTCTGGTCGAAGAGCGTATGAAGATTCTGGTCGATCGCTATGCTGAATTACAAGAGCTGTCTGAAGACCGCAAACGGCGCCTGGAGAACAACCGTCGACTATGTCAGTTCTGGTGGGATGTTGCCGAATTGGAACAGAATCTCAAGGAAAGCGAACAGGTTCGTTCCCCTACTCATATTTGTCGCTTCTAGTCGCTAATGAGTTGTGCTGTTGTAAAAGCCACTGAAATTTCCGAGCGTTCTGTCGTGGCTTTCGCTTTTCATCTGAGCATCATGTTGAGAAAGAATTATTTATCTAACAAGCGTTTTAACCATCAAGCAGTTGAAGCCCTCAGCCATCGTATTCTTCGCTGTTCATACTGTTCATTGCGACACTTTGTGGTATTTTAAGTATATTGCTTGAATAAAAGCGCGTAAACGGTTATTACTTATTGCGGCAATGAATCTTTTCCGTACCGTTTTTTTAAAGTATTCTGTTTCTTTCAATTTCATTCTATTCCATATGTGAGTGATTGCTTTTACTGCAACTTTTCGAAATTTTGTTATATATGCCATCGCTCAGTTAAGTACACTAAGTGTTTTTATATACGTTTGCTTGAGAGTCTTATACTTCTTGAGAGAGTCTTCACAGCGAATGTGAAACAGTTAGTGAACGCGATAATATCATTAGAGGCAGGCAATATTTATGAAAAGAAACCGATGGCACCACGCACATTTCCATCACTTCCCAAGTTTTCGTCTGTTTCGCATAATCATTGTTGGCGTTTACTGCGATTTAACATATGAATTTTATGAATTTTATTTTTTTCATTCATCACATTAAATTTGGTCGTTGTTAGTTCGTTCCAATGGCTCATTTATGTTTTGCAAACTTCATTGTGCACTCATGCATTATTAAGGAGTACACATATAATATTAATAGCAACACGTTCAGGTGTTGACATCACCGGATACGGGTCGTGATATGGTTTCCGTATCGCTGTTGTTGGCAAAGCATAAGAATGCCGAACAATCACTCGATCTGCTCGGACGTACACTCGATGATCTCGATGGCCAAGGCGAACAACTACAGAAGGAAAATATTCCCGGTTCGTTTTTGTTTTGAACTCATGTCACCTCACACGAAAACAACACGTTCAACACTTTATCGTTTCTTTTTTTTGGCGCTCTTTAATGTCAGTAATCGCTAAAACTGCTTTGTAGCGCTGGAGGACTGCAATTACCTCCCGTGCAGTATTTGTGATTGTCTCACTTGCCGTGTCTCTGGTATATCTGTGATTGCCGCCCGCTGACATCACAGAAAAGAGACAACGCATATCGCATATCTTCTAGTATCGCTCAATGCTCGATCTGAATGCTTTTGGTGGTTGTTCATCCTGACTACTATTTCTAGCAATGCTGGCGGCCACTAACGGCGCGTTAGCAGAAGGGGGTAAACAGTTGCTGTCGGCGGCAACGGGTGACTGACTGACTGACTGACTGTTGTGTTCGAAAAAAAGGATATTGTTTGGCGTTTGGTTGAGAAAGGAAATGCTGGTGTGTTGCAGTAGCGATCGATTAGTTTCTTGTAGCATCGTTCATCTGCATCGTATTTGTGTGACTTTAAAGTGCTGCCAGATGTCTGTGCACTTTTAGTCATCTCAGCGCAGCCATTCGATGAAAAGAGTATGCCTACTTTGGAGGGACGCTCATTTTTCGTTTTTTTTTTCCTTATTGCGATAGCCTACGACTTGGAGTTGTTTATTTTTGAGTGAATCTTAAGTCAGTACAAATGGCTCAAAAATTCTTACCATGTGACCGTATGAAAGTAATGAGTTCTAACGCCACATGCTGTGTTGGTCATTAAAAAGTTTTTACATACAAAAGCTGAGACTAAGTATTGGAATTCTTGTCATGTAGGCTGAAGTTGTGTTTCACGTCCTGATTACACAGTCACACAGAAAATGTATGTTTCATGCGTAGTTTTAGTTTCAGAATCTTTGAATTTTATTTCTACAATTCATCTGTAGCAAGGCATTTGCTATACAAAATATCCCATTGCTTATTCGTTCACAGTCGCATTTCTTCCTCCCTTTTTATCGGAGGTCCTGGTTGTTTTGGGATAATCATTCGAGTTGGCCTGGCCTTTCGGCACGTTACCAATATTGGTGACTGATAAGGTTAAAATGTTTCGCGGGAACAACATCTCAGTAGCCTATTGATTGGCTTGTCAGAAGTGCCTATATTATCGTCACATTTTAATATTACCTTTGGTTGTAATTATTAGGATAAAAATTTATACGCTTATCGTCAAATTATTAATGAAGTAGAACATCAATGTGTTTCCATGAAATGGTTAATTAAACAAGAATAAATAATTATATAATGCGGTCAGGGTCCGAGGCGATACCAGATCGCTTGGCAACAGTGCGCGATTACTTCAATAAGCTGAAGGAGTTGGCAGCACAAAGACACACTCGACTAGCTGGTGGGGTTAATTACTATCAGGTCAGTTCAGCCACTCATTGTTATTTTATTGTAGTTGTGCAGTTAATAATATCTTATTCGTTTAGGATTTATAGCATAACCCCTATTACTTAGAGCCTGTTGTTGAAGTCGCATTTGAAGTGGTCATTTGATGGGCATTTCCTCTTGGAGTTTTGGCATTGACAGTGGTACTGACTGGAACTTAAGGGAGTTGTCACATGCAAAATGGAGCCTGCGCTTGGACTGTCGTTCAACCTCCATTTCTGAAGCAGCAGTCGCTGTTTTGCAGTGCCTGAACTGGTTATGCGTGTCGTCTTATCAATTCCCGTCTGGTTTACGTGATTATTCGGTTGAGCACTTTTATTGCCGTTTGGTGGTTTCTAAGTTTTATCGGTTTACACTCTTTCAGTTCTTCAACGATGCCGATGATGTGGACGCATATTTGGTGGACACTCTGCGTCTTGTGGGAAGCGAGGACGTTGGCAAAGACGAAGGCACGGTGCAACTTCTCATTCGCAAGCATGATGACGTCAGCGATGATTTGCTCAAGTTCGAGGACAACGTTAGACAATTGCACGTTCAGGCATGTTTTTGATTCTTTGAATAAATCACGTATAACTGAGTGGTGCTGTACACAGTAAAATCACGGACGTCAGTTTCAGTAATATGAACGTCGGTGGCGGTCAAATTATAAAGCAGCTAGCCCATAAGATGGTAGAAGGAACATGTGAGAGGGTAAAGGATGAGAAGGGGGAAGGTTAAGACACAATGCTTATTCATTCCTTTGGGCATCCTGTTTGGTTCGTAAATGGAATGAAAGAGTAGAAGGAACATGTGAGAGGGTAAAGGATGAGAAGGGGGAAGGTTAAGACACAATGCTTATTCATTCCTTTGGGCATCCTGTTTGGTTCGTAAATGGAATGAAAGAGCATATCACGCAACCCGTCCTCATCTGGTGCCCTAGCTGATTATCAGCTAGACCATTGTTTTTGTACTCAGCATTTCGTTTAGTTAATATAGCAGTTAAAAAATTGCAGAGTTTCCAGCTATAGGATGGTTACTCCATCAGAGATAATTGCTCGTTTTTCGTAGGGGTGTTTGATCCTGGCATAGGCAGTTCTTTTAATTCAGTTTTGCAAGTAACTGCAGTCATGAACGCACTTCTATACATTCATGAAGCTGCATTTTTTGGAATAAAATATGCACATACCGCGGCCTGGCTGATAGCTGTAATTGTCGACGGATCAACACAACGATTTGACAAGGTCTTATTAATGTACGTTCTGCAGTTCTTCACTTTGATAAAAGTTAGGATTGTGTAGTTATCCAGCTATATGTTGTTAATGGTTTAGGCTGAAGCTTTGCCAGCGGAGGCTCGTGACCATCCAGATGTTCGTGAGAGACTTGATACCACCGAAAAACGTAAAGCTGAGCTGGAAGAATTGGCTCGTCTCAGAAAACAGAGACTTCTCGACGCCTTGTCGCTTTACAAACTCTTTAGTGATGCCGACAGTATCGAAGCTTGGATCGATGAAAAGGTTTTCATTTTTCGCATTCTTTCCGAAACTTAAAGAAAAACACGCAGTTCCTTATAAGCCCTAATTTTATCACTGTGACAGTTATCAATACCCGACATTATTACTTACGATTTTCGATTGACTTCACAGTTACGACTTTCTGTTCTCGTACTTCCTCGCCAGTCGATTTGGCATACGAAGTTTTCATTTCCGCCGACGTTATCCGAGCCAAGTTCTGCGGCATATTTGGGTAACACTGGGGCGGTATAGAATGTTTTGCATGCGGATTTCACTGTCATTCATATCAAATTTCTTCGTTAAGATGTAGTGAATCACTTTAAGGGTAAGCTTCTGGCCACACTCATACCAGGACATGATCTCGAAGAGGTAGAGATCATGAAGCATCGCTTCGAGACCCTAGAAACAGACATGAACAACCAGGCGGCGAAGCTGGCTACCGTCAACGAATTGGCACGCCAACTTCTACATGTCGATCACCCTAATTCGGATGAAATCCTTCAAAGACAGAACAAACTTAATGCAAGGTTGGATAACGACTGTTCCTGGACTATTTTTTATCTTAAATAAGGCAGATAAGTTGGAGTATGAATTAGAAGAGGGATTTCGATGGGAGCACTACTGGTCAAGACTAATTGCTGCAAAGACGACGAGTTCATGTTCTCGACATTCACGATGAGCGCCGCTCGTTTTCCTCGTTTATAATATCTTAGTACGAATAGTCGCGCTATTGTGACGATGAACACTTCATGAAGTTCTGTTATTCTAAGTACTGTATTTGCAGTAGCGTGCGCACAGAGGCAGAGCGATGTGATATGGAATTGTTGCGTGCGCGCCATTAGATTCGTTTTGCACAAATTGACACCTTTCGTGATCTCTCGGTCTTGTAATGAGAAATGCATCGTGCGAAATTTTTGCGATTTTTCACTGTGGTTCTCTGAGGAGGGGTCTCTCTCATCCCCTCCCTCCCTTCCTCCCCCCCCCCCCCCCACT
>JPKZ01000017.1:26630-41800 GCA_000803305.1 Toxocara canis | reverse complement strand
GGGGTCGTAACACTCATATTTTTGGTTCATTCGGCCTAATTTTGCCTGACCCTCTTCTAATCTTCATCTTCTTCCCATCTTGCTCTTTTCCATTTTTCTCATTGCAGCCCTTACACTGTTTTTGAGGGCCATGATTGTGTTGCATATTAAACATTGACTTTTCCTAACACTTCTCGTTAGTTTTGCATTACAAGTTTTGTTCAATTGAGATCTATTTTTGAGCTAATAATTGAGCCTTTTAACGAACTTTTCACGCAATTCATGGAATGCATCGAGTTAAAAGCTAGTTAGATTTGTGCACTCTTTTCAGTTCATCACTCATCAGTTTTACTAAAAGGCTGTTTATACATAACGATTTCAGCTATGAATGTGACATTGATTGATCATGTTAAATATGTATATTGAAGTGCTGAATCTAATTGATGACACGAACGCACAAATGCTTGCTTTGAGAGACTCTCTCACTTAAACCAAACGAAGAGTTTCTTTTGGTTTAAATGAGATAAAGACTTTTCATCAATCCATCATGTTTCTACCGTGCAGTGTGACTGTGGACGTTTCTTTTCAAATATATTACGAAACAGTAATTTTCGAGGTGCTCGAATTTATTATCGAGAATCTGTGAAGGATTTTCGCCGTTATGCGGCATCATCGGTTGACAAAGTATGTTTTCACCTATTAGCGAAACGAGCGATTTGAAATAGAGAAAAAGCGACTTTCATTTTTGTATTAGAAAGCGTATTGCTTTTAGGTGGCATCAGAAGACGAGCCACAGTCATTAGCAGATGCGGAGCAGCTTCTCAATCAGCATGCTGCGATACGCGAGGAAATTGACGGATACGCGGAGGATTACATTAAGGTTGGTTAAATACGCTTTTGAAAACCTCTATGGTTTAGTTGTTCAGAACTAACATATGCATGTAACTGTTCAAAGCTGAAACTAAGTTGAATTAAAAGCATTGAACAGTTACTGGTTCCCGAAATAAATCCTTCTGTGTTGAACACTATTATCATTATATTACAATGGTTTAGTTGTTCAGAACTAACATATGCATGTAACTGTTCAAAGCTGAAACTAAGTTGAATTAAAAGCACGGAACAGTTACTGGTTTCCGAAATAACTCCTGTGTTGGAGGCTATTATCATTACATTGCCTTTATAACCAAGAGGTCTGAGACATTTACAGGTAAAGTGCAAAAAGTCTGAAACGTCTGAAAGAGGCAACGTGCCCATAAAAGAATTGTTTGTGTGACAGCACGAGAAACGATTTGTACAATTATCAACGGATGGCTTGAAGTGGATTGGGATACTTCCTAGAGTTGTGCGTGAATCGTATCTTTTTTTTTCAAGGTTTGAGTTGATTTCATGGACTAGTTGGCCTAGAGAATGGCTGTTTGTTGTTAGTTTATCATGCAGTTACCGAGCAGTTATTTTGTTTGTGATTCTTATAAATTTCAGATGCGTGCAATGGGTGATCGTGTGACCCAAGATCAAACCGATCCACAGTATATGTTCTTAAGACAACGACTCGCTGGCTTGGAAGAAGGATGGGAGGAATTGCAGCGAATGTGGGACAATCGACAACATCTGCTCAGCCAAGGGCTCAACTTACAGGTTTCTTCTGCTGCCTACTAAAGTGTTCGTGAAATGACAGTAGCAGTTGTTGTCATGAAAAAAAAACAAAAAACAGTAGGTTTGAGTTGATTTCATGGACTAGTTGGCCTAGAGAATGGCTGTTTGTTGTTAGTTTATCATGCAGTTACCGAGCAGTTATTTTGTTTGTGATTCTTATAAATTTCAGATGCGTGCAATGGGTGATCGTGTGACCCAAGATCAAACCGATCCACAGTATATGTTCTTAAGACAACGACTCGCTGGCTTGGAAGAAGGATGGGAGGAATTGCAGCGAATGTGGGACAATCGACAACATCTGCTCAGCCAAGGGCTCAACTTACAGGTTTCTTCTGCTGCCTACTAAAGTGTTCGTGAAATGACAGTAGCAGTTGTTGTCATGAAAAAAAAAACAAAAAACATTGCAATTTTCCAAAAAGTTTCCCTCGTTTCATAATTCGAACTTGCAATACATGCATATGACTTTAGCAGTTAAGCATAGAAGTTTGAATATTATTTTTTCTGTTAGCACTAGCGATTTAATTTGTGATATTTAGTGCAGTAAAAAGTTTTGATCACTAATACCAAATTGCAGATGTTCCTTCGTGATGCGAAACAAGCGGAAGTAATGCTCTCACAACAAGAGAACTATCTCGCCAAAGACGAAGTTCCAAGTTCATTGGAGCAAGCTGAGAATATGCTAAAAAGGCATCAAGACTTCCTCACAACGATGGATGCTAATGACGAAAAAATTAAGGTGTTCATGTTTTGTTTTTTTTTTCCTCATAAAGTTCAAACATCTCTAATGTTCAGTTTTCTTTGGCTTTTTCCTTTCCTGCTGGGTTCGAGTGTATCATTGGCGAAAGTGCCTAAAGCTGTTTGATTTTTGTGCAGAACTTTTGGCTTGTTTTGAAATGGGCAGTTTTGTGTTTTTAAGCCGGCAGTTAGAAAGGTTGTTGTGTTAAGCCAACCAGCTATATAACGCAGCGTCATTTCACATAGGCTGCGATTCATTCGGTCAACCTTGGCAATAAGCGGTATGATTGTAATTCTCGCCTTCAGCTGTACTGTTGAACGCTGCCGGGCAAATCGTGCCGGGCAAATGGTGCGCAAAGATGGTCACGGGAAGCGAAGTGGTTTATATATTCTGATATTAGAACATAGGCCTTTAAGTTTTTTTTTGACTGGCGATATCATAAAATATTTCTGTCCGTGACAGGGCGGCTCATTTCTGATGTGCTGATTGCAGAATACACATAGGTAGCTTCCTTGGAGCACAGGTTTCCTTTTTTTTCGTTTTAGGGATCGTTCGATAGAATCCATATCAATTTTTATAATTTGTTTTATTTGTGCTCCTCAACTGCCTTTTCCAGCTTCTGTTTGTTCCTTCATTTATGAATATTTATTGCTTAGGCTGTGGTGTTGTTCGGCGATCAGTTGTGCAACGATGGTCACTATGCGGCGGATAAGATACATAAGAAGGCACGCAACATAGAGGAGCGCCGAGAGGCAAATCGTGAAAGGGCCGGTGCGATGTTCGACAAACTGAAGGATGCACTCGCTCTACAGCAGTTCCTTTCCGACTGCGAAGAGTTAAGAGAGTGGATTGAGGAGAAAATGATTCGTGCACAGGATGAAACATATCGGTAAAAGATTTGCATATCTGCGGACCTTTTGTTAAGGCGAAATACTTTAGTTTCCTCGTCATCGGCTCATTTTCTTTCCGTTCCTTAGTGATTAATGCGTAGTTATTTTCTTATATTGTAGTTCCGAAGCGTAAACCGTATTAATTCGGTTAACCCGTCTCTCATTTCCTCTTAAAAATTTTGAACTTTGTTGCCCGATGGTGGGCGTTGTTCGGAATAGCACGATTTGATAGGTAGATTTGTGAAATTGTTTTATAGTGATGCGAAGACGATCACCTCGAAATTCGTTCGCCATCAAGCATTCCAATCGGAGCTACAATCTAATCGCGAACGGCTTGAGCAATTGCGGCACGCAGCGATCAAGTTGGCTGAGGAAAAGCCAGAATTTGTTGCTATGATCGACCCGCAAATCGCTGATCTGTCGTCACAATGGGAACAACTGGAAAAGACTACCGAAGAGAAAGGACAGAAGCTGTTCGATGCCAATCGTCAGCAACTTTACGTACAAAGTATCTCGGATATGAAAGCAAGCGCTCTCGTCTTATAATTATGCTGTTACAAATTTTGATATCATTTTTTAAAACTTTACTTCAACTTAAAGCTAGAACTATGATAACGATATTGCACTTTCTTTGCAAATTTAATTCTCTGCTGCCGGTTTGGGCGCAGCTCCCGAACTATCACTGATCTGAAGTATCCATCTCCTCTTCCCTTCCTCCCGCCAGTTCCATAAAAAATTCAGTCGTGAACAGCGCATGAGAACTAGCTCACTCAATAGTATATCGTCAGGAAATTGACGGCTTCTGATGCTATCTGTTGAGAACGTTTTCACTCACGGTATTATTCGAGATTAATAGTGTCCTCTGCTCTTCAGGAATGGGCAGAACAGTTACAGCAGCAGATGATCAGCGAGGATACGGCTCAAGATCTGACAACTGTAAACGTTGCGATGCAAAAGCAACAACTCATTGAAAGCGAGATGGTCAAACGAACCGCACAAATGGATTCACTTCAGGTTAGTGCCGGTCTTTTCGTCCAAAAATCAGTAACCCTCCCAGTGACACTTCTTATGCAGTGATGAGTTTTACTGGCCAAGGCTTACGATGTACTCATCCTTTTCGAGTATGTCCTTCATTCATACTGCATTCCAGGTGTTTTTGTTATGTTGTATTACGTGACTACAAAGATAAATCCCAGGAACTATATGTTTACTACTACAACCTTTTGGGAAGTATTTATCTGAAGTGTGTGGCATATAATCCATGACAAATTACAAGTTGCACGAGTTCATTAGATTTTCTGTCAGTCGCTTCTGATAATTAGATATGTACGTGTAACGCTGTATCTGCATTTTGCGCATTCTTGCTGCTTATTCGCTATCTTTTATTTCCCTACCCAGTTGTATTGTATGTGTGACGACTGTCATCGTAATCATATGAAATGAAAATATACCAGTGGTGTTTGAAACGACCATTGCCCTAAGCGAGTTGAACACTCACGATGGTCAGTCCCCGCAGTGCACAGCCGATGAGTTTTATGGTTAACGCCTGCCAGTTTTTGTCACATCGTGCCTTGAATAATCCGTTCACCTCGAGGATCTGCTGATGTTTCTGGACACCAGTACATTGTCCGGCGACCGATATAATATCCAATATAAAGTTTTTTTTAACGTCCAGCGACCGTTTCGCATAGCATCCATAAAAGGGTGAGTGTACTGAAGAGACGGCAAACGAAATGCGAGGAAAGAGTAGCATTATTGACACCAGCGAGACCACCGGGAACACTAGCCTAAAATGTGAGTGAGAATTTACAAGTGCAAACTGCAGCATTCTTTTTTTAGTGGTAGAGATGATACCATAAATTTGCGAGATGAGTGATTTACTCTTGAATTCTCGTTTGCGAGATGAGTGATTCTCGTTTTCAAATCTTGCAATTCGACCTTTCTCGTCCGTCCAACCATCAAATTATGGCCGCACATAGATTTTATTGTTGGACCAAATCTCGTGCCAGAGCTTTCTGTGATTGACTTTTTTCTTACTGATAGCTAATGTCTGGATGGCATATCTTCACGTGTTAATTTGTTTTTCCAACAAATGATTGATGCTGATTTCAGCAAATGGAGCCACAGTTGGAGGAAATGCATCCAGAAGAGGTGGAAGCGATCAAAGCGCATCGTCTGGCGGTGCAAGAGCAATTGCAACGTCTTCAGGCTCCTCTCGATGATAGGCGTCGTCAGCTGGAAAGGAAAAAGAACGCTTATCAGTTCCTCAGAGATGTCGAGGATGAGAAACTCTGGTGTGCAGGTCGGTACCAGTTGGTTTTTGCTAACAGTTATGTGATGAATGCGGTTGTTCTTTGCACTTTGGAAGACTCATTACTACTCGTTTATATAGTTTACATGTCATCGCGTAATGTATGTGACATTCGAATGAAGCGATTTTTGTTTTGCAAACTTCAGGTTATCGAGTCACAACTGTTGCAAACAATCGTGAGATTTTAATAATGTTAACATCCAGTGATTTCCGAACATCCTGAGTTCAGCTGTCAGCTGCAGTCAGAATTAATTCCTATGAGGATATTTTTTTCTCACAGTTGCAAGTAATTTGATGAATTCGCTTAAGTTAATTAAAAACCGCTTTCGATCTCGTTAGAACTAGATAGCGCATGACTATTCAATGACTGAATGAACGTTACAGGAAGTGAACAAAACGAGAATCATGTGTGTAGAGCCGTTTTTGTTTGCACATTCTTTAATCTTAATGTCAATGTTCTTTATTGTTTATGTCTCGTTGTCAGAATAAAGTAATAGTTTAGAGCGAATGCCACTGGCTCAACAACGGCAGTTGGGAGAAAGTCTTTTCGATTGTCATCGTCTGCAAAAGAAGACGCAGTCGTTGAAGAATGAAATCGACAATCATGAGCCATGGATCGAGAAGATCTGTGCTAACGGTCGTGAACTTATCGATCAAGGGCACGAGAATAGCGCTATGTTCGAACTGAAAATCAGTGAGCTACAGAATACATGGAAGGTGAGAGATAAATAACTCTTGGTGCAACTATAACACTGATATAAAATTTCCGAATTTCCGTTTTACAGTCGGAATGCCTCAAGAGAATCGCTTTTGGGGAAATCGAGGATTTGACACTTTTCGCCTTAGATCACTGACTATCTCTTTTGAGAAGTAAAGAAATAACTGGGATGAAAAAATAATTGTGTTGAAACTGATTGGCATCAAGGGTCGTTTTATAAATGAAAACAAAAAATTTTCAATTGCCGTAACAGCGATTCTTCTTTTGTGATGAACAGAAACTAAATTCATAAATAGACCAGATGATAATAAACATTACTGGATAATCGTCGTGATTTTTTTGTTTAAAAAGTAAATTTCTTTTTTTTTTCTCGTGAGTTCTTTAGAATTTGACAGTTCTCGCTCTTTTTCTGTCCGCTGCCAAGACAGCTTTTATCGAGTTTTTTATTTCACCATCATGCTTTCATTGTAGCGTTTAGTGGTAGGGCCAGTTCGCGTACAAAATCACACTGAATTTGTCGCGATGAAATGGCAACATCGTGAGATCGAGCCCGTTTATGAACTTCGTTTTTATTCGCTACTACATGCATGGAAGTTATACTTGTCACTAGAGCAGTGCTTATGCAGGAACTGAAAGATGCGGTCGAGGCTCGAAAAGCACATTTGGCTGAAAGCGAGAAGGCTCACCAGTTCTTGTACGACTGTAATGAAGCTGAAGCATGGATGAGTGAGCAAGAACTTTACATGATGCAGGTGATTCGCTGTCATTTTCTTTATTCTGTATTGATTCGAATATAGGCCTCCTTTGAATCGAACCGAGCGTGTAAGCTCATACTGCGTTGATGCGGAAAATAAGTTATACCCGTTCTCGAACAGTAGCATCCTTCACGAGGACACGGCTACGTTCACTTCAGATCTCGTCAGTGTAAACCGAATTGGAACGTCATTGATCGGTACCATCGCCACTATAAGGTACCATATTCTTTCACCACAGCATGGTCTCTCCTTCGACTAACGCCTGCATAGCTACAATTTCGAATAACCCACACCGCTATGTCTCCTCCACTCTAGGAAGCTCTGAAATTTATAGTCGCCGAGGGGATTTATTCTATGCGTCTCGGCTACAGTAAAATTGAAAGTTAACACACAAGGTTCGTGCTATTTCCGAAGAGAGAGAGCAGTTGGAAGGACTGGAGCTTCGTGTTGGGGAATGGTTGTTTTTGTTTTTCAGGATGAGCGTGGTAAAGACGAATTCTCAACGCAAAATCAGATCAAGAAGCACGAACGTCTACAACAGGATATTAACCAATACGCCGACACGATTCGTAATCTCGCTAGCCAGGCACAAAAATTCGTTGATGAAAAGAGCCCTCTAAGGTTGGTACAGAATAAAAGAGTGCCCCCTAAGGTTAATACAAAACAAAAGAGTACCCTCTAAAGTTGGTACAGAATAAAAGAGAGCAGCCAGTTTGTTACACATGCAATGAACAACTTTAACGTGTGCATGACTTGAAAGAAACAAACCAAAGTTTGCCCGTTGTTTTCATTCGAATGGCAGTCACGAAATGAGCAGGTTGTTCTCGCCAGTATTTCCTCTTTTTTTTTACACACATGCAATGAACAACTTTAACGTGTGCATGACTTGAAAGAAACAAACCAAAGTTTGCCCGTTGTTTTCATTCGAATGGCAGTCACGAAATGAGCAGGTTGTTCTCGCCAGCATTTCATCTTTTTTTTTTACGGGCATTCATCCCTTATATCGGTTTTTTGAATCAGCTTTTAATTCAAAGAACTTTCAAATTAACTTTCCCTGCAGACCGTTCAATTCCACTTTATTTACTTGCGTAGCGTGTTGTCTAAGCTGTAGGCTCTGCTTCTCAATTCTTATCTCCCAATTTCTGTGCAGCGAGTCTATAATCAGTAGCATCAAAACTCAAAATAAACTTATTGGTTAGATTAACGTATCTGTAAACTTCTTCATTAGTGGCATTTTGTGTCGTCATGGTCAATTCGTCAGTGAGTCTGTGATTCAGTGATCAAATCAGCGTACGGCAAGCGCAGATCGAGAAACTTTATGCTGGACTTCAAGATTTGTGCAGAGAACGGCGCAAACGTCTTGATGAGACCCTGCAGCTCTACGAACTCCACAGAGAGATCGACGACTTGCTGCAGTGGATTGCTGACAAAGAGGTTCTCTTTTTTTCTTTAATAAAGGTATGCTGACAAGTTGTTACTCTTATCCGTTTGTCACGTGGCGTCAATTTCACTACCACTCACATCTGAAATAAGTTAATTACACTCAGGTTTTTTTTGGATATTTGATAAGCACAAAAGGTTAAGTTTTGCGAATCCTGTGTATTTTCATTTCATCAAGAATAAATTTCCCTGTTTTGACAGATCTTAGAATGTCTAATTGTGATACAACAAAGTCACCTTAGCGAAGTGACGAGACAAAGGACTTTGTTCAAGAGAGGGCTATAATGATGGTAATTCGGCTGCAGTAAGTTTTTCTTTATCGTAATTTTTTCTCTTCTTGCTTTGTTGCTGACCCTTGGAATGTTTCCAGCTAGAGTGTTGACGTTCAGGTAGTGGCAGGATCTCAGGAGGCGGGTCAAGACTATGAGCACGTGCAGATGCTCATTGAGCGTTTCCAACAATTCGCACGTGATACAGAAACGATCGGGTCGGATCGAGTTGCCGGTGCCAACGATGCTTGCGATCAGGTTTGTAAAAAAAATCCTCTTTTTGTCTCCGCATGAAAATTTTTTTCATGCGGAGGATAATTTCATGATACGAACCAATTTTTTTGTTGACATTCTCGATTATTCATCGAAATAAGTGTGTTTTGGATGGGGAAGAAGCCCCTTCAATAAAACGAAGACATTTAGCTGCATCAAAAAATAAACACTTGCCCATTTCTTCGAGCGGCTCGATGAGTAATTTTTATTTCCGAGTTTTCATTTCTACAAAGCATCGAGCGTCTAAAGTGCTTTTTTCTCAATATTATTCCATTAGGTGAACTTATGTTTATGTTTGTTGAAATAAATTTTGTCCGGCATACGACTAAATCAAGTGATTGACTATGCTGCTCGAATGTTTTAGTAAAGGCACTAAATTGTCGTGTGATAATGGATGGTGTAAAAATTATGGTGTAAAATTATAATGTAAAAATATTTTTTTGCTGCATTCATTATTGCTGAGTGGTCGTGCTGAGCACTAAAATGTTGTTAAGTAGTAGCTATAATTGTATTATTTCGTATCATATCAGTTATGCGCTCAATCTAATAAAATTTTGTTTTAGTTGATCGCAGTTGGGCATTCGGATGCACCAACTATTGCACTCTGGAAAGACAGTCTAAATGAGGCATGGGAGAATCTGTTGGAATTAATAGACACTCGTATGCAACTTCTTGATGCATCGCGGCTTCTCCATAAATTCTTCCACGATTGTCGAGATTGTTTATCACGTATCCTCGAAAAGAACCACGCCATTCCTGAGGATCTTGGACGAGATTCATCCTCTGTTGGCGCACTCAAGAGGAAACATCAGAACTTTCTTAAGGTAACCACAAAATCCTATTTCAAATTTTTTCATGGCCGCAAAAAACTGTAGTTGTTGATGTTCGATGTGGAATTTGCACAACAAGGGAGATACGCCCAAATTTGTTCACTGATGGCGCGTTTCGACGTTTAATACCGTGTAGAGGCGAAATGGTCGGACTGCAGAAGAACTATTATGCACGCGTCACCGCTCTTTTCTAAATCTCATCATCAAGCTCATCAATCGTAATGCACATTTTTGGCATCATAAAGGCGCTATTGCTTGGCTTCGTTTCGACTTTTTTTCTCTTCTTCTGTTCTATTATATTGCTTAAAAAAAGGATAATATCTCATTCGAATACGATCATAATCATTGTGATGGAAATTCACGAATGGGATTTTTTTGGTGAGCAAAGTATCGTGATTGTTCGCTTAGTTGTGAAACGTTGAAAGAGGTCATCGCGAATCAATTTTGGATCGTTTTTTAAAAAATTATAGATGAAATTTGCATGAGTGACGAGAATACAATCTCAGTGTGAGTACCACCTCACATATCGGTTTTATTTTATTGTATGTTATTCGAAAAGCACTCTATATCCCTCCTTCATATTTTTAAAAAAAAATTGCCTAATAAACAGGATTTTAATATCTTTCGTTTTCGTTTTAGGACATCGAAGCAATCGGGCAACAAGTTGCACAGATTGAAAAAGATGCGAGTGAGCTGCGAGATGCGTATGCTGGTGATAAAGCAGTTGAAATTGGAACTAGAGAAGCTGAGGTAGCAAAAGCATGGCGGCAGTTGCGCGCAATGTGCGACTCACGTTCGCAGAAACTCGGCGACACATCAGATCTGTTCACATTTATGAACATGGTTCGCGACCTGTTGCTGTGGATGGATGAGGTGAAACGCGAAATGAACACTCAAGAAAGACCTAAGGTCATTCTTTTCTTCAGTACTCCATTCTGATTTTTAGCCATTTCCTGAGTTTCTAAGAGTGCATGTTTCTTAACCTTTCCCTGAAGCTCCTAGTGGGCAAACGAAATGGCACGTCTGAAATTGTAACTTATCAAACTGACTTTGTTGAAGTTTATATGCAAACTTATGCCCTCTCGCTATCTCCCGACTGAGAGTGGTTATTCGCAAATCGCAGTTCTACTTTGGGTCTAAGTCCCAAAGTGCTCCAGTGAAACGCCAGTATAGTGTGAAAAGATATAACAAGGAAAAAACATGAAGCTGGTTAGCTTGTCTATGATGAAGTTTCTACATTCATTTTCTTGAGAACTGTTTGAGTAGCATATTTGAATACTCGATGATCGATGGGCAAACATATATACTTAATCGGATCTGAATTGATCGCCGAAATCATCCCATGCAATATTATTTTCAGCACTTTTTTTTACCTTTCTCAGCACGTTATTTTCAGATTTTATGCATGTAACGCTAACATATTTAATTCATCTTTTCGCCTTTTGTTTCATAAAAATTGAAATTTTTAGCTCGCAATATTTCTGGTTTTTTTCAATAATAATTAAGGCATTTCGTAGA
Source organism: Toxocara canis (assembly GCA_000803305.1). Taxonomy (NCBI): domain Eukaryota; kingdom Metazoa; phylum Nematoda; class Chromadorea; order Rhabditida; family Toxocaridae; genus Toxocara; species Toxocara canis. The sequence goes on along the minus strand of JPKZ01000017.1, from coordinate 30,428 downwards.
TTTTAGCGCCTCGATGAGAAGATCATCGTGATTGATGAGGGCCAGTCCAATTTTTATATTGCTCAAACGTATCGAGGATAGATCAAGCGTGCCGATCGTTCGCGTCCACTTGAACGTTTTCATGATCAAGAGTGTTAATCGAAGTTTTTAAGTGCCTGTCTTACCCTCTCTCAGTTTTACCTTTCCTGCGTCCATCCCCCCCTCCTCTCTTCCCATTTCCCGAGCATACCGTAGAGCTTAGGTCAGCTAAATACTTTGCAGTCTGGTGTGTTCCTTACGCCTTCACAGGTGCGCAATTTCATTTTGGCATTTAAAAATACTGCAGCGACAGCATGAACAGATGTGTTCTTCACATGTTTTGCTCTGCGCTCACACATGTGCATTTGCAGGACGTATCTGGGGTTGAACTCTTAATGAACAACCATCAGAGCTTAAAGGCCGAAATTGATGCGCGCGAGGAGAATTTCAACGTTTGTATCTCACTGGGACGTGATCTATTGAACCGTAAGCACTACGCCTCGTCGGAGATCGAGAAGAAACTCATCAAACTAACTACCGAAAGAGCAGAGATGATGCGACGCTGGGAAGATCGATGGGAGTACTTGCAACTGAGTTAGTTGTTTTCATTGGCTATGTTCAGATCATAGCAATTAGGTAGGTTTATTGCACTGATATACTCAAGTAGTTTATGTCGCATTTTTCGAATTGATTTTTCGTACGTTTGTCAGAAGGTTACCATTACGAATCTTCACGCCTTCCTGTTGATTAATCAGTTGACTGTTGATTCGCTTGTGACGTTTTGACGATGAAGATGGTAGGACGATGGGATTGAGAAGCCTCACCGTGAAGTAATCTAGCTGCTTAATATATCAAAGCAATAAAAGAATTCAATATGCCTTCTCGCTTTAGTGAAAATGCAAAAGATGGAAATTCCGAAGATGCAAATGGAACAGCACTTGTAAAATGGCACTGCGAACAAGCACGTATTGTTAATCGTCATTTCCTAACTGTTCATTAGAACCATGAGGGAACATTGATATATTGCAAAACTGATATCATACGGGATATTCGAACTTCAAGATTGTTGGTTTTTGCATTCGTTTTATTTGTAGATCATCCGAGACTCAATGTGCTCTTTGTTTTACGGAAACTAGTGACGTTGGTTGAGACTGGCAACGTTTCTTTTATTATTTTAGTCTTGGAAGTGTATCAGTTCGCAAGGGACGCAGCCGTTGCGGAGAGTTGGTTGTTGGCTCAAGAACCATATTTGATATCACGCGAATATGGGGTTAGTGTTACTATCTCTTCACTCTTAAGAACATTTCAAAGCTAGTGTTTATATGTTAATTAATATTTATGATGAAGGATTACTGTCTAAATAGTATTTCGAAGTATTAGAGTTGAGTACTTCAGCAGTTATGCTGTTTTTGAAATGCAGTCTTCACTGGTTCTTTTTTTGCGGAATCGATTTTTTTCTTAGCAGAGATTTCTTTGGAAACCATGAAATTCGAGGCTTTGGCTTTTATCGGCACTCGGAATTCCATTATTCTCGTTGACTAGGCATAAATTGTTCTCAATAACGAAGGCATTATCGGTTATTCGTTTTGCAACAGAGTACAAAGGCGGAAAGAAATCTAGGCCATGAGTATTTAAAATAAGCGAATTCGAACTTATGTTCCTGTTCGTTTCGTTGTTGTGTCGACGCATTATTCCTGCGATTATCGTTTTGACCGCTGAATTTGTTTTGCAGCGAAATCTCGAGGAGACAATAAAATTGATAAAGAAGCACGAAGCGTTCGAAAAATCGGCTGCAGCGCAAGAGGAGAGATTCTTGGCGCTTGAAAAGCTCACGACGGTAATTTTTCATTGTGATTTGTTTTGTGCTGTTTACCTTACCAAAACATAAAGCAACAAGAGCATTCAACAAAGACAGCAGGAGGAAGTAGGTCTTTTTATTTTTTTTGGATCGATCATATTGCGCGGTCTATCGACAGCCACGAAACTAAGTTGCTGCAATTGCTCAACTTTAGTGCACTGATTTCAGTGCAACCACACTTTCAGATTCATCGTTGCTGTTTGGGACGATCACGATAATAGTCTTAATTGATCGAATGTAGAGTAAGAGATAGAAATAGTTAATGTAACAACTGAAGCTGCGAAATCGAGACCGCATATATGGCATGGATCGAAAAATCGAAAAATTTCAACCGATTATTAAATATCGGGCAGTTTCTAGCCCAAGCAATCTCAGGGAACAGTTCGATGATAGCTCGCGCTACTTCCACCCATCCTTGATATCACCACCTCCTTCACTCCCACTTCACCTTGGACACACCGCTTCATTCAAAATCTCTTGAAATTTGACTGGTCAACCCAGATACCCCCTTTCAGGACTCCGATTAGACAAGCCATTCTACCTGAAGTTCATGCTTCCTTCAAATAATGTCAAGTCCGCGAACTGATATGCTGTAACCGTCGGAGTAGAATCCGAATGCTACAGCGCTGTGTTCTCAAATGTTAATCCATCCTCCGCGGAACACTAACGTGCAAATACCGAACAGTGGTTTCAACGTACCTTATACTTTATACAAAGCAGCAAATGATAGCTTCCTGATCGGGAGCAAAAAAAACAATTTCCAGTATTTGTTTTACTTTAACAAATAGTCCGTATTGTGGAAGTAGCCCGGTTCGTTCGTTCGTTCGTTTGACCAAGGGAGGTGAGGGTGGTGGGAGGGGGAAGGGAGGAGTGGGGAAGAGGAGGGAAGGGATGAATGCCGAAACAAAAGTATTTCACCTTTTACAGGAGTCATAGGCTACTGGAAGGTGGGAAATATAAGTATCGCACGTTTTAAATGAAAGACATGGTATTTTGTATTTAAAATGAGAATTTTGTAAAGTAAGATTCTAGCAAAGCCCGACCACCTTATCCGGACCGCTTGTACGGAGTGCCTTGTTCCAGTTTGAGATGCTTGAAAATAATAGCGATTTCTCAGTTAATCAGTTTATATATATATATATATATATATATATATATATATAGCTGGATACGTACGTTATTTGCATTCGTTGCTTATGCGTAAATGATTGATTGCTTTTCTGACACTCTGCTTAACCCATTCCTTTTCGTTTGTTTATCCCATTTTATTTAACTCCTCAGTTTCATTCGTTTTCGTATTTTTTAGTTCACTTAATCTGATATCATTTCTGTTAGAGTATTGCTTATTTTCTTTAATGCTTGAAATGCGTTTGGCGGGAATAAACTAACGGAATTATAATGCTGTAAACTGAGTCTGGACTATTGGGAATGTATACTAATAGGGACTTTTGAAGCACATTTGTAGTTTGCCCTAAACTGTAAATCGTCAAAATACTCGGCAGAGTCAAGCTCATATTCCGTTTTCTGAAATGGGACACCGCCAGTCCTCCCCTTCCAGTCAGAACCCAGCCTTAAAGTCAGCTTCAAAAATTGAGTGGTGGCTTGTAAAATCGGGACTACAGCTAAAGTCTAAGAGAAGTTATGCAAATGTAAACACGATCGTTCAATTGTTTGCGAACACAGCTGGAGTTGATCGCGCGACGATATGTGATATGGCTGAATATGGGAGGCAGTAAGCGCAAACTACAAGGCCTTGTGCCTAGCGCTGACCTACGCTTCATTGGGCGCCTCGAGCAGGAAATGGTAGCAGCAACGTTTTAGATGATATGGCATCTGAACTAGGAACACTAGTCTCATGGTTGAACACGTTATATATATATATATATATATATATATATATATATATATATATATATATACAT
>JPKZ01000017.1:7289-18051 GCA_000803305.1 Toxocara canis | reverse complement strand
AATCTGCAAATTGGTTTTCCGATTTGAATTCTACATGCCCACGATGGGAGCATACAGATGTGACCTTTTTTTTTCTTCAATGCATTCTTTGTTTTTTTGCAATTTTTGTATCTCATCTAAATAAACAATCGGAATTTCATCGCCTCTAACGCTAATTTTAGAACCTTTTCCCTCCTATTTTGCGAAAAGATTTGTCCTTTTTTTTTTCAAAGAAAGAAAACTGTTTTTGCTGATAACGCGTTTTGTGAAGTGGTAAGACAAGAGCAGTAGAGGTCAGTGATAATTCGGGTTGTCAAAAGATTTTATCGTTCTCATTTTTAAAAAGAATAGGAGCTGTTCGTTTTCTTCGATTGCAAAATGGAAGTGTTGTGTGGATTCATTATTATCATTATTATTATTGTCATTATTATTATTATTATTACAATTATTATTATTGAGTGCTGTGTTGTGTTGTTGTACGCTATCGCTTGTTTCAGGTTTTCATTGAAATAGCGATTTTATTGCGTTCGCTCGCTTCGTAATTCGCAACTTCGTTGAGGGTTGTGCACCCTTTTTGTCGATTATGATCTGTGTCCTACTCGAAACAGAGGAAATAATCATGGAAATTTTTTCTTGAATTTCACTTTTCTAGAAATATTTACTTCGCTTCCAATGTCATCTAGAAAACGGTTGGTTTGCAGTTTTTAAAGATTTCATATACCTTTTCTTTTGAGTTACGAACAGTTCGTAATAAGTTAAAAGTGGGCCTACATTAGCTTTTGCAATAAGGAAGCTGTTTCATCAGTTTTTTTGTGTTGATCCGCAAAGCATATAACAAAGAGATTTGTTGAAACGATAGGGTTTTTTGTTTGAATTAGTGTTTTCTGTGACCGAGGGTTTTGTTCAATCAAGTTATGTGCGGCGAACGCACCGTAAAGCTTAATCGGAAATTCTTGTCCAGAGAATAAGCTGTCCCGCATGGAATACGCTTTACGCGCGACAATCTCTGCCTAGTCCATAATATACACTGCCGGCTGGCAAGCGTCTCATTTCCCTTGTGTTTCTCCTCGTTTCTTCTCTCATGCACATTCCCTTACTATTCGCACCAACCGACCGATCGAGCTTAGTATTATCACGGTTTGCTGCTAATCCGCGATCGTCGTCGAGTTCTGTGGTCGCGTTTAACAGCGAGCTAGCAAAGTTGTTCATACTAGGGCTGGGAGTGGGGACGAAAACCACTGCAAATACCCTCACTATTGGCATTAGCCGACCGATGGAAAAAAAACGAGCGTGGAATAGATTTTTTCACCTCATTTCTCCTTTCCTGCTTCTGTTGTTTTCTGCTTCTCGTGATACTTTCGCGTCTCTATTCTTTCCTCGTTTGCGATCCTAATTTGGACACCAACCGCCCTCTGCCGTCGAACGTAATCTCGTCACATCACCTTTCACACTGCCATTTACGTTAACGCTGCTCGAGTTTCACGCAATCAGCACAGCATCACTTCAGTTTTTGCATTCGAATGAACGTTTTCCTGCTGACTTCTTCTGAGGGTGTGGAATGTGGTGGTGGAGATGAATTTGAGAATTTTTAGCATAAAATTCGCTAAATCATTCTCTGTTCGCCCCTCAGCTCACACCATCCTTTTTTTCTGCGACAATACGTGTTTTTGTGCATGTGCATGTAAAATGCCACAGGCGTCCAGATTTTGTGCTCGGCTGATAACGCTGAATGCGATACTTCGCAGAAAGGGACCAGTATAGAGCGTCTAAGCAAATGCACTATAGCTCGGGCAATTGTGGTCGTTTTACCTGTAAGAGTTTGATTATATCTTTTAGTAATATGCTTTAACTATCAATTGTTTCTGCTCGTTTCAAAACGCTGCTTGATTGCTTCCACTTGCTTCACCACTCGTTTTGTCTCACTATTGAATGTTTGGTCCTCATTTGTTCCAATGTTCAAGAGCACTAGCCCATTTTGCGAAGTCCAACCCTGCTCGTTTTTTTTGTTTGTTTGTTTAAATTTCTGAAAGAATCGTTTTTTTTCTAAAGTTTGCTTTTCGTAGTTTGTCTTACAAAACGGTATTCTTAGCACCGACAGTTTCAATTTTGATTGCATATAAAATATGTGAATAAAAATTATAAAGGGAACTGAACGAATGAATCTCATTTTGCTATGAAGGCTGTGTGTTGGTGTTTGATATTCGAGCGTTGCCAATGCGAGATTGTTGCAGTAAAAAATATGAGTTTCTGCAAAACGATAAGTGCGATTGAACTGATTGTTTTGACTTCAGCGTTATTTCAAAATCAATCGATTGGTAATCAACGTGGTCGCACTAATCGAAATAATGTGATATGCTTATGATGTCGGCTTAGAAGCGACATTGGTCCAGATGAGATTGGCATACAATGGAAAGCCTCGAATACATGGTTAAGCGAATTCATTGAGTGCAAGTGGAGCCAGCCATTCACTGTGTGCGTTGAGGCCCATGGCTCAATTTTATTACGACGTTTAAAGTAGTTTCTGGCGGGCGACAGCAATTTTTTGTCAGGAGGGAGCAGCTGAAGAGAGATTCGGCTAGGAATTCCTTTCTAGAAGCTAATCGGATGGGAAGATTTCAACCAGAAAGCAATTTGGTCGGAGAATTCTTTTCCGAGAGTAATTTATCCAGGAGTTCTCCGCCGAGCAGCGAGTTGTTATCAAAGGGTTTGATCATGGAACTCCGTATAAGGAAGGCAATTGGTCAGGAAGTTCCTCATCAGGGGAAGGTGGGGGGAGGGGGAAGGGTGGGAGAGAGAAATACGAAGCGGAGTAATCGAGTCGCGTGGGCGGAGGAACCGATGGAGAAGTCCGAGAACTGCCCATCACTGAGGTTCACAAAGGAGAAGAACACTGGTCGGCATAAGATCCTACCACATGCGAAACGCATGGTCATCATTGGTGCCTTGTAAAGCAATTGAGTTGCACATGGGGTGGGTGGATGAGTTGAGCTATTGACAAGAATCGCAGTTTAACACATTTCTCGCTCTGATCCAAGAAACGATGGAATTATGACATTTCAATCCAACCAGCACCATCCCCCGCATTTCGGGAAAACTGCTTGCTTGGGATCATAACTTATTAAAGGTATTGCGTACGTCACTCGAATCAGAGTAAATACGTGGAAGAGTGCTATCCCTGTGACATAGGGCGGCACAGCACTATTGAACGGAAGTCAGTCCCACAGTAACGAGTTACGTTTATTCGATGATTGGGCACCACGCCATCACCGGAAGTATGTGTGGAACATAGAGTGACCATGGGGAAATCGACTATGTGACTGCGCTTTCCAGTTACGATCTGTCACGGTAGTGAAGTTTTGAAAATACTTCCCTTTGATAAGCACAGTTCTATAAAATTTACAAAAGCGCATTTGCATGCTGCTGTGGCATTTGTATAGCCCCAGTAAGTATAAATATGCTGAAGCAACGCGTAAGTAGAGAGGGACGGAACAGGTGTCCATTTTTCCCACCCCACCCCCTTCCCACCCCACGTCCTTCGCACCCTTTTTCCTTAGGAAATTTTGCGATCGCTTACAACTTTTATGAAATTTTCGAAGGTATGACGTACTGATGAGGACAAAGAAGTCGGAATATGTACCAGTGACTGGCACGGTATGCACTGAGGTGATCCGTCTACCTTACTAGCTGCTTTCACGAACTGCTGCAAATAATAAAAATCCTCGATTTAACTTATCTAAGCGATCATATATTTTATACTAAAGCGTTCGTTTTTCTGTCTGCCGCTAACTTTCCCAAGGTCGATCAACCTCTTTGAAATTGGACATAGGAAGTTGTCCAAGGCTGTGCACAGCTAATCATGATTTCGCCATAATGCGCTTTTTAAATGCAAATTTGGCACAGCGCTCAAAAATTACCATAAAAATGCTCATGAGCAATTTCGATGCGATTTTTACAGTTGCTGACTTTTCGAAATTTTGTTTCAAGTCCCTCGTTACTATTCGCAGTTTGCTAAAAATAATCCACCATGCTCTCTTCGCAGAATGCCTGCCGGTTCCATCGCTGGCCGTCTCATTTTTAACTGATCATCACATGGGGTTCTGCGTATTCCCGACGACAGTGTAAGCCGTTGATGTCATTTAATGGATTTCATTATTGCGCAGTTGGTCATCGTCAACAATGACAGTATCCTTAAGAAAGGCGACAACTTTTTGCCAGAATTCCTACTCAGGACAAAACAAAGACTGTCAGTCGTGAATGTGAGTGTAGAATCTGTGAGAAAGGCCATAGATAAATTGAGCAACAAAACTCCCTTACTCCGGATGGAGTACCTTCTTGTTTCACGAAACGCACTGCTGATATTATAGCTGTCGCATTGAGTTTAATTTCCGAAAGTATTTCCTGCTGCTCAGTGCCCTTCTCTTGGAAGACCGTTTTAATGACCGCCTTGCTAAAGCAGGCCCCACCTACCTGTGTTGAGAACTACCACCCCGATTAGTCTGACGTCCTCAATATGCAAGGCAGTGCATATTATTGTGTAAGATAACTTACTTCAGCACCTCCTGAAAAACAATCTAGTTAAGCCATGCCGGTATGGCTTTTTACCAAGTCGATCAACTATTTCCCAAATTATAACCTCCATGTGTGACTGGATTAGTGCACTCGATGAGAAAATTCAAACCGATGTAGTATATATTGAATATGCTAAGGCTTTAGACGTCGTTTGCCACGGTAAGCTGCTGCACAAGCTGGAGGTTTACGGTATTTGTTGGTTCACTGTTAAAGTAGCTAAGAAGCTTTCTGATAAATCGCTGCTTCACCTTTAAGGTAGGGGATTCCCTCTTCGACTATCGCCATCAAGTCAGCGGTATTCCTCAGGGAAGTGTGCTTGATCCATTGTTGTTCTTGTTGTACATAAACGATGTGTCCGATAATTTGTCTAGCGTTTGCAAATTGTTTGCAGGTAATCTAAAAATATATCGTCCTTTACAAAACCCCGCTATTGATTTTCACATTTTGCAAAATGATCTCAATGCCTTCAGCGTTTGGTCTAAATTATGGCAACTTGATATTTCGTACAAAAAATGTCGAGTTCTCCACGTTAATTTCCATCATGAGTGCTTTCTACGATCGGATAACAAAGTTTTATCATCTGCGGACGATGGGATCTGCGATCTCGGAGTCAAGATTTGTCCTAATTGGCAATGGAACTTGCACTGCACTGAAGTAGCTACGAAAGCGCTGAAGGTGGCTAACTGTATCCTACCACGTGCATTGCAGCACAGATGCATTGAACATTATCGTAAAGCTGCTGTCCCGTACTAGAATGCTGTACGCAAGCATGGTCACCATAGTTGATTGATCAATGACATAAAAATTGTTGAAAAAGTGCAAGAGTATTATACTCGTATGGAATTTCGTAAATTGTTCATGAGACCATATACACCTCATTATATGGCCAGGTTGAAGATATTTAATCTCGAACCTCTGGAGTATCGCCGACTTAAGTTTGACCTAGCACTATGTTTTAAAATTGTCAGAGGTTTCGCTGATATACCCCTAAACAGTTTATTTGCGCATCTTAATCAGCCTGAACGTCGACCCCATTGTTATCATTTAGCATGCAAAACCTGTTTGTTCTATGAACAGTGTCTTCTATTGCTTTCGGTTCAGAGTAGTTCGTGTTTGGAATGAACTTCCCAGTAGAATCGCTGAGGCGCAGAATTTTTCCTTGTTCATGAACCGTCCCGACTCATTTGACCTCAGAACTCATTTGACTCATTTGACCACGTACTCATATGCTTAGCTTACTTTGTTATGCTAAATGATTTTCCTTTTGTATGTACACATGTGCAACTCATTTACTTCCTATTTTTTCCTTATTACATGCGATTCTTTCATGTACGTATGTGCAATTCATCTACAAATGTGCTTGTATGACCGCAATTATGTCGGTACCGTTTTGTTATATACCTTACTGCCCCGTGCAGTTTTCTTCGTTCATATGAATAAAGACTATTCTTCTTCTTCTTCTACCAGTACACTACACATTTGTTAGACAACCCTGCAGTTGAAATGCACGTGCCTCTCAGCGACAACGGCTTAATCGCATAACGTTGATGGAGGTTTTCATTAGAATTCACACTGACTTTAACATCTTAAATAAGCGTACGGCCGGATCGTCTACACATGCGCCGCATCATTCGAGGTATTCCTTAACAGCACCGCTTATGTGCGCGTTACGAATCGAAGTGAATCCACCGAAGAGAAGAATCCTTCGACTTTTCGGATCTATTGCTAACGATTATTCACTGAAATTTGGTCCTTTTCTGCCTTTACACTCATGACGACAACAACGTTGATAATTTGGAGGAAAAAATTTATTGTAACATTACCGGAAAACATGAAAAAAGACGCATGAAAATCTTTACTGCAATAAAATTTAATGAAACGGAATAATCCGAGATTTAGTGTGCGTATACAAGCTTGTAGCTATAGGGGTAACTTGAGATCCTTCTTCCTTCCTCGAGCACTCAGAAAAAACTGGAGAACTTTTTCCGTAATTCAAAAACGCTGGAGAGACCATTCCATTTGGAGTTGTACGCAAAATTATTTACACGATGTGCAGTTCACATGTCATGATCATTTGCACTTTCCATATCTCCTGCTCTTTCTGCCCCCTTCCCCCCTCCCTCGTCCCCACCTCCTTCTCCTCCTCCTCACCCCTCTTCACCGTTTAAAAACACAAGCTACGAGCCGATTAGCGAGTTTAACTTGAAGCTTGAAGAGATCGCGATATTAGTTTGAGGAGATCGCGATTGGATTGGTAGTGGAACGGAGCACATCAAACGAACATAATAAATTCTCATCGACTGTCATTACAGCAGCTGCATTATCGAATTCACCGCAATAGTGCGGCGCAGAAAAAATTGTCACCAACTTCCGGTTTGCAAAAAACTCATATCCATCTTGCACAACTTGATGCGCTCTGCAAAATGACTCGTTTAACGTAAATATCGCGGGTACAGTGCTGAGAGAAACAGCACTGGTTCATTGTAAGAGTTGCACATATTGTGTGCATGTGTGCTTTGAGACCGAACGGCACGAAATGTAACGTTTTGAAAGCGAAATTGGGGAAGACGCATGCCAGAAAACGAAATCCATCGGAGAGTGGATGAGGAACCCAGTTTTGGGGGCCGGGGAATTCAGCGGGGAAATCCGCTTCCGAGAGCCTACGGATTTTTGATAGGAGATCCGCTGGAATTCCTTCCTCAACCCCAATAGCTTTAAGCACAGGAACTTACAGTGAAACACGCCTTGCATTGATCCGTGCCATTTTTGGCTTTAGCATTATTCACTTAGAGATTTGATAATTCTTTGACACTGGCTTCTGACATTAAGTTTCGTTAATTTGTGCGACAAAAACAAACTAATATTAATTGCCAATGATGAATATAGCGTCAAAAAGGCGATCGTTTGATATCGAAAAGACTATCTGAGAAGACCAGTAAATAAGGTGGGCAGTGTGCATGTGTACCTTGCAATTAGATCGATGTCCATTTGATAGCAGAACGTACCAACTACGTCCGCGCCAAACACATACGATACGCCGCGTGTGTTCGGCTTCCATCCTTGAATGCCCCGCTCGGGATCAGACCAAAGCAGATCGATCGCTGTGGATGGGTTTGGTGGATCCACTGGTCGGCGAATTTGGCGAATCTAAACTCGTATGACTGCACTGCAGTCACTCATGATGATCGCTTATCCGAACAGGTGCAATCTGTTTGACGCGTCATTCCGCCTAGTAGGCGAAATCAGTCAGCCTGCTGTGATATCAAAATGTCGCTCAACCGCGCTGCATAATCTCAATTTGTTGATCAAGCGTTCCTGGGCAAATATTATATATCAGCTTGAACCCATTTGCTTTGCAACGATTGTGGAAGTTGACGGATTGTGATTGAGAAGAGCATAAAGAAGTAAAACTAATGCAAATACTATCCTGTATATTTCTCAAGAATGATGCCTCTTCTTGCAACTGATACAGACAATAGTACAGGCGGTACTCGGCTTCTTGAATCTATCTTCGCCTCGAAATTCATCGCATTGTTTCTTTTAAACTATCGTTAGAAAAACACCACTTCTCTATATAAACGCGGAGTCAAAGAATTTCTACCGAAATGTGCTTTTCTATTTCGAGCCACTCATGAAGCCATTGTTGAGAAAAGTTGGGCCGTGCCAATCAAACTAATTTTCGCCGTCATATGAGAATGCGTGATTTTGGCTCATAAGGGCGTATTGGTAAATATACGTCTGACTCTTTGCTTGCTCAAAGACGAACAATAAACAATGCAGATGATCAGCTTCCTCAAGAAATCCTCCAATGAACCGCCGAAGATGTTCTACGTTTAAAGCTTATGAGCAGATCTGAATACACAGTTGTTACGCAAAAGTCGAGTTGTTGCATGGATTTTTGATTTTCTTGCATATCTTGTTAACGAGTTCATATTTTTTCCGAATACGCATTGTGAATATAGAAATATATTTCCGATGATCAATGAAGTCTCTTAAGCAGCCGCTGCCCCAATGTGTTCATACAAACCTGGTTCCAGTTGCTGAGATTTGGTGAAAGTCCGCCATGCGTACAGAAGATTTTCCCACCAATAATGGCCGCAAATGGCATACAGTTAAAAACATCCTGCAATAATTACCTTCGGGAGGAGGTTATTCGTCCTCTTGCTTCTTGCAACATGGTTTCCGAGAAAACACCGAAGAGGAAAGGGCCGATTACCTACCTGTGCTTCAACGCCATCAAAACTGGGCTCCAGGTGGTCTACCTAACTGCAGATGAACGTACCCTGTGGGACAAAATTTACGAATACAATTGCATGATGAATTATCATAGACGTCGGGTTTTTTTCGTTCAGTTCGCCTATTTTATAATAACGATTATTTTAAAAATCTTCCCAGCGAGATTTTCAGCAGTCACTCATCCACGAACAAATGAGACTAACAATGCGGATTTTTTGTCTTTACCTATACCCGATTTGCATCTAATAATAGCCGATGCTTGCACAGCTTTTCCAGGAAAGATATAAAATCGGACGTTTATTACTTTTTACCACCTTTAGTTAATTTTTTTGAAATTTCACATATGAAAAGAATATCGACGAGTATCAGTGGTGCAATAGAAATACGAAGTATCTCACCTGAAAAATATGCCAAAGACGAACACTATATCTACGCTTGCATTCATCATAGTAACCATAGCTGCGATTTATTTCTGCACACTCATGGTTACCGCGAAGAAGGAAAAAGTTCTCTGGATATTTAACTTTGTAACAGAACTGTAAGCAAATCGTCTCCAAATTTTGATTGCCTCTGAAACGTTTTGAAATTGCCGAAAACGCCAGTCGATTTTAGAACAGCAATGACTAATTGGCGACTAAAATCTCCAAAATACGATGGAGTTCAGATTTCAGTAATTTACATAGCAAATATTATAGCTATTCACTTGTCTTATGCGCTGACTGAACCCTCGAGAGTCACTTGCCAACGCAGACGTTTTAACGTTCTAATCACTAATGAAGTCTAGTCTTGCTAGCTTTCACAACGCGATTTGGTGGTAGGATGACGGTGACTTGTCGGCTCTAAATGATAACCTATCAAAGTGAGATTAAAAGGCGCAGAACTGTAAGCAAATCGTCTCCAAATTTTGATTGCCTCTGAAACGTTTTGAAATTGCCGAAAACGCCAGTCGATTTTAGAACAGCAATGACTAATTGGCGACTAAAATCTCCAAAATACGATGGAGTTCAGATTTCAGTAATTTACATAGCAAATATTATAGCTATTCACTTGTCTTATGCGCTGATTGAACCCTCGAGAGTCACTTGCCAATGCAGACGTTTTAGCGTTCTAATCACTAATGAAATCTAGTCTTGCTAGCTTTCACAACGCGATTTGGTGAATCCGATTGAAAATCGTCAATACTGAAGAGAAACGGGGGTCAATTATTGGAATTCGGCTTCATTTACGTAAGCGGCCCAGCGGTGGGTGAACGCATTGATTTGTAAACAACAGTTCCACTGATCCAGTATGCATGCGCAAAGATGGATGATTTTTTAGAGAACTTTGTGCTTTGCGCTACATCAATATGTAGCTATTTTAAAGCAATTTATCTTTTTTACTCGTATTTAGCAGTCCTCTTGGTAGGGATATATTTGGTTCGAGAATTGCATCAATAAATTTTTCAGTAATTTACATAGCAAATATTATAGCTATTCACTTGTCTTATGCGCTGATTGAACCCTCGAGAGTCACTTGCCAATGCAGACGTTTTAGCGTTCTAATCACTAATGAAATCTAGTCTTGCTAGCTTTCACAACGCGATTTGGTGGTAGGATGACGGTGACTTGTCGGCTCTAAATGATAGTCTATCAAAGTGAGATTAAAAGGCACACATCAAGTATAGCGGGACTATACAAGAGGAAAGCGTTCCTCGATTCAGCTGGTGGTCAGTAATGCAGAAAACATTTTGGGTGTTGAGAAGTCGTTCCCGAGAAACTGATGGTGAAGATCACGATCAACGGCTATTCTATTTTACTCAGCCAAAAATATTTTCACCCTGTCGCAGCCTTCATGACGGCGCAGCTGGATGCGAGCGGCACTAATCGGTATGGCCACGTGCGACAAACCCCGTGCATGCAAAGCCAAGAAAACATTTTCAAAGAGGATAAAAAAACCTACTTTTAACGGTCCCCCGTGATCGCAGGTGAGAGATTACTTG
>JPKZ01000016.1:12700-56533 GCA_000803305.1 Toxocara canis | reverse complement strand
AAAAAAAAAAAACGGTCGACTGAGACAGGACGGTAAGGAGGAGAGGCAAGAGGGGTACGGATGTAAAAAGTGAAACGACGAAGATCGTGCTAACCGATGACAAAAGAGGACGTCTTGGTTGCGTGGAGGTGGTGCGTTGACGATGACGGAGAATGAGAAGATGGTCGCCTTTGATAGCCAAACTGCACCAACGTGTCCAATTCAACTCGCGCATCGAGCGCACAAACACCCACACACGCACACATACAAACGCAAATCAACACTCCCCTATGCGATGCGTCGTTGAACTCGTCAGCAACTTCAACACTACTACCTCGCTGTATGTTCTGTAATCGGTGACAAACGATACACACAAACAAACAAATATTCGCGGCGGAGTTAGCTGGGACGAGCGAATCAGGAAACCCAAAAGATGATATTGAGACTGCATAAAGAATAATAAGCCCCATATTGACGCAGAGCTGCCGTTTCAAATCGCCTTGTGCTTTTTATCAAGTGATTTACAATTGTTCGTCCTCTGTTTCATTTTTGCGTATTTCGTAATTTCAGTAGCGATTCGCACACAGCGAAACGAACCCATCGCTACTTATTTGTGTAAGAGTTATTTTTCTTCGCTATATCTTACAAACGGCGTCTACAATTGCAGCTAATGTACTACCACTGGGAGTCAAGACGCTACTGGCTCAACGGCATAAATGAACCACATTTAGCCACTTATATCAATCGCCAACTTTGCACTTACTTCCCCTTTTCTGGTTCGAACGGACTAAACTACGGCCGCCAAACTGAGGCGATAACGAATGCAGCTGAGCGTGTGTCATTTTTATCATAAATGTGTTTCATTCAGATCGTTGTTTTGACGATGGCAGTGATTGGGTGCGGTATTTAATCAAGTTCGCCTAATGTTTACGCACGCTGGTAACCAAATTTGTTATGTTGGTGAAGTGTCGAAACATGTGCGCACGTTTATATCATGCACAATCGTTGTGATCAACGAAACAATAAACTGAATAAAACTTCGAAATCCACCTACTTGATCCAGCGAAAGAGCTGTTAGTAAAACGTATTTCAAGGTTTCCTTCTACTCGCACTTTCTATTTTTAATTTTCTCGTCGACGTTTTTAGAGTTCGCTACAAACATTTGCATAAGTATCTGTTTGCGTTACTTCATGCAGTAAACAATTTCGTCTTAATCAACTCACTGGAAAACATCGCCAACAACCAACGCCCAGTCTAATAGTTCTTGTTTTCCTTATCACTTTTTCAACAATCTTCAAACTACTCACTCCACTCATTTACTGACCTCTGCGACAACCCAAAAACTAAATATTTAGCACAACGCGTCTGATGCATCTAATGGAGCCCCGTTTCCGTGCCACCCAGCCTCGATCAGTCACATGCCAGAAAACATTTCTACTTTTTGCTATGAACTTTGTGCTCGGCTGAAGTTGTGTTTAGACGAAACCGAATTAACGAGTTTTTATATTATCGGAAAGTACTCCATAACGAGTCCACCTACCTACCTACATTAGCCTTGTTTTGCATAAACATTGTGTTAAACTATGTGTTATGTGTTATGTGCCTTTAAAAAATTATGCGTTAAAGATGTCATCGCTAAATCTCAACGAAAACGCCATTTCCATGCTTAGTGGGAGGTCGCTCGATTGTAACTTCATATGCCAATCACGGCCACACAGCACGCGCAATCCCACCGTTCGTGTGGATGCCGTATGGCGTAAACTGCAACTATTCGCTATGCCTAATAAATATTCGAGTTGTACATTTACTCTAGAAAAAAATTCAACAACAAGTCTAATAACAAATTAGCGGCAATAACATGGAGTGCGCACTCAGACCCGGCAAAGTAATAAATGACACGGTGTTTTCATAGCTCTCTGCCATATTACCTCGACAGCGTCCCCCTCCAAAGAAATAAAATTCTCACGTAAGCTCCTGTAGCTTTCACGAAAGGCATATATTAATTACTGGCAAGATCACACTGACCTCTCATCGACTTTCTGAAACATGCATATACCAGTGCAAATCTGGCATACGTTCATAAACAAGTAAGTGACTTTCGATCTAAGCGCAGTCAAAGTAATGTTTTCATTGAGACACAAAGTCATCACTTTTGAATTTTTTCATGTGAGCATGAGGAGATAATTATCATTGTTCAACATTCGTCGACACGACCATCTATACGAGACTTTCACCCCTTACTGTACCACGCTGCAACATTCACAAAAAAATGAGGCTCGAACATAGAGTAAAGCACTCATTGTGCCGCTGCACCAGAGATAATGTACGTGATTCAAAAATGTATTACAAGCATCCACACCATTTTCAAAGAAACACCACACAGCATTCATATCACAAAGTGCTACAATGATACTGCTGGCCTCCACTCCCTTCTCGGCAAATTTTAAACCATTTCCTAAAAGCACAAACAACAGCATCTCTTCCACATGAACAAAACAAGCTGTTTGGAATACTGTGGGTCGACCAGTGTCTGTCGGTTACTGGTTATATTCGTACTGATGTTTCAAAGACTTCAAAGATGTCTTGGGAGAAATATTGAAACCTTGGGAAAAAATATAGAGAATACCTGTGCTAAAAGCGAACTCGCACTACTAGTAGTTCACTGATAATGGTATTTCTTTGCTATCGTCGTTAACAACAGCGTACATATCAGATCTCGTTCCAAATCAAGCCCATTTAACTGTACTTGCTGTTTACACCAGTCGTCGGTTAGCATCGATCACGTTTCTGCTCAAGGGGCAATACGCAAAGGCGAGCGACATAACGTTTTGGCGAGCTGCGTTCCTTAACTACCAAACGCGGAAGCTTATCCACGCCTCATGCAACTCTCGCCTTCCACAGAACGCACTTAACCACTTTCGCATCCAAATGGGTGAAATCCCTCCCCCCTCTCCCCAACATGGTATGCTGCATTACGTAAAAATGTGGTTCTGGATATACGTAATGTACATTTCTGGTAAGAAAATGCTTAAACTTACAAATACTGATGCACAAAAGGTACAGTCAAAAACCATCTCTCTCTCTCTCGCCTTTTACACCATTTTTTTCAATCCGACTGCGGTCTGATTTACTAATAAGGGCTGTGGGCCTCTTTTCAACTAACGAAGATCAAAACTAACAAAGCAAATTCTGGCCAGTTCAAATAAGCTAACGGCCTTTTCTGTGAAAACATGTAGTGAATACATTTCCAATCCGCTGCACCTGTATTCGCTGAAAAGACACTGCCTTATGCAACAAAATGTGAGCCCGTTTACTGGAACATCTGCCGTCGAAAAACAGCCAACACGCTTTCCTTCCCTCAGCCTTTTTTCCTTTCGAAGACAACGTCTTACCAGCCAACGTGTGGTCCAATAAAAAGCAACTACTAACTGCAAACAGTGAAGCTTAACCAGATCATCTGAATGAAGTGGAAAGCAGACAATATCGAAATCAGCAAAATAGGCTCCAAACCGAGGAGCAAGCAAGTACAATTTTTTTGGATGGTAAAAGAATTTCACTTGAGAGAAAAATATCCGAAATTACAGAAACCTAAGAATAAGCCAGTGAAAAACCACTTACAGCTTGTTTTTGGCTTTGGCTGCGGGCGGAAAAGTGACGCTAGTTGCGCTCCGGAACAAAACTTTTATCTGATCCTTGGAGGTCGACGCAGGAAATCCACTCACGTACAGCTCCAAAGGATTGATCGGTTGTTGGTTTCTGTCAGTCTGCTTGGGAGGATGCTTCGATTTAACGCCGCAGAAATCTACCGTTAGTTGCTTGCCGTTCACCGACTGCTTCGAAATCACTTCAAATGCTTTATCGCAGTGCTCTTCGCTCGCAAAAATAAGCCATGCGAAACTGGAAAAAAGTTGTGGTAAATAAGAAGACAAACGTATTTCGCTGTTGCCCCCTCCCCCCAGAAAAAACTTCCGAAAGCAAAACAGCTTTTTCACAAGATGATGCGATATTTCACAGAGATTCGGCCAAGCGCGATAAACATGCAAACGATGTTAGCTGATCTGCTTAAACGGTTGCTTCGCAGCTTGTGCTTATGCTATCGAGATAAAACTGCCACGGCTGAAAACATTTACTCCTCATGTGCCTCACATGAAACGCTTCCAGCTCACTTTCAACGCACCCTTTACAGCTTCATATCCCCAACACCTTGGCACTTCGCAATAACAATTACCAACGAAGTCGGCCTGACGGTCTGTTAGCCGTATTCCTGGCCAAAGTCGTGCACAGACTGAGGTGCAATGGCAAACAATCAACAACAGAATCAATGAAAAAAGAAAAACATTCAACACTCTCACTTCTCCTCAAATGAACGATCACTTGCATTATGTGCCGTATTTGGACACTGATATTCGGTGAGTACCATTAGTTCATATATGTTTTTGCAATTTTCGCTCAACAATCACGCTTATATACTCGCAACATTAAACGCATTCTCAGCAGCA
This sequence comes from Toxocara canis, assembly GCA_000803305.1. NCBI lineage: Eukaryota > Metazoa > Nematoda > Chromadorea > Rhabditida > Toxocaridae > Toxocara > Toxocara canis. Next base: position 52,055 of record JPKZ01000016.1, on the reverse strand, counting down.
ACGATGAGATGCACACTCTGCGTTGGCCGTGTTATTTAGCTGATATTCCTCTTTCGGGATTACCTTCGCTGTGCGCTCATATAACTTCAATGGACGTCTTCCCATGGAAGGTGGCAACAACAGTTACGACTAGGGGCTACATATTTCCTCGAAGATTCAAGCAACAAGTCAACTATATCAAAAATACCACCAGGGTGACAAAACCTCCCGGCTCCATCATTACAAAACGGTGCCTTCATTAATGCGACATATCGTGTTCTTGACGCCTGGATCTGTTTGAAAACGAAGTTTCTTTTAGCGAAGCGATATATCGGCCATTAGACGACCTCACTTGCAATATCAAAAATGATACGGAACCGGTCAGCCGCAGTCCAGTTTGAATACTCTTTGGAGGGAACAACTTCAAGACTTCTGCTTTCTAAATATGTTGGGTTTTTTGTAGTGCAACCAGGAAAACAAAATTATGCCACCTAACAGCACAGAGAATCGGCGTAAACTTTCAAAAAGCTCGCATTTCATCACCGTTTGGAGACCGACAGTATAACCGCCTGTGTGCTAATCATAGAGGACTTTGGACCCCTTCCAAAGGCTAAAAACGTTACCAGTGTCGAGCTTTATAACATAGTGTACAAGTTATAACCATGCTGTACAACCTCAAATAGAAAATAAAAGGCAAGCATCCATCCAGCAGCCATTTATAATCGAATGCTCTCCCCAAATGCTGAATGCTGGAGTTCAAAGGCTGTAATGAATGACTGGAAAATCAACTGAAGTTAGCCCAAATTTGTTCCACAGCATTGACACGAGACCAGAACCATCATCGAAACTAGTGTTTCAGTCACAGTGCAAAAGTGGGATTGGGACGAGAGGAATTTACGGGAGCCGGAATACTAACAAACTCGATGGAAAGACTGCGGAGCGGTTTGACTTGATGGAAGAGGGGGTTAACACAGCGTTGAAGCAAGTGGTTGGGAACAGATGAAAATAGCAAACGTAAAGATATCGGATGAAGACGGAAAACGCTGTGACCTAAACCTTACTCAATAAGAGTACAGACAAATAGTACGAAGGTGACCTTGAAAGAGCGAATAAACTCGAATGTGATGCAAAAGCGATTCATGATATGCTAACATGCAATATCAATTTTCTCAGCAATCGCAAGGCTTGCCCTAAAACGGTGTGCCAACCAGCGGTAGTTAAGCAGCATAGCAAGCGAGATCGCTCCTACATGTCAAAGCCTTTGGCTCGAAAAAAAAAATCCGAAAACCATTATGCGTCCTTCGAAAATGGCACGTTCCCAGCCAATCACACTAACTTTGGATATCGGATGAAGACGGAAAACGCTGTGACCTAAACCTTACTCAATAAGAGTACAGACAAATAGTACGAAGGTGACCTTGAAAGAGCGAATAAACTCGAATGTGATGCAAAAGCGATTCATGATATGCTAACATGCAATATCAATTTTCTCAGCAATCGCAAGGCTTGCCCTAAAACGGTGTGCCAACCAGCGGTAGTTAAGCAGCATAGCAAGCGAGATCGCTCCTACATGTCAAAGCCTTTGGCTCGAAAAAAAATCCGAAAACCATTAAGCGTCCTTCGAAAATGGCACGTTCCCAGCCAATCACACTAACTTTGCATTTTCGTGAACTAGGACTGGATGTGGTCATCGCTGTTGCGTCGAGCCCCGACCACCCATGGATACAAATCGAAATATAGGAGCAGCATAAAAACCAAAAAACACAAAAAAAGCAAAACACTCACGTTCGGCTAGGCATATGGCGCACAGAGACAATATCGGAGTGAAGTGCTTTAAGCTGTGCCGGCGTTGTGTTTTTGTTGAAACCGCGAACGAATAGCGACTTACGGTCCCTTTCGTTTCTTCTGCGCTCCTCTTCACTCAGAACGCCCTTCGAGTCCTCCAACTTTAAAACAAATTTTTAGCATTTGAGAAACGCGCAAGTCAGCGTGAGTGCAAGCTCATATTTTATGCATAAAATTGCACCACTTCAGAGTTACTTACTCTTCCCCCACCAACCCCCCTCCCCCCGCCGTCTTCCCTTCGGTTGAGATAATCGTCGTCACAAGCAGAAATGAATTTCGGCGATGGAGAAAATGAATTTACAAGAGAGAAAGTAATAAAGATGAAATTGTCACAGAGGTAAGACAGCAAAAGAAACTATGGATTACCTTGATAAACTTGCTCGACGTTGGCGCGACAGCGTCGCCCGCCTTTCGCTTCAGATTCTTAGTCTCCACCGCGTTCGCCACTTTTTCTTTAGCCTCAGTCATCGCAGCAGGCTTTTTCCGAGGCTTCTGAGCCTGAACATTTGCGGCCACTCTTTCCGCAACTTTTGCCACCTGAAAATTTAAATCAGTCCACCCATGAGTTTCAGGAGGAGACAAACAGGGTCACAAATAAGCGGTTTACGCTCCTTTCCCTCACCTCCCCCCCCCACCCCTCTTCCTTGTAAATTGTGGCCTTTGGGCCAAAAATACTGCGTACAGAAGTAGAATCCGCTTCACCTCTGAAATTAAAGGATTGCTCGCTGCGGCTAAGACAACAGGAGAGCATGTCAGCACTGAACAACCTATGGCCGCATGTTCATCATCTATCACCCTCACCGAATAACAACCTACTTTTTAGCTGGGCGTAAATCCACATGAAAAAATAGACTGAACAAGCGAAACCAGAGAAAAATAATGCTCTGCCAAAAACAAGGGTGCAAATCATCCCCGATCATCGCCAATTCAAATTGTGAAAAAATCATAATTTCGGGGAGATGTAGGAGGCATCTACGTGATAAGCTATGTATAGTAAGTAAACAAACACACCAACAGCGTTTTAGGCAATCTAGTACAAAAATGGCACAGAAAGGTTTACAGAGAAGCAAACATGTACCTGCACACTGTCCTCTTCTTTTTGCTTTTCTTCTTCTTCCTCATCTTCCTCCCCCTCCTCTTCGTCCTCATCCTCCTCCTCCTCCTCCTCCTCCTCCTCATCGTCCTCATCACCCTCCTCTTCCTCACCCTCATCTTGCTCTTCGTCGTCCTCACTGTCGTCGTCGTCGAATCTCAGCTTCTGTTCGACAGGCTCAGCGCTCAAGACCGGCTTTTTGCCTGGATATGGGGTCACTGGCGCTTTGCTCTGAAACCAACAAATCATCTTAAAACAGTGATAGCTGAGAACTGCCTAGAAGGGAACAGCTTGTCAATAAGACGATACAATACGCACGAATTTGAGGGGATGGGAAGAAGTTGACTCGGTTCTTAAAACTACAGAATTGAGGACAGCAACGTATGGCGAATTTTTACATTTGTGATGGCATCGGCTCTTCTTGCACTTGTGCTCCACAGTTTTTTGAGTCTGTACAATCTGCACTGCGCTCCTACATTTCGCATGAATACAAAAACCTAGTGACCTATAACCTCAAAATATACTTACGTCGACTAGTGTATAAACGTAGCAGGCTAACATTCACCTCCGATGATGTTTACTTTCTGCTTTATCACTTTGCTGCTTCCGTAGAAAAGAGAGAGCCCCGAAGAGTACGCTGGCCAGAAACTGTTTTACAAATCCTATTTAAAATCGATTATTGTTTTCTTTAAAAACTTTGCGCAATTTCACATTTGAATCTGGATTCAACCATTCGACATAAAGCAGCCTGCGTAAGAAAGGTACCTTCGACGCTGCCGTATCAGGAGTAGCTGTAGCCACATCCGTAATGCTCACTTTTTTATTCGACTTTGTGCCTGGTGTCTTCATCGAACTCTTCATCGACGGGGTCTTCATCGCAGCAATCGTTGACGGTGTTTTCGTAGCTGATTTTGGGGCAAGCTTCCCTGAAATAAGTTGTTTTTACACAAGCTTTTTCAGAAAAAAAAGCCAAAAAGTGACACACCACAAGCATCGAATTTCAATACTGGCAACTACCAAAACGTTTCTGGACTAGATTTTCATGGTGAGACAAATAAGCCGGAAAAACTTGGACGAAAAAAATTTGGACAGTGGAAGAATTTTTTGCTTTTTCTGAACGCTTATTGTCTTCTTCAGGCGATGTATCCAGATCCCATCCTTGTCTGCTTTTCGTATGCTCTTGTGCATGTTAAACGACTGGAGTATGCCATAATCATCTATGATAACTGAACTCGATTATCCGTTCACGAAACATCTGAGAGTGTAGCTTTACTCGCTTTTATTGCTCTCCTCTTCATCTCCTTTAGCCTCCCTCCTTGTCAGCTTCCTTCTCTCTTCGTCCTCGTTCAATTCCTTTACATGGTCTTTGTATTCATCCCAGCATGTGCAACTAATAATCTGAATACACCAACGACCTCTGCTGTGTTAAAACAGGTCATAAGTGACGATGTCCATGTACATGTGAAAGGCAAGATCCTCCCCCCTTTCCCACCATCTACTCCTAGAAAGTCAGTATATTCAAATTCACGGAACCACGTCCTAGAGTTGGCATTATTACAGCTGGCCAAATAGAACTTGACTGAACACGGAAGGCCACGAGAAGTGAAAAGAGAACTCCCACTGTCTTGCTTTCAAGAGGAGATTAAATCCGAGATGATGATGCCGCTGGGAACTACCACCTCCACAGGGGACGAGCTGAATTTCAGGATGCACGGGCATGAAGCTGTGTATGTTCTAAATCCCGAAGCTTATAGGCCGTAAAGAAGAATTCTATCCTTGCGCTCTCTTTTTAAATACTGATAGCCGTCCCATCAACCAATAAAACAAATTAATGAGCACAGTACTACCTGGTTTGGCTTCTTCCTCCTCATCTTCGTCCTCACTATCTTCCTCTTCGTCTTCGTCGGTCTCCTCCTCACCCTCATCTTCCATTTCATCTTCCTGGTCCTCCTCTTCGTTATGTCGTCGTAACATGGTCGATTTAGTTCTCACTGCTTCCTCTCCTGCCTCTGCAACCTTCCCACCTATCAGATCGTCAGAAAAGTTTGCGTGATATTATTTGCACATTTAGTCGCAAAATTTCTTGACTCCACAGAAAAGGGGCTCAACTGACGCAGTAGGGCGAAAGAGGACGGCGTACGGACATACGAAAAAATAAAGAGGTATAAGTAGAAAGGCAATCATAATTTTTTTCTAGTGGCCCGAATTAAGAGAAATTTCATCCTAAATGGCATTAAAACGTGGAAGACCCTGAAGCTTCCAGCTGCAAACGACTTCGCATACCTCTATGTGCTAGATGCAATAAACGTTAAGCGCTGAAGCATCTTTCTCAAAACAACTCGATAACAAAAATAAGCATACTTTTGCTGAATTCCAAAATTCCATTCGAGATTCACAGTTGGCGATTTCAAGAACCCTAACGTAAACGGCAATTCTTTCATATTATGAACCTTAGGATTCGAAAAAAAAAATCCTGGTACCAGCTGTTCCAGATTAGGTGACCGAGGAGATGAAAATGTGAAATAGCTGTACGTAAGCACTCAAAACACCCCCCACCCCCCCGCTTTCCGTTCCCCTACATGATAGCAGACAAAAAGGAAATAAGGAAATGATAAATGTTTACATATTGCATAGTAGATATTGAAAAAAAAAATGGAAGCGCACAACCGCGGCTGCAAAGAAACACTGCTCACTACTAGCTTATGAACAAAAACAAGTTTATCAACTACAGGGTTTATTATATTTCAATCCTGTACAGCATGCACAGGAAAGCCAAAATTGAGCAAGTGACTTGTGCGAAGTGACTACACGCCGACGTTTGAAAGATGAGCGGCACATGATGAGGAGACTGTATTGAGCTGGGGAGGAGGAGGAGGGGATAAGGGAGACTATATTGGGTGCTCAGATTACTCCGCTGCTTTCTTGTTGTCGCACCGTATGCGTCCTGTAAGCAAACGCTGTGCGTAAATGAGAGACAACCGTGTTATGAAAAACTACTTTTGAAATCGACCATTTCAAACTAGATTCCAAATCAACCACCGCTCTCACAATGCCCAACAAAAAGATGGGGCGCTGGAGGCCAAAAGGAAAGAAAAACCAACCGCTCTCCTCCTCATCCTCGTCGCTCTCTTCTTCATTCTCGTCCCCCTGCAAAATCAACAATAACATCCCATTTCGTAAAATGCATTAAACTGAATCGATCATTCAAAATCTAGACTGACATACTTCAAACAGTTTGGATAAAAACACAGCCATTGCGCCGGTGAATATTTTTGCGATGAAACTATCCAAATAGACGAGTACTGAGAAGCTCTGTGGTAAAGCTCGCCCACTGCATGGCTTGATCCCAACCCTGACCTCTGATTTCATGGCAAGGAAAAATCTCGTCATTTTGAACAGCCGCCTCTCTTCTAACAAAACTGGGTGCTGACTTTAATGTTAGCTGTTAACGGATAGAACGACGCTCCCAGTTTACCTGCACAATAATACTATGTGAAATTCAATCGATCTCGCTTTTGCAAAAACCAAGTCCTTGGATGCCATTCCCTCCTTGAATGATAACTTTTCTAAAATTCAGTCTCCCTCTTAGGATGACTGGAATTGCTCGAACTGTTGTCTTCCCACAACTCACGAGCCTCTCTTGCCCTTCAGAGATGCCACTTTCCGTAAACCCACTCGAAACTCACAGCATAATTGAAGCTTTCCGTTGGCAAGCCGAAACAGTGAGGTAATAAGGGTTTATAATGAAAAGATGTACGACAAAATTGTTTCGATTTGCCTCTCAATAGTTTGAAAAATTCACAGTAAAGCGATGATCAAGTTTTTGGAAAGCCGATTCCTGAAAGCATTGCAGTACGACTGTTGGCATGCGTCGCGAGCAATTCCGGAACTGTAAAAGTAGTTCGGACAAGCAAATTCAATTTTCTTACAACTTCAAAGGTCACAGCAATTCTTTTAAAAGATGCAATACTGATCGCTCATCTCCTTTTCCTTCTAGCACGGCCAATTAAGCACGCAAAAGATGAACTATTTTCCTTTAGAAAAACCCGCTCTCTGCTCCCCCTCCCCTCCCCTCCTCCTCTGCTTCCCATCACGCACATCGAAGCAGACTGTTTTAAGGGTATACTGATTTTAAGATTTTAATACATTTTATCTGTGAGTTATAATAATAAAGACATTAGCTTCATTATCAATTCATTAACTGGATAAGGTATGAACGTAGCCTTATGTCCTAAATAAACTGCTTTCATTAAATCATTTAATTTTGACCAGCCAACCCTCCTTCCTTATTGATGCCGGCCCCCTTATCGCTGGGCATTTAAAAGCTAGTCGCGAACAGAAGAATTTCCGGAAGAACAATAGCGCGTTTCCGCAATATTAAGCTCAGTACGCTGATTGGAACTATGCAAGCGGAACGTGCATAATTTGCAACAATGCTTTTCCTGGTTGACGTGACCTTCCTAGCGATTTTCACTGCACAGTATACAAATACCACATGGAAGATCAACTACAACACGGTTTAATATTACTAACATATTTACAAATGTTGCACTATTATACTTTTGACTACCTTAGTTACTATTACGCCGCACCTCTTCCAGACAAACATACCCTCGTCTCCGTGGGAGCATCACCACTCTACTAACAAGGATTCTAGCTATATTATACTTTCGGCTACTGCAGTTACTATTGTACTATACATCTTGATGAAAATGTGGCACACATTTCTCTCAATGAAGACGGCGAAGAAGGGATCTATGGTCGCCTCTTCACATCCCTGCACTGATATACAAGAGTGACCCCTTGCCGCCCTTAGGATGAAGAGGCTGTCTTCTCCCCACACATACTGGAAAAGGATTCACCCCTTCCCCGTGAGAACGGTTACAGATCATGTTGCGTGATAACTTTAGCTCACACCCGCACACAACCGCCCACTTCTCGCAGAAACTTAGTGGTACTTACTGTTTATCAAATGCTCCCTCCAATTAAAAATTATAATTCACATTCTGGAAAGTAACGGTTTTCCTCATTCGTCGCCTTTGCTATCGTCAGCAACGCGCACTAGTTTGTGATTTCTAGCTGAAGTCCAGCAAAATTTTGTTTCGGTGCGCCGAGTCGGTTCGCGTAAAATAGAGCTGCACAGAATTGTTATAAACATTATTAAACGGGCCCCTTTTTGCACCATTCCAATTCGCGGTTTCTGTATCTCCTGCCTGGCTCCCGATTTTTCAGACCTTGCATAATTCCAATTTTCGAAATTGAAACTGCGATTCGCTTCCTGACCTATGATTTCGGCTATTACTTCGACTATTCTGGTTTCATCCTCCATTTATGTCATACATCTAGTCCAAACCATCGCCTCCTCAACAGCATTAGCCTTCCTGAACTTTTGAATGCCTCCTCCGTTATATCTCACTTGCACCATTACTACAGTCGGCGAAGTTTAAATTTTTCATTTTCAAACAATCGAAAGATAAAGTGGGTACTCAAACGCTGTAGCCGCATTATACAACTGAAAACAATACCTCATTTTCTTCACCCTTCGTTGCCAGCTTCGGCTTCTTTGCTGCAACTCCGTTGACAGTACCCTTCTTGAGCCGCTTCTTCACAACTACATTCTTCCCTTAAGACAGTTTCGAACGAGCAAATTAAATATTTCATGGCTGCAGAAATTACCTCAAAGATGACAGCGCCTACCACACGTCAGCAAGGAGGACGGCAGAAGCTCTTAGGCCATGTGAAGGATGGGTCCGCACTCAGGTTTTGAACCAATGACTGCTATGAGAACTCCTGCATGCGATATGATAGCGACCTGTTCGGAACCCTCGCATGCCCTATGTTCGGCTCACATAATCTTGCAGGATGTACTCCCTCAATTTCCTAGACCATGCAAGCCATGACAGGGAAGAGGAAATATATACTTTCCCTCGCTGACATACCGCGCTTGCACAACTAGTTTTAACAGCAACATATAGGAGGTGAGGAACACGCCAGAGAAACTGGAAAGCATTTATATAGTACGAACGCACGCAACCTATACAAGCGCAGCAAAGAAAACTTACAACCACTGAAAATGATTCTCACCGCTCCCCCTCCCCTCATACACCCTTAAAAACTACACAGATGCACAATATGCATCCAAGAGTATTCAGAACAACGGATAGCCTTTGAAAAAATTTATTTACCAAGACAGATTTCCGTCCGTTTGCTATAGGAAGCTTGCCGCATTACTATCGCGGAACTTCGTCACTCCAGAAATGGGAAAAAAGCCGCATGAACCATTCGCGTATGTTTTTCCAAAGTACTCGTCGAAAATTTCATTAGAGAGCCGCAAAGACACTTTCACAGCACAATCCCCTCCCTATTCCTGTACGCGGCTCCAACGAGAAAGAACCGCCATCCGCTCCACATTCATAGTGAGACGACTAAGAAACTCGTAATCATCTTCCCAATTTCAAACCAATTTAACAAATTTCAATTCCACGCATAAGCAAATTAAATACGGCTACGTCTCTTCATTTCCGAAAACTTCGGCATGTCGTGATTTTGAAACCGAACCAATAATACGAAATGAACTCTGCGAGCACGATTTTAAAGCGAAACTTTGTGTGGGTAACCATTTTTGGGTCCAAAAAGAGTCTGAAGCTATGCAAATGGCCTCCAATAACGACTTTAAATGAATCATCAATACGTGAATGCGATAGACTTCACATATTCAGCATCTCTTGACGACTCCTAATCTCTCAACGCTGCCCAGCATAGTTGAGAGAACTTTCGGTTACTTCTACTTCTTCTTTACTACCCGCTAAGCGTCACTGCTCCAAACCCAAAAGTTTGCAATCCATTCTCTTAGCTCTCCCCCCTCCCTCCACATCTGACAACTGAGTGAGGAAGGACGGGCGGAGATGGAACGAAATGCGCGGTTCCAATGCGTCGAATCTTTGGACCCCGATTCACGCAAATGAAGTCTAATTTTCGCTGTATACCCATGTGCCAGAATCAATCGGAGCTGAGTTCACCAAGAGTCAAAATCAGCATTCAAAAAAAAAGATAAAAACAGTTCTTACCGTCTTCTTCACTTTCTTCGACGCCCGATTCCTCGCTCATCTGCAAAAGCTCATCAACTCGGCAATCATCTTTCATCACAAAAACACCCCAGCTTTGAGTGTAAACTATACCACGGTTATGCAATCAAGCTGACCAGGTGCATGCGCTGGTTCGAAAATTCATCATGGGGAGGAGGAGGGGCGGAGGGGGAGGGGGTAAGGACGGGGGACGACAAAAAGAGAAGGGGCGGGGAAGGAGATGAAGAAGAGGAATACAACGGAATTTTAATTTTACTATACCGAAGAAAGCTCTGTCCCTACTCGTTTCAGGGCGGCATCACGACCTTACGGAATTATGAGCCTCTCCCCCATTAAAGTTGACGATTGTTCACATAAAGCAAACATTCCCACAAACGACCAAAACCGATGCCACATTCTGCTAACTCACGCTAAAAGTGTTTTCTAAAAACAGGAGAACATACCTCATCCTCCTCATCCTCGTCGCTTTCATCCTCGAACTTCTTCTTCAGATTCGCAATTGGAGTGACCGGTGCCGACTGAACCTTTCTTTTGGTGCCCTTCTTTCCAGACTGAACTGTACCGTCACCTAAGAGACAGTTGGCAACTACTATGCTCCACTAAAGAGAAACCCTGAAACTTCTAATTTTAGCCTTCAAAGTAAAGGACCTTCTGTTCGAGAATGAGCTCCTCTTCGATGGCACGGAGAAGGCTTCTAAAATTACCGCAGCTTTCGAGAGAGTAAATGAAGACGTACTTAAGACCGGCATAAAAGTGTTGTGCAAAGCAAACATAGCGACTGACTGCTGCCTCTCTTCGATTCTTCAGACCCCTGGCCGAAAACTGCCTCACCGTAGCGCAGTACGTGTGAAAAATTAAAGCGCCTTAGAAACTACTCCGACAAGGCAATCATATAAGAGCAGATTGGGGGCACCATGAACACTAGCCGACTTTACATGTGGAACATAATGCATTTCAATCGCGCCAATAAGTGCACTTGTGCAGCGTTAGATTTAATGACGCCCCTTTCCCAAATATCATGAATTAGTCGAAAAAACAATTAAAGCTGATTACTTATCACAGCCGAAGATTCGCAACCAACCCCTTACCTTCTTCCAGGTAGGGGACGGTGAGAGATGGTGAGCTATCTACAGCATCTAAAGGGCTCATATGGAGGATCTCTATTGGAAGGGTGGATTGAAAACTTTAATCGACCATAACTCCGCAACATAAAGTATCAAAATTGTACACTTTCGTTCATAAAATTCAAAAGAAAAAAATCACAAATCAGCAAAAACATCTTCAAAAAACTATGATCACTTTAAGCAGGGTATAATGGTGCCTTTTAAAAAGCTCGTATAAGTAAGTGCTATTTTTCAAAGATTCCAAGACTCGTATTTCATGACGCTGCTATCTTCTCTGACATCCTTGCAGTGGCGTCATAACTATTGGTGGCCACTGGATGGACATTTCCCTCTCTCTTAACTGTTTGGAAGGACTTACCCTTAGTGAGAAGTCAACGATTTATCCAACAAGTAGATTAACAGTGCTCCGGAATGCTCTGTCATTTGCCCTCGAATGTAGGAAACTATGTGAGAAGCAATATTGCACGTGCAAATTCTACCACAGATGAGCTCAGCAGCTTCAGTTTCTCTACTTCAGCTCTCACCTCACAAAGCTGCGGTTTGCACCTTCAAATGCTGGCTCAGAAACTTTTCCACAGCATACATGTTCAGATAAAAGTGAAGATTCGGGCATCACTGCCAGCCGGTGTGCAATATAAAAGCAAACAAAGGACCGTCTCGGATTTCACACGAATTCTTATTCTTGCATGAGGCACTTTACCCCTGGACAAGAGGAAAACATTTTGGTGAATTAGGATTACCTACATCTCCCTGTCTCTCTACAAGCATCTAACATCCCCCCTTCCCCCGCCCTTCCCTCCAGCTTTTTTCCCAAAGAGAAGTGGCGCGACATCAGAATTCGCCAGAAAGTTCATTTCCCTTACGCCATAAATGCACATATTCTTAAATTTCGTTATGCAGTACCACATATTGCTAGGAAATACTTCCAAAGTTCAACTCAGCATATAAAAATTATATACGCTCAATCAAACAATAAAATAAGCGATTTTGTAGTTGCATGCCCGACAAACCCAGAACGGACAAAATATCAGTGTTCCAGACGAGTCATAACTGACTGCATTCTCCTTTTTTAAAATGGTCTCTTTTTTTTGGTCTTCCTCTGTTTTTCAATGCTCTCTCGCCTTGGTCTCGTGAAACCATAACTATTAAGCACCTTAAATTCGACAACCGTTAACGGTTCCCTCAATGTCTCGGCATCGTTTTAAATCAACTTCGACATTCAGTGTGAGGCTCCATGACAGCTGGTTAGTCACCCGGCAACTACATATTTTCCTATAGCATTAAATGCCAAATTTGTGGGACTCCCATGGAACGATCCAAGAATACTTTTTTTTAATGTCACAAAATACTAATAAAGTATAACAAGACTGCTGGTATTATCAATGTAACTGATTTAAAAATAAAAACAATCGAATCAAATACGATCGACAACGAAAGGGCAATTTCAGAATTCAAACGGCGACATTCGTTACCATAAAAGTAATGAGATCGCATCGAAAGCGCTTTTTAAACACAATGACTGTGTTGTGAGGAGCACTGACAATCTGGATAGGATCTGCAATGATTCGGAATTTCGCGGATTGCCACGCTGAAAAAATAAATGAGCCCTCATGTAGAAAAAATTCAACCACTGCTGACTACCTGCGCCCATTTCTTCATCCTCGTCACCGAAAGTCTTCTTCGGCTTGTCGTCTTTTGCGTTCGCATCGAAATACCGTTTTCGCTCACTGAACGAATGTCCACGCCCTCCTCTATCACCGCCAGCCCATCCTCTGAATCCCGACTTGCCTCCGCGCTCTTCTTAAAATATCTTGCATAAAACATAGGGGTGTATGGATTGAGTGGGAATGCTTTCATGCGCCTAATCAGATATTTACAAAGCTATGCAACGGATCATGTACGTTTCAGCATGCCATCAAAATATTTTATTTAAAAAATTACACGTTCGTTTTATCTATGATAGAAACGGAGCGATGTTCGACCTGACTATGAGATAATGCTATGTATGCGAATACCTAAAAACTAGAACAGACTGCTTACTGAATATTTGAATGGTGTGTTGTATTACTGAATATTTGTGGTGGGTGAAATCAACAAGACGTTTCACTACTAAGAAAAGGTGATGCAGTGTTGTCAACATCTAACAAAGGAGGCGCGCATTTTGAGCAAACTGCGAACACCTGCAAAGAGGTGAAATATTTGCTTCTCAGAGACTGCTGGTATTATCAATGTAACTGATTTAAAAATAAAAACAATCGAATCAAATACGATCGACAACGAAAGGGCAATTTCAGAATTCAAACGGCGACATTCGTTACCATAAAAGTAATGAGATCGCATCGAAAGCGCTTTTTAAACACAATGACTGTGTTGTGAGGAGCACTGACAATCTGGCTAGGATCTGCAATGATTCGGAATTTCGCGGATTGCCACGCTGAAAAAATAAATGAGCCCTCATGTAGAAAAAATTCAACCACTGCTGACTACCTGCGCCCATTTCTTCATCCTCGTCACCGAAAGTCTTCTTCGGCTTGTCGTCTTTTGCGTTCGCATCGAAATACCGTTTTCGCTCACTGAACGAATGTCCACGCCCTCCTCTATCACCGCCAGCCCATCCTCTGAATCCCGACTTGCCTCCGCGCTCTTCTTAAAATATCTTGCATAAAACATAGGGGTGTATGGATTGAGTGGGAATGCTTTCATGCGCCTAATCAGATATTTACAAAGCTATGCAACGGATCATGTACGTTTCAGCATGCCATCAAAATATTTTATTTAAAAAATTACACGTTCGTTTTATCTATGATAGAAACGGAGCGATGTTCGACCTGACTATGAGATAATGCTATGTATGCGAATACCTAAAAACTAGAACAGACTGCTTACTGAATATTTGAATGGTGTGTTGTATTAGAAGACGGTGGGTGAAATCAACAAGACGTTTCACTACTAAGAAAAGGTGATGCAGTGTTGTCAACATCTAACAAAGGAGGCGCGCATTTTGAGCAAACTGCGAACACCTGCAAAGAGGTGAAATATTTGCTTCTCAGAGATGAACAGGTGCCAAATGCAGTCCTTTTCCACCCACCTCTGAATCACATCGTTTCCCCATCCATCCCTCTCCTCCTCCCCATCCCCCAACTTCAATCCTCATTCTCCATCTGAGGATAAGAACTGGCATAGGTCCCTCGTCTTAAACTGCATGCTGACGTAACCCAAAAGGAAGAAGTGATAAACTTATTCATTCGTTCAGCGTGCGCAGATTACTTTCAAACCCGTTTCCCCAATAGGAGCTCTTGACATGAACCGAATACAGCTCTCAATTTAAATTCCGTCAATACAGATGCTGCAGATGCTGCCCCAAATAATCCCCTACACTCAAATTCAGTGCGGCTTTGGAAAATAATCCGCATGTCTGTATTAGTTCCAATATCAATCTAATCAATAGCTAGACTCTTACAACTTTTAAGCAACTAGATTTCGGAAGCCAATGGCAAGACAGCGCACCAAAGCAATGAAAGGAGTTGGTGGCAAACGGCTTATAAAGACAACATAAATGCCTCAGCGGTCCACCCCATGTGAATGCACCCTCTTCCCCTGCCGCTCAATTCTACAATGAAAACTGCTGCTGAAGCTGCACTGGAAAAAATTTGTATTTCCGTAAAAAGAAAACATCGGTACACACATATTTCTTTGCCGAGCTAAAGCTGGAATCAGTGAACGAAAAGGAACAGCGCACGATGGCCTAGGGTCATGCCACGCCAACCCATACGTTAGCCCCGTCCACGAACGCCAATTCGATTTTGACATTTGAAACCAGGGCTGCATACCAATTCTAGCTTCATAATCCGCTACTTTTTGTGTTCGAGTTCCAGCTATGGTTGTCAAATCCCGTGACATCGTTTTTTAAGTCCACAATGTACTTTTTCTAAAATCACTTCGTATACAGCAGTATGTAGGACGCTGCACGTTTCTCTGCGTATGTACATAGAAAATTAAGGCAATTTCGAAAGAAACTACCTCTGGAGTGTTTAAAACCACTGCCGCCACGTCCTCTATGCCCTCGAGGAGAAAATTTGCCGCCAACCGAAGCATTTGAAGAAAACCCTCCTCCACGTCCACGGGGAGAAAAGCCTCCACGCGCTAAGACGCCGCCACCTCTTCCGCGTCCTCCATGAAACCCTCCACCTCTTCCCGCTCCACCACGATCCCCACCAGAACCACGTTCTGAAATAAGAGCACTTACACAAATAAACCAGACGGGATTAGTGTGCTGCTGTGCGCGTTCTCTTAGAGTTTTCCGATCTGTGAGCGAAAACTGCCCCTCTGTAGCACATGCAGTGTGGAGAATTAAAGCGCCTTAGAAACTACTCCGACAAGGCAATCATATAAGAGCAGATAGGAAGCACCACGAACACTAGCCGTTACATGTGGAACATAATGCATTTCAATCGCGCCAATAAGTGCACTTGTGCAGCGTTAGATTTAATGACGCCCCTTTCCCAAATATCATGAATTAGTCGAAAAAACAATTAAAGCTGATTACTTATCACAGCCGAACACAATTCTGTTTCTCAGTAAGACATAACGAGAGCTGCCATTACAAACCGCTTTTTCGTTCGACTGCGCTTGTCAAAGCTATTCAGCAATAATTCTGACCGAGATTTTATTTCCTTTTCTTTGACTTTATTAATTTTTTTCCTCTTAGTTCATTCTTCTCAATGATCTCGTCGAACAAGTGGCAACTCCAGTTCGAAGTCAGACTACGAAGATTCGCAACCAACCCCTTACCTTCTTCCAGGTAGGGGACGGTAAGAGATGGTCAGCTATCTATAGCATCTAAAGGGCTCATATGGAGGATCTCTATTGGAAGGGTGGATTGAAAACTTTAATCGACCATAACTCCGCAACATAAAGTATCAAAATTGAACACTTTCGTTCATAAAATTCAAAAGAAAAAATCACAAATCAGCAAAAACATCTTCAAAAAACTATGCTCACTTTAAGCAGGGTATAATGGTGCCTTTTAAAAAGCTCGTATAAGTAAGTGCTATTTTTCAAAGATTCCAAGACTAGTATTTCATGACGCTGCTATCTTCTCTGACATCCTTGCAGTGGCGTCATAACTATTGGTGGCCACTGGATGGACATTTCCCTCTCTCTTAACTGTTTGGAAGGACTTACCCTTAGTGAGAAGTCAACGATTTATCCAACAAGTAGATTAACAGTGCTCCGGAATGCTCTGTCATTTGCCCTTGAATGTAGGAAACTATGTGAGAAGCAATATTGCACGTGCAAATTCTACCACAGATGAGCTCAGCAGCTTCAGTTTCTCTATTTCAGCTCTCACCTCACAAAGCTGCGGTTTGCACCTTCAAATGCTGGCTCAGAAACTTTTCCACAGCATACATGTTCAGATAAAAGTGAAGATTCGGGCATCACTGCCAGCCGGTGTGCAATATAAAAGCAAACAAAGGACCGTCTCGGATTTCACACGAATTCTTATTCTTGCATGAGGCACTTTACCCCTGGACAAGAGGAAAACATTTTGGTGAATTAGGATTACCTACATCTCCCTGTCTCTCTACAAGCATCTAACATCCCCCCTTCCCCCGCCCTTCCCTCCAGCTTTTTTCCCAAAGAGAAGTGGCGCGACATCAGAATTCGCCAGAAAGTTCATTTCCCATACGCCATAAATGCACATATTCTTAAATTTCGTTATGCAGTACCACATATTGCTAGGAAATACTTCCAAAGTTCAACTCAGCATATAAAAATTATAGACGCTCAATCTAACGATAAAATAAGCGATTTTGTAGTCCCATGAATCGTAACTGATAGCATCCCCTTCGTTTTCACTGCCCTCCTCTTTTGCTACTTTTCTCTTCAATGCTCTCTTGCATTCGTCTCATCAAACGATGACCGTCTGCCACACATACGTTGAGCAGAGGCTGATACTTCGCTTACCCTGCCGTTAGCGTATTTCTTGAGGATGGTCAACCTCCTGAGTAACGTAACGTAGAAGTGATAAGTGACGACGCTAGCCATCCGCATGTACACAACTACTGCCCATTCTTGTAAAACTTCTTAACGACGTGTCTGTACGGCAAAACACTCAGCGCATGATTATGACAAAGCCTGATTTAAGCAGCAGATGATAAGTGGCAAAAGACGCTCTATAGTAGGTGAAAATCTCGGCAAAACTAGTGTTTTGAAGAATGAAACAAGTAGAGTGTAATTTTAGATAACAGCCAAAATGTATCTTCAACGCGAAATCAAGAGAGAACACTAGCCTCCACGAAAGCCTCTGCCACCACCGTGTCTTCCACCAAAGTCTCTTCCTTCACGAGATACGTCTTTCGATCCCATAACAGCTGCAAAAGACTTCACGAGATAACAGAATATTTTACATAACAGAAAGCTATAATTTCACAATTACGAATATGAGTGGACGTCGTGACGACCGTCGGAATCGGGAATACGGAAAGAATAAATAATACGGGAGCTGCAGAGAACTACCATCAGAACTGGGCAGCTTAAAACAAATGCTTATGATATGCTATAAAGTCCTCTTGAATAGGTCAGCCAATTGCCCGTCACCACACACACGCACATTAACCCTATAAAGCCTAATTCACCTCTGCTTCCTCCTCCTCCACATCACCTCTCACACAGGAATGCACCCTCCTCACACCAAAAAAGCCGACGACGCATGTTGCAACAACAAATCCTCAACTGCATGTACCGTTTTGCAACACGCCGAGCACACAGAGTCGCTTTTTGCAACAGTAGTAACAAAGCGCTCTATGGTCAATTAACTTTGCAGCATGCGACATTAATTCACTGCCATTCATAAATGCTAGCCCATTTGGTCTTTGTCCGTATGGATCAACAAGATGAGCGTTTTGAGCGTTTGTATCGAAAACGAAGTGGGAAGCTTGGTCGCAGCTCGAACGGAAATTCGACAACGCAATATATTGGCATATCACGAGTGACCCATCCAAAATATTCTCACTAACAACTGCCTACTGCCTCCGAACACTTCCTTCTCCCACACTTACATTACGGCTGAGACCTCCTTCCGCTCAGTACACAACGCAGGCTATTAAAATCGTCCCTACTGCTAGCGCAATTACGCCCGCTCAGAAAATGCTAGGCAGAAAATTTCCCGTGCCACTTCCCTACTGACAGTAACCATGTTTTTCAGGAAAAAAACTCGTTTTGAAACTCAGCCCTTTGGTCACTCGTTTACTATGAGCGCTTTGCGGACATTTTCCCTCTCATGCTCAGAAAAGATAAACAGAGAAAATAATCCGCTTTTATAACCCGTATAGGTTTCATAACCCGCACGGACCAGTAGGGTAGCGGTCTCTGCGGATTATAAAATAACCACTAGGACAGTGGTCTGTGATGATTATAAAATAACCGCTAGGATAGACAAACTGAATGTGGATGGCATTTTGTATGGCGGTTTTAGGAAACAACGAATGCGGCTGATATCGACATAACGAGTCGTCTCATAAAGTCATAACTCCCAATTATTAAAATTTTAGGAGGCAGATCACTAGAACGCAACGATAGCGACCGATGAAATGAGTGCGTCTAGCAGTTTGAACGAGAATGTCGGCATCGACAAGGGCATACGATCGTTATGCGTAGCAGATTTGAAAGACTTTCTAGCACACACCAATCTTTCATTGTTGAAGGGCTACATCCTGTTTACTGCAATGAAAGCCTGTGGCAAGCTGCACGTGCAAGAAACGCGCTTCAGTAATAATTTGATTGTCGCACAGCGGCGACTTTCGAATTTTTGAGCAATGCAGCTTGGCGAACGGCCCTACGCCATTTTAAAAAAATGCTCCACTGAGAGAAACCTGAGTTGGTTGAAACTAGGTAGCGGCCGGTGAATAAGGAGACTGGAAACTGTGTAAAAGAAGCTCGGGCACTATGCGCTTCGCAATCCTGCCGAGAAAGGCCTAATTTGTCATAGAAATTCTAAAAAAAGCGATGATTTTCATGTTAAGATCTGGTCTTTACGATTTCAAGCGGTACGGAATTCCATACGTTTATTCCGCTGTTTGAGAAAAAATTTTGAATAGATTCAGCTCACATCGGCTAACAGTAAGCCTAAAAGTTTGCTAAGTAAGTTCGATTTCCTCATTTGTGGGGAAATCGAATAATCCAATAAACGGAGGTCAACATTTTCACAACCAATACTGTACGCCATACAGAGGTGAATGCAGAAGCGAAACAGCTCAAGCGTCTGCAAATCTAGTGCAGTAACACTCTGCACATAATTACTACTCAAAAATGATCGTGCATTTCGTCGTCTGAATGATTAGTCGGAGGGTGAATCACCCCTGAAGGTTTGCTGTCAACTATACGTAGTGAGTACTGCTACGACGATGGGACAGAGAACAGCCCATGCAGGCAAGCTGGGGAAGTGGACGAATACAAGTTGTGAATAATTTAGAGGGTAGTGTCATATCTGTGGGAAAAAAAATGCCTGTGGAATGAGAGAGAGAGAGGGAGAGAATCTTTATTTACAATAAAGAAAGCATGTAACAACGCCTCCAGAGAAAAAAAATCTGTTTGGAAACCGTTATTGAGACCAGCATACCAGTCGCAGCAGGATGTTAACAGCTGCGTGAGCGTAGATTTTTCTTTTCGAAAACCATGCTGGTTATCGGGGGCAAAGACGAGAGACGTCTTTGCCTTTTTTTTTTTCAGAATTTTATAAACGGTCGTTGAATTTGAGATTATTTTCGGTCATAAAACCCAAATTTGCAATTGAGCAGGAAACTAAAATTCATAGCCGATAACTAGGTGATTTTTACGATCAGTCATTCTTAGAGAAGAAATATGAACGTTCTTAGAGAAACGTTTTAAAACTTCCTTTCTTGCAATAGATGATGCCAGAAGCCCTTTAAAAAACTTTTTGTTATTGTATTTCTTTTGGAGGGACACTTTCGAATCATCAGCTCCTCATCCAGTTGGAAAGAACCCGATAAAACGAAAATCGAAAATTGATTTGCACAAACGCATCCGCAAATCTGCCTCGCTGCATCAAGTCACATCTACTTTGTCCCAGTTAGCGTTTCTGAGGCACAGCGTAAATACTCCATGTGGCGTCAAACAGCATTTCGTTGCGATAGTTTCTCTCCCTTCACTAATCCCCACTACCTTCATTTGAGACACACGCCATTAGTGCCCGGATTTCACATGCAACCCAATGTTACCTTAGCTAAGGTAATTCTGAACCGATTTTACCGCTGCTTGAGCACTCAAGTGGTTCTCATTTTTCTAGCACAATAATCTATCACAGCTTTACTACCATTTCCATAACTTTGCGCTGAGTAACCCAGCTCATTTGAATAAGCGGTTTCCGAAGATTTTGGAATTCTCTAATGAGTTTAGCCCACGTGTAACAATTACTCCACATTCAGAGTGGCGCACCTTGAACACTCCTCGATTACCCCTTTTTTACGGCACAGAGTATATGGATGTTGTTGCTTGTCAGTTCATTTAAATACGATGTTCTGCTGCGGATACGGCATCTTTGTCGTTGCAAAAAGAAGGAGCTCTGAGATAGATCTCGATGCGTTTCTTCGCTTGCCCATGAGCAATACGTGTGTAGTAGGTTCTCGGCTGGGTACATCACATGTGGATGACAGCTTCAATCTAGCGTGCAAGCCCGACTGTAGACCCGACTAAATCAAATGCTGAAACACATGATTCGATCGTACGCTATCAAGAGCCACATATACCGACCAGAATGGAAGTAGATCGATGTTCTCTGGCCATTAAAACCGGATGTTCCACGCCGCCTAGATCTATCTACCTCTGTTTCATATGGTGCTGTTAGAGGCAGCACGAGCCTTCGCGCTATTTTCTGCTTGGGGCGCGATTTGAAAACGCGCGGTGAGTGAGATGAGCAGAACGTTGAACGGTGCGAGAGGTCGGTGGGTGGGAGCACTGGCAGCGTATGGTTGTGGCTTTCTTTTTTGTGTCGTCTGAAGTTTGGAATGTTTGTTGCTAATGAGTAGAGGAGGGTTTTTGCGTTGTGAAAAAGGGCACGGCGAGCCGAGTGCTAGTGCTCGTTTTTCTACTGTGTACAGGTCAAGTACACGTATAATTAATTGGTGCTCATTAATTTTGTGTGCCGATTCTTTTATTCGCAGACGTTGAAGCAGGTGTGCATGCATTCTTTACAAAACATCGAAAATATTTAACAGTCATTAACCAACCTAGAGTAGCAGTAACCCAAGGTGATCGGAACTGAACCGTTTGCAGAACACTTGTTCCTTGAGCGTTGAACGGTCTTCGAATAACGAAACCTAGTCTAGTGGTAGTGTTAGTTCAGTCGGCAGAGTTGCTCTTCTACGCGTCAACTTCTCTATTCGAATGGAGATAAAACATTCGCTTTTGAGGATGCATTAGGAAGTGATGATGAAACGGTTCAATGGTGTTAAAACGGTTGTTTGTCGTTAGCGGCTTAGTGCACGCGCTAGCGAACAATGTTCTTCATCAAAAAAGCTTATGTTTCGATGCAGCGTAACCAATAATTCCTGTGATCGATCCAGTTTTGTTGACAGATCATTTTCCATGCGCTCAGATTAAAGGCGGCTCCATTTCGAAACCTACGGTGAGCAGTGAAGACACTGAAGCAGTTCCGAAATTTTTACCTCGTGTGCCAAAAGTTATTGTTGGAGTAAGACGATGAAAGTAAACGCCGTCAAGAAAGACGAACGTGCTAACTAGACTTTTCTCTTGTTTGAATATAGAAAGAAGAGTCGTAAGACATTCACCTGGAGCCAGAATGGTCAGCCATATCCCATTTAGTCGTAATCAACGCGCATTTCAGTACTCATTATTGGAAATGAGAAAAATGCGATCCGGTTGTTTTAACATTTCCCTTTTTTTTAACAGCAAAAGTAAACAACATAACGCGTTGACACTCG
The DNA here is from genome assembly GCA_000803305.1 of Toxocara canis. Lineage (NCBI taxonomy): Eukaryota > Metazoa > Nematoda > Chromadorea > Rhabditida > Toxocaridae > Toxocara > Toxocara canis. The sequence goes on along the minus strand of JPKZ01000016.1, from coordinate 29,968 downwards.
CTGAAAATATTTGCAAAGCGCCGCACGTAACGAGATGTTCGCAGTTAAATGAGAATATAATCAGTTTATCCTGCTGAAGTCTATGTAAGTGACTCAATAAAAAAAAGTGAAAACCGAGAAAACGAATAGAGGAGGAATTAACAGAAACGAGAGGAAATTTTCTCTTTTTATATTATTTTCTTGTTTAGGCGATTTTATTGCATATGGATTATTTGTTGTTTTTAAACTTTTCGTACAGAGTGATTGAGTAGCTGAGTGCGAGACGCAGTTATGTTGCCGGCGGGTTGGACACATCAGCGTTCCGAACGACCACAACGTTACGATAAAAATCAAACGGCGCGCTCGATGTATGTGAGACCTTAACATTTCCCGAAATAGTCCCTATATTTGTCGATCCCAAAACGGTTTATGTCTAAAGGACGAAATCGCAGCATCGTTGCTTAGCTCGGAGGCCTTGTAACACAGCATTAGTGCTGGCAAAGGCTGCAGCCTGGAGTGCTAGGCCCCAGGTCGTCATTCCTCTCGTTTCGCCTTCAAACAGTCTCTTCGATCATGTAGATCCAGTAATTCTTGGAGTCGCGTCGTAGTTATCACCCGACTTTTTGCTTATCGATTTTTCTGTCGGGTTCCTCCTTCCCGTCACTCCTCCCCTCCCACCAATCCCTCCTCCCCCTTTCCCTGTCAGCTTCAGCCAGGCTTCCCATCAGGGTCCTTCTCCTGGCTTCTTCCCTGCAGGTCACCACCCGACCTCTGTTCGTTGTAAAGTCCACAAAGCATCTGATTTGTTTGGGGCTATTTCATTTTTATTTCACTCCCTGACAAAGAGCTCCCTGGCGACATCGGTGCTCGCCGAGAGCTCCCCTCTTTCTCTCATCTCGGCTAATTGCTCTCAAATTTTTTGATCGGGTCAGCGTTTCTCCTCTCTCTGTCCGTGAATCGCTCCCCCAGAGCCCGCTGTGCTGGCCGAAGGTCGCTGCCAGCAGGACAGTGATGTGTATCCTTCACTTTGATTTAGTGATTAGAGAATCTTGCGATGAAGCGGAGTAATTGTCCGAGTAGAGCTGTTTTATTCATTGTGTATTTATTTGCTGCTAATGATTATAGCTAACTGTTGATTGTTGTCTTCTGTATATTATCCGCGTAACGTAGTAGGTACCCAATTTATTCCTTAGAAAATAGGCATCCTTAATTCATTTGTGCGATGAAGCTTTCAGAGCGTATGATGCAGTTGTGTGATTGAGTTCTTAAAAGAGCTGTATACATACGACGTGGACTTGGGAAGGGGGGAGGAGGAGAGGGAGGGGGAATGCGAATCATGCTCTAGTTAAAGTTTAAGCTTCTGCTGTTATAAGCACACTGCAAGGATGGAAATTTATCGAGAGTAAAACGCGTCATCGAACCACATTCGCTTTGCAGTGAGTGCAATGCAGTGATCTGATTTTTCATTTGAAGGCGAATATCTCCACGGTCATGTTGATGTTAAAACCAAATTATATCACATTGCACCAATGAGATTCATAATCAAGCTTTTATATTCGTTGCTTTCTAAATGTGTACGAAAGTGGTTGTGTTGCGTTGTGACAACGTACACATTTCTTCGTTATTCTTTCATAGTGCCGCGTCATTTGCGCCACGATGTTCTCGTTTCTCGCACATTAACGTGAAGTTCTTTTTTAAGTTTGTTTGACAAAATTGCCAGCTCAGAAAAAGAAAAAAAAAAGAAATGTTTACGTGCTAGGAAATCGGATCGCCTAGGTGTTATTGATTACCCATAAGAAAAATTGAGAAAAATGTCTATCGCCTTGTCGTGGTGAAAGCCTAAACCTATAGACGAATCTGCTCACTTGAATAAATACTTCCTCGCAGTCGGAGTACTGTTTTTTTTACTTCCTTCATTACTTGTATCTCGAGGCGTAGGTAATGCTGTGTGTACGAATTCGCGTTATGCGAGCACAGCTCACCGACTGTTTCAAATAAGCGTTCGTTCAGTCAACTCACATGACACAAATATCGCGTATTTTAAAATATTGGTAAAGATACTGCGAAGCGAGTGAGGTCGAACGTTCAAGTTGTGTTCAGTTAGCCACTAACATGTGAAATGTTTTGCTTGAGAGCGGCATCACATCCATCATTCTGTGATGTTCCTTCCATAACAGCATTCAACATCACTTTCTTTGCATGGCTGGTTTGTCTTTACTTTAGCTTATCTCGTTCTGCCTGGTTCTTTTCCATTGATCATCGCGGTCTGACACTTTCATTTACTCCACGCGAGTGGGTGAAGCACTTAATTCATCAGGCGAGGAAGAGTATAACACAGTTCAACCGCTACATAGTGCTACATACTGTGCCAAAAAAGTTAACAGTATCACTTTGTTCATGAGGATAGGCAATTAACAGTACTGTTTCCTCGAAAAAGCAGGAAACCAGGTTCCCTTTGGCAGCAGTTCAAACTTGCATAAGAAATGCGAGATTTTTTTGTTGAGAGAATCTGAGTTTCGTAACATGCATTGTGGATGTTCTTTTTTTGTGATAACACATTAAGACGTGCAGACAACAGCAGGCTAGCTGTGCTTTGGTCAGAATGTAGAACAAGGGTAATTAATTTGAGGTGATGTGTTGCAGCAAGAAGACGAAGTTTGTGGCTCGTGTAAAGGGATGGTTGTTGAGCCACTGGCACAAAGATGAATCGTTCGCAGCTGGTGCGCGTTGATTCCTTAATGCTGCCTTCGAGTGACTTCTATGGGTCACTTTGTGCATTCTCTTCCTGCCTGCCTTCATTTGGCTTTCGCTGCCCTAGCTCATTAAACCCAGCTTCTTCAGATAATCCAAACGAATCGATTGTTTGGCAAATTATTTCTTAGTTTTGTTCCTCGGTTTTCCATCCTTTTCGTTAGCTCTCTCTTCCGAAATGCGATTCTATGCTGTTTTTGAAGTTGTGTTCCATTTGTCGATTGTAGACGCCTTTTTGAATCAAGCAAGTGAATGTGCCGTAATTATTATTAGTGTTGCTGTAGTCATCATTAATTAACCAGATATTAAACTAGTTGATTCTGAGCGCCTCAAAGGGTGATGCATCAGAAGAAGGGTGTAGATTTGCGACATGGTATTAACACCCATCCTAAGTGCTCACGATAATCGCTGAAGTGAGCAACGTTCAAAGAAGCTCCATTGAGAAAGCTGCATCGTTGGTTTTATTTGCCTCGCGAGTATTTGAAGGACAGAGCAAATGAATTCCGTTATACCGGGAATCTCGAATTCTGTTCACTGCGACCGCTGTATGGGAATGCTCTTCCGTAGATCCACACCTTTCTTCCCCTCCTCTCAGTTATTGTCTTCGTTCTCTTTCGAACGCGGGCTTGCATTCAGGTTCTCAGTAAATTCGATGTTTTCTTATTTACTCCCACATCGATGCCACTTTTGCACGAGCCTCCCCGAATTCAGTTTATCCCCTTCTAGCTTAATGTTCGGCCGTCTCCGATGTACGAACTGGAAGTGAAATGGTAGATGCGGATCTCAGATTATACACGTATATTGGAGTCACAGTCAGCCAAAATAGAAATTGGTGTTGTATTGTAGTGGCTTTTAATTGATTGAAAGTGCATGTGCTGAATACCGCTCTGATAACTAAGTTGAAATAATAACGGTCTACCGTTTTTTAAAATTTGTTTTGAACGAGTAAAACAACCGTGGTGGGCTGCCACTTGGGTTGATATGATTGCAACATCGGTTTGATTGCGTGACTTATGCGGTCCCATTCAAATTGTTTCGCTGCTTCATAGTGCACGTTTGTACTTGCAATTTAGGAGCAAGCGTAGCTAATTGCTGCCTCTTCTCTACGTTTAATTATATTGCCTGTATCTTTTCATATTATTTTCCGCTATTTCACCTTCCTTGGTGCGCTATATAAATCATGTTAAACGCTCATTGATCTCGACGAATGTACTTGTGCTTCCTTTTCCAAGTAACTGCAATAAATACTGGAAAGGGAAACGTTGCTGTGGTTGTTGCCTGTCACTCACAGCACCGTAGAGATAGAAGATTTCATAACGACACAGTCGGCGATTGCAGTTTCCTCAATTTTGATTGTTCAGAATCTCTTTCTCACTTTGTATGATGGACTTTTCCCGGTTTTTCAAATTAACGTTTCACAACCAATGCGTATTTGAGAAGTTGGCAGAATGTAATGGTGAATTGGCAGAAAAAATTTATTAAAAGAAAAATTTGCAGAAGAGAAGTTAACTATCATAATTCAGTTTTTTTTTAAAGAAAGATCAGTTTAGAATTGACGACCAAATGCTATGATTTACAAAAATTTCTGCACACTTACCTTTTCTTTCGCCAAGAAGTCCCAACGTTTACGATATGCAGTCTCCTTCGGTGCGTAGGTACACTTAACACACCTGTACGTTTCGCTCATCTCCTACTCATTCCCTTCCCCCTCTGTTCATTACAGTTTTCGCCTTCTCCGTCCCCCCCTCCCTCCGCAACCCCCCGCCCCCACCATTTCTCTCATTTCACGAAATTACCCGTTTTTCGAGGCAAAAGCCATCAGAGCTTGGGTGGATCTGCCACTTACTTCAGCATCCATCCCGATTAAGGGGGGGGGGGGGGGGGGGGGGGGGGGGGGGAGAGGTGGCCGAAAATCACTGAAAGGATCAGAAATCTGATGTTTCCAGAGATGAGCAAAGCAAATCGGGTTTATTTGCTGTCAGTTGAGGGGACATGCAGTGGATACAGAAGAGGTGTTTTAATATTAATCTTGGGTGATGAATACACAGTGCAGCGAACAGCGACAGCTTCTGTTCGTGCCAGTGAATTCTCTTTTTTGTTTGCAGTTTCAGTTGTGTTTGATGGCTCTCCAAGGATTTCAACATTAATTATGGATGCAGTTTCGTTCTATCTATTTTCTGTTGGAACGTTTTGGTCTTAGTGGCATTTTTAGTCGTATACCAGCCAGTGAGGCATTTCTGTTTTATTAGGGAAGGGGGGGAGGGAGGGATTGCACCTTATGTTATTGTTAGCATTTCTTGGATTTAGAAAAGTAGCAAATTATGACACACAGTGCTTTGTCATTAGAGTAGCACATATGCGATGCTTTCTTGGATTTAGAAAACTTGTAGTGCATCCAAATGTGTCTCTTCGCATTTTTGGACGACCAGATCGAAACAGTGTGTATATGGAATTTTTGCTGGAAACAAAAGAAAATAATAGAGGTGTTTTGATCAACGTTGATTGTCTGGGATAGAAAAAGAACAAGTACGGTTGTGCGAATAGCGATTAGATGTAAAGTAAAACGGCTAACATGAAAATGTAGTCTCTGAATGCTGCGCATTGTCTTGCAGCACAACGTCGTTCCGTCAAATCCGACCGCATTCCATCAATAACTGCTGTCAGCACCTGTGCATTTAATTGTAACATAAATCGGTGCATGAGCGCATTGTTGTGTTACTGTATATCGTTTATTTGTTTCAATGTCCCAGCATGGGAAAAGGTCATACGTAACGTATGTCAGCATGGTGAAATAAGTGTAGCGTAAGCAGTGAAGTAGCGGAATTATTGTGCGGCGAAATAACGTTTGTCTGAAGCGAGCATGTTACACGCCACTCAAGTGCGATAGCTTATATGTGAAGTGACGGATTGCGAGACGGCATCAGTTACTTCCGTGTGCAGATCCGAAACTGGACTACCGCTTTCGTAATTTGAGCAGTAGGCTGGGCTGGCGGTGTTGCGTTTGGCGTATTTTTTAGGCAGAGACAGCTTGAACATAGCATTTATAAATTCAGGAGGTGTGTAATGGAATGGAGATATAGATGCAGAAGTTGTACTCGCTCGTATTGGTATTGCTGGGATGCGTTCATGTGTGCTGTTTCACGTATGAGCGCTGTCCTTCCGTCTGTCACTGTCTCGACACTCACATCGACTGCAGTCGGCGCTCCCTCACTGCTGTACCGGCCATGTTGCCCTCATGGACTACGGTCCTGTAAGTGTTTCTTTTACAATATTCTTTTCTCGCCCCTTCTATCTCATCTCATAGCGAATGGCACACACAGTCTTACTACCCGTTTGCCTCTGCTGATTTCCTGGGCGTTTTTTTTTCTCGTCGTTTCTGCACTTCCATTTCTTTTTTTTTCCATAAATTCGCTGCTATTGCTGACTGAAACATGGGAACTTCATCCATTCTGAGGAAATACTGCGCAAGGAAAAGATTTTTAAAGCTTATCAAGCCATATATATTTCTTACTTGTTCTCGTTAATTTTCACGGTGGTAGCTAACTAACATCGTGCTCATACTTGTCTTCTTTATCTTATCGTTAAATTTTTGCCTAGCTGTAGCATGATTTTAGGCGTTGGCGAAGTATTTGTTTGACCGTTACGATCTATGGTGCCACTGCTTTCAACGTTCGTACGTCCTTATCCTATCATTGTTGTTATTGTTTTAGACATATCTATAGGGAAATGGTATGAAATTGTTTTAAGTAATTTAGCAGGTGAATGAAATGGGAGGTCTAAACCACTATCAGTGCGTCTGCAGGCAGCTGATTTAGTTGTACGTTTCCGTTATTTAGTTTTTTTCTCTGTAAACGAATTCTGTTTTCATTACAGAGAGCTTCAAGGTAACGAGATCCTGGAGATCAGTCCCACTGCTTTCATCGGGCTGGACAACCTTATATCACTGTGAGTTCTTTTAGATATGAGGTGTGGTAGTGAGGAGTGATGTGAGGCTTTTTTTTTTTTAAATTGTTTTTCGCCTTTTTGGAGGCCTTTTCCTATCTGATTAATTCGCCTTAATTGTTTCGTTAGATGAATAAAATAAACATTGGAGCAGAGATTTCTTATACGCGTTCTCCATCACTATGATGAAGCTGTCAGCCATGAGGTGCGTGTGGTAATGTGTCCGGTTTTTTTCTTTTTTTTTTTAAAATTATCATACACTGACTAAAGGTTCGTTGAGTGTATCATGGTAATGTGTAATGTTCATCGATGGTAGGAGTTTGATCTTAACTGAAAGATTTTTGATCAAGTCTGTTATGAGAAATTTGAAGTAAACGATAAATTTACGTGACCTTGTGCCCAAACACTTGATGTGAGATGACTTGCCTAGTTGCTTCTCTGGAAGATATTGAAGTGATGAGACGTCAGAGTTAATACTATTTTTTAAAATCTAATTTTTGAATTACGTTTGACTTTTTAAAGGTTTTTTAAAGAATATTTTATCATTATCAAATTGATGGTCATTATCTGTTTCGTGGTTGATTTTTATCGAATATTGCACAGTTTTTACTGCGGTCGTCAATCGGCAATACGCGTACTTTTTTTCGCTGTCTGCAACAGCTGAGAACAGAAGGCTTTGGGGCACTTCATCTTTAGCATATTGGGAGGGATATGCTCCTCTTTGTTTAACTGTGGCCAAGCAGTGCGTTTGCTGAACAAGAGAGTTGCAGAGAGTAATGATGTGAAAATATTCACTTGTGATAGACGACAATCGATGTGGTGCAGTGATTTATCGAGTTGTTTATTCTTTCTTTTCTTTTTTGTCACTCTTTTGTTGAACTGCTAGCCATCTCTTCTCACAAACAGAAGCTTCGCTGAGCAGCCTGAAAAGAGATATCGCCATTTTGATACGCTCTGCCAGTGCGATTTTCTCAGCCAAATAGATTTTCCATCTTTCCACCGCCCCTCCTGTGTCGTTCGAAATAACCAAGAATGTAATGTGAAAACGAAAAAGACCAATTGAAGTGGGGTCGCCAACTGATTTATCCGATGCTGAGGTCGCACTTAAATACTACCGGCGGGCGGTGTCATGTACCTCTATGCTGACGGGGACTCAGTTCGTCTACACTCGCGGCCGTGTTTCTGTCGTCGTTTTAAAGACTCCTGTTTTCAGTTCTGAAATGGAATAGTACTTTTGGTCGTCAAATGAGGTCGGAAAATGCGACTTTCAACAGCCTCAGTCTGTTATCGAATTGCTTTTCATGCTCCGTTGTCAGTGTTAAAATGTGCAGCTCACCGCCCTTACCAGCAGTATTTGTGCTTCTCATCTTGTAAGTGTACTCTGAAACATTGTCCTACTTTTCTATTGCATCGCATGGTAAGGTATCCGTTTGAAACGCTTGGCCTACTGTCGTCCACCGTTGCTTTCAAAGCGATGTTGGATTTTACTGCTCAAATTAAGCCACTCCTCCGAATTCTGTTCAGGAAAGTCTGATGGGTAAGTTTAGTATATTTTAGTTTGAATGATTCTTGTTGTTGCAGAGATCTGAGCGAAAATCAAATCGAATCGTTCTCCCGATTGGTGTTTGCGTATACGCCGCGTCTTCAAACGTTGTAAGTTGATCTTTTCCTTCTCCAGTACTTTAAGTGATCTTTCCTTCAAATTTATGTGCTCGTTCTGGAGATGCGAATTTGCACGGGTTCCTTTCCTCGAATTTAGCATGTGGGTTTTAACATGACGACCAGAAAGAAGCTGAGTGTATCTATCTAAGCGTAAGTTAATATGTCTTGTTCTCGGTTACCCGTGGGCAGATTGCAAAGCGAGTGAAGATGTATGCAATGACTTGCTGACATTAGTAAGGGTCAGCGTGTGGAATGTAGAACGAGTTCAAAAGGACAGACCTCGACTGCTGTGACCTATTCAAAGGCCCCCATTTAGTGAAGTTAGTGTTGCTGCCGCAGTCAACGCTTAGTTAGGCGCATAAAGCTGGAAAATGCATTACGGGTTAGAAAGAACGCAAAGACAGCCGCCGGGTGAGTCGAAATAGTACGATAAGCAACGCATAATTGCGGACTTTAGACCAACAGTGTTCGGAAGAGCATGAATTGGCTGAAGGCGATCAGCCTCTATTCAGATGGCGGTGCTATATTGAGGTGAAAGGTCCGAACACCATGATGTGAAAAACAGCAGTAGTTGTTGTTCAACTGGCACTACAAATAATTAAGCTCTAATGTTCACCTTGTCCCTCTCCTTGCCGGCACCACTTCATAAATCCGTTCCTTTCTCCCTTTGTCTTTCCCGTCGCCCTTTCTCCTGTAGATTCGGTATTTCGCTCGGTCAGTTCCTTCTCTTGGGAATTGGAATGCTACAGTCTTTGGAAGATTAATTTGAGGACTTAGTGTATTGATTAAGCACAGTCTTTTTTCAGTGATGGTGGTAAACGAACTCAACGGTGTGCTAGGAAGTGGTAGTTAAAAGACAGGGCGTTTGATGTGTGCAATTTTTGATTGTAGGAGGATACGTAATTGGCGTGTGAATCTCGAGTAGTACTTATCGTGAGAGCAGCATATCGACAGAAATTGTGACTGTTTTGATAACCCCTTTTTCGAATGAGGAACACTTTTTTTGTTTGTAACACTTTTATTCTTCTATTATAATATTTTCTTTCTTTTTAGAATACTGCGTAAAAACCGACTCCCCTCGGTTCCTCTCGGTATAGAGTCGCTCAATGCACTTCACAGACTCGATCTGTAAGTATTGCCTTGCTAAAAATTCTTATAGTATCTGGGAATTGTGAAGGGATGACCGACTCCCCTCGGTTCCTCTCGGTATAGAGTCGCTCAATGCACTTCACAGACTCGATCTGTAAGTATTGCCTTGCTAAAAATTCTTATAGTATCTGGGAATTGTGAAGGGATGACCGACTCCCCTCGGTTCCTCTCGGTATAGAGTCGCTCAATGCACTTCACAGACTCGATCTGTAAGTATTGCCTTGCTAAAAATTCTTATAGTATCTGGGAATTGTGAAGGGATGACCGACTCCCCTCGGTTCCTCTCGGTATAGAGTCGCTCAATGCACTTCACAGACTCGATCTGTAAGTATTGCCTTGCTAAAAATTCTTATAGTATCTGGGAATTGTGAAGGGATGACCGACTCCCCTCGGTTCCTCTCGGTATAGAGTCGCTCAATGCACTTCACAGACTCGATCTGTAAGTATTGCCTTGCTAAAAATTCTTATAGTATCTGGGAATTGTGAAGGGATGACCGACTCCCCTCGGTTCCTCTCGGTATAGAGTCGCTCAATGCACTTCACAGACTCGATCTGTAAGTATTGCCTTGCTAAAAATTCTTATAGTATCTGGGAATTGTGAAGGGATGAAGGTTGGCTATTTTTGTTTCTTTTTTCTTTAAAAGAATAACCAAAGTCTTAGGTGCAGTATTTTTGAATATGTATCGGAAATATGTTTGGTAGTTATCGAAGGTGTTGTTGCGCAAAGTTCATTCGCGTAACGACGGACAAGCTGCGCTTTTACGCACTGATCAGCGGGGAGAGAATTTTGATTTGTTACTTAACGTTTTTATTTCGGTCATAAAATTTACTTTTGATGTTATAATCGTGAATCTCTATTTTTGCAGCAAAAATTGGGCGTGAACATACGGTTGCTAGCAAGCGTTATTAAATTTTTTAAAGGATTCATTTCTGTTATCAGTGTCTCCCATTTTACTGTATAATCCTGGATTTTTTTCCCAACATCCATGCTGATGCTATCTGGACCAGTGACATTTCTGCAAACCTGAGTGCGCAAACTTACATATGCGTATTGCTGAATGGTTGATGTAACGTCTCATTAGCGTTTGCCATTTTTGCAGTAAGGGGAACGAGATAACAAATCTGACTTCGATTGACATCTCGCGACTTGCTAAAGTGGACGTTGTGGATTTGGCTAGGAATTCAATTCAGGAGTTGCCTCGTGCCGTTCTTGTAAACTTGGCGAATTCAAAGATCACCAGACTGTTAGTCTTTGAGCTTCTTCCTAACCCTAAGACTTGTTAGAACAAAATTATTCCAACACGAAGGTGGACAAAAAATATTTTGTTGAGGCATGAGGTGTTGCACAGGAAATTTTTTCTCATATTGGAGAGCAGCTGCGTTGCCGTATTGCCGTGCGCAATTTCCTAAGTGAATCTCGGGGTCCCAAAATGGAACTGTTCACAGAAAAACGAAATTCACTTTTTGCGTTTATGCCTTGAAATATTAAATGACAGTCTGGTACGAAAATCGGATCATATTTTCGCAGATCGTTTAGGATGTAAGCATGCAGGCATAACTGGAACGGTTTGTTTTGTTTTTGTTTTCGTATTTGTCAATTAACTGCACTCTTCAACAAGCGCGGACAGCGTCAATTGCTTTTCTCTGTTTCTCTGAGGGGAGGGCTTGTCGTTATAATTCCCTTTACGAAATTAGTTTTTGTACTAAAAACAGCTTTCCTTGCAGAATTCATAAGATGGCGCCTCATCTGATAGAGCATCTACGATAGCAGTTCTGGGACGAGGGAAGGGGGGATGGGAGAAGAGTATGTCTGTCTTTGCCATCGAATGTGGTGATTGTGCTTCTGCCTAAACAATACTGTTTTGTTCTCGCAGGGATCTAAGCAACAATGCGATATCGGCGTTGCGTTCGCGTGCTTTTTCTTCATTGCACACACTGAGAAGTCTAAGACTTTCGCGCAACAAAATCGATTCAATCGAAAAGGCCGCTTTTGAGGGACTCGTCGCACTTCGCTCGCTGTAGGTCTCGATTTGTTTTTGTAATAAGTGTTTTTACTTATTGATCGTTTCAGTAAGTTATGATTGCCAGTTAGAGTTTCATCTGCGCTTTTCGCTTTCACAACGAGTTGTTATGACAGACCGCTGTATGTATGCATGTCGCTCAGAGGAGGGGGTGAGGGTGAAAATTTTCTGATCGTTCATACGGTGTCTCGGCCTTCAAGTTTAGGGTCTGTGGTCATCGATTCTCGTAATCGATTTATCGATGTAGCTGACAACCATGCCCACGCATGATTGTTCTGACCAGTTTCGGAACGCCTGGTGGTCAGCCTGGTGGCGATCCATTGGGAAAGCGGCCGGGAATCGAACCCGGGTCTCCCGCTTACGAGGCGGAAGCCCTACCACCGAGTTACTGCGTCGCTTGGGAATCCTTCGCATGCGAATAGTCAGTTATAGATTGGGGAAGCCTTGCATGTGAGTGGTCGTTTATATGCGATGCCATTGCATGCGTCTCTTCTGTGTAACTTGCATTGCATAATTTTGCTAGTCATGATGCGAAAAGCCTCTTATTTTTTCCAGGCCGTGCAAGAAGCAATTGGGGAGGGGTGACAAGAGTGGTGAAGAGCTATATTCCCCTGCAGACGTATGATCCGATGTACATGCTGTTATGATGATCGATTATTTTCAGTGATTTGAGTCGTAATCGGCTGAAGGCGATTCGTGCCCTTACGTTCAGCTCGCTAATTTCGCTGCAAAATTTGACACTGTCTCGGAATATGATCTCATCGTTGGAGGACGGATCGTTCTGGGGTCTAGAACAACTGCAGCGTCTCAGTCTTGCTGAAAATCGTCTAACAGCAGTTACCGGTGGATGGCTATATGGAATGTTATCTCTTATCTCTCTGTGAGTCGTTTTTGTTTCATTCATCGTATTTGCTGTCATGTGACATGTCAAAATTGTTCACTTATGGATTCAAGTCCAAAACGATTTCCATTCCTGGCTAATATTCCGCTTGATGACCTTATTCTGGTGCATGCATGCAAATTTTTCAGGCGTGAAATTCTACATTGTTCTGTTGTTAAATCAAATTAGGCTAAAATTTTTCCATTTCGTGAATGTTGACTTAATGTGCATGGGTTGTTGAAAGCCTATTTTACTAGTGGTCCCCATCCTTACGTGCCATCCACTCCAGTCCTTCTACATCAGATGTTTTTTCTCTTACCGCGCAAATTGGCTGCATCGACCTCAGTGGTTTCTGAAAGGTAATTTTTAATTTCAGGGATTTAAGTTCGAATTTAGTAAGTTGGATAGAACCATCTGTGTGGTCGCTATGCTCAACACTTCAATGGCTATCTCTAGCATCAAATCGTCTTCGTTCTTTGCCCTCACTGCTCTTCAAAAAGCTCTCTCGGCTCGAGCATCTCTCGCTAGCTGATAACCATATTGACGTGCTGCACAAGAGTGCAATGGGAGGGCTCGACATGCTCGCCTCGTTGTTAGTCTTTTGTCTTCTCTAAGCTCGTTTTATTTGTGCTGCGAGGCGACGTTTTTTAACAAGAGGAAAGTGAGGGAGAGGAACTTTTAGCGGGCTCACTGAATAGAGGGCTAACGGAATCGTCAATAGGCGTTTCGACCCTTATTTATTACAGTTGTTCTTTTGAACCATTCACTGTTTTGCTTACATGGCACCTTATGTGCAAATATTTCTGTTTTATATGAAAATGTTTGGAGCAAAAGAAGATTACTCATTCTTTATTTGACTGATTATCACGCTGAATTTAAATATTCAGTTTCACATATTCGCTGTCTTTGTTTTACCGTTGTAAGCGTCTTAAATCATAATGATGTCCTCACACACGTGGTGCACATGTGCAGCTTATATTCTTCCCATTCTTTCCCCCCACCCTGCCCCTCTTTTCCGTGTTTTTTCTCCATTCTTCTCCGGCTGACGATGCTGTAGTCATTCGCAGTCAGTATCTATCGCCAACTGGCTACAACTACCAGCATTTGTCGATCTGCGACTATTGTAAATCAGATGAATGCACCCGCAGCCGAAGGCCAAAAATGAGGAGGAGGGTTGTTGCGGATGATGTTGAAAGGTTGCAGCTGATCACTCGAATGCATTCTTTAAGGGACCTGTCAGGCAACGGTTTGGCAATATGCGTTGAGGATGGTTCGGTATTGGCGAATACAACACTGCCTTCGTTGCATACGCTCAAGTTTGCGTCAAACAGAGTTCGTGTGATACCACTGCGAGCCTTCCATAACTTCCCGGCGCTCGAATACCTCGACCTAAGTGATAATCCGATTGCGAGTATACAGGAAGGAGCTTTCGAGCCTCTTCATCTTAAAAAATTGTTTGTCATTTTCGTTCTTGCTTTTTCTTTAACATTTGCGCATTTTGGTGGAATATATGAAACAGATTCATACACAGACGTGCTATTCACGTGGGAACCTATCAGATTAACCAGCAAAGGTTCCTAATGAAAGTTTCTTTTTTGTCAGATTTAACTTATTGTCGATAGCGTAGACAGACGCTTCCTTCTTCGCCTCTCCCCCTACTGAGCCGTTCATCGTGATATAGTCTGATTTTTCACTTTTTAAGATTAGCTACCCATTGCAGCCTGATTTATAGCGCATATTCGCGGTTACCTGTTCATCCTGCTTTACTTCATTGACCGAGTATACGTTCACCCCCTTATTAGCCATGAAACGGTCGCTGTATAACTTTTTAAAATCGTCCCTCACGGATATTGTGTCTCGGAATCGTGATGGACCACAGTGGAAGGGGGAGAGGGAGGGAGGGATGGAAGTTCGGTTCTCTTCATCGGCTCAGGAAGGGTCGTGACCCTGCTGCATATTTTTTCACAGGTGATCTGAGCGCCTAGAGAAGAAAATTTTCCAAGGAGGCGAGGGATCCCTCTAGTGTCGCACTCCCAAGGAAGCTTCAGTGGAGTTATCTTTCGAGTGTCGCTGTGGAGTTTTCTGACTTTCGCTTAACATGAATGTCCGGTTGAGCTAACCCTTAAAATACATGCCTTAAGGCTTATGAACACGTCATCATTGGTATGTGACTGTGAGTTGAAATGGTTTCCGCACTGGCTTTTCACGTCGGGTCTGAGTCGTAACACAGTCTCTACCGTATGCCTGCATCCGTCTCCTCTGCAGGGCATTGATGTCGCTGTTATCGACACGTCGAATCTCACTTGCGGTTTCTCTTCTTGCTTTTTATGATCTTTCTCATAATCTACTTCATTTATAACCCTGTATGACCGATACGTCGGGGTTATACACGGGCTTGGCATCCTTCAATTTCAGTATATGCAGCCTCAGCTTTGAGCTGCATTTGTTGCTTTCTGTGGATTCGGTATCTTCGTATTGTGTAGTTTTCATTCAGTTAAACTGTAATAGTGCAGCATGCTTACGAAAATAGATACAGCCGCTCTCATTTTGAAGGATCATCATTTACTCCGTTTCGTAATCCAGTTGAAGGGTCGAGTTTGTACTCCTCTAGAGGAGTTTTATTTTCATGGTTTTTGTGATGTTTTGAAAGTTTTTTTTTGTAAGGAGTGAGAGAAGAAATTAAGATCAAAGCTGTCGTGGATAAAATTACTAATAGTTGCATGAAGCAGACGCAGTGTTTTCAATAATCCTTATATCCGAGAGCGGATGATGAAGGGAAGGAGGCAGACCAGAGGATGTCGTTCAACGGATTTCGAACTTATCAGACGCGAAATTAGTTGCTTACTATTGCCTTGGAATATTGACGACACTAAACGATGGCACAACGTCTTTTTTTAATGTTATTTCGCTGCAACCCACATTAAGTTTCAGTGGATAGTTCGCCTCGTGCGCGACTGCTGAGTCAACCAGCCGTAGAGACGAAGGCGCTATTGGGATCCGAGGTGCGCTTGCAATGCACAGGCTACGGTGCTTCTCCGCTGGAGATGAGTTGGAAGGTTAATCGCGAAGGTCGTTCTCGTGTGCTTACACATGATGCCACCACTCAATTCCTCTTCAATAGATCAATGAGCACCAATGGTGAGCCAAACTTTGGCGCATGTAGCGCAGTCCAGTTTCTGGTTCATTCCTCAAAACTTGCAAAAGTTGGAAGTAAATTTAAATAGCACAAACCGACCTATGTGTTTCGGGCTGGAAGACCAAGATTCGCCCGCAAATGGAGGCAGCCCTCTCGTTAGATGAGGGCCTGATTCTTGATCAAAAAAGCTGAGGAAGGTTTGCTTGCGACGTAGCAGATACTAGTTCAGCCAGCAGTGGATGAGAGTGTTGGCAAGGCGCAACAGTCTCTTGTATTGCTAGATTTTGCGCGAGTTTTTTCAGAACTTGGGACAGTCTGGAGTACAATTTTTGGATGAAGAACGCAACAGAGAATCTAATAAGATCAGTTTACATGATGCCCTCCAAAGAGAGATGCTTTGCAGTAGATCAGTTGCGATCGTTTTGGAATTTGTAGCATATTTTGATTGACTGCGGTTGCAATGTATTGGTTCATCGGCACGGTTAAGAATTGTTGCTAAGTGTCACTTTTTTCAGGATCCATAAGCGACTTCCCGGTAGAGTATTTGCATAGTGAAGTGCGACTGAGCGAAATTGGTTTCAGTGACGAAGCCGAATATCAGTGTATAGTACGCAATCATTATGGGTCGGCCTATTCGTTACGGTGATTTTTTTCTGTAGACTGATCTTGTTTCGTATGGAAATGCCCATATTTAGATTTGGGGGCACTTCCTTTGTTGTCCTGTTCAATTTAAGAGCCGAATAGCGATTCCTGGCGTTACTGCTCACTCCCCGGTTCCTTGCAGTCGTTCTGATTAAATTGCTCAAGAGCAAGGTCAACGGGAAAATTTAATGGCGTTTTGCTTCGGATTCTAAAAAATTGCAAATCGTGTCTGTATGAATGAGCAGGAGTGTGTTAAGTCGGAAATGGATTGTTGCTATTTTAAATGATTCCCCTAAAGCTCCATGGTAGTTTCGTAAAACACGGTTCTTCTCTGCTGTGCATATTTCCGGTTCGTTCGACAAACTTTCCATATGGTGGGTGAGCTTTAGAAAGTGTAGAAATGACGAAATAATTTACTCGGTGTGGCATTAGCATAACGCTTAATAGGCTGTTATCCCATTTTAGTAAATGCATTTTTTTGTGTAAAAACGGTCTGCTGGAGGCTCCATGACAGCATGCCCCGCGCGTGGTAGTGAGAGGGGACCCAGGAAAGAAGGGAAGAAGAGAAGGAGCGTAAGGGTTGCAGAAGCTGAGGTCTTTTTGAGACATGGTGTGCTGAAACATGGGAAGGGAGGAGAGGGCAGTTAACAAAGAAATCAGCAAGTAAGGAGAGCTTCACTTATAGCTGAGAATTGTGCTGAAGTTGTAAACGCCAACCACTCAGGGAGACAAAGAGAGAAGTAAACTGATCAACGGATGGATAAAACTGACGAACAAAAGAATGAAGCAGAATGTTAGATATTTAAAAGCATTGGCGTGAGAAGGGGACGGTACGTGAACGCTGCAAGAAATGGACGCGGTGCGGAAGTAACCTTAATCGCGTTCACTGGGTCGTGGCGTAGCTGTTCCATCGAAGTCGGGTATGTGACAGGGGTAGCAGAACATGAGATAGGCGCATTGTGTCACTGCTGACATTTAAATAGTTAATGCAGTTCTTAGACTTATTTAGAATTGTTCTTTAAGTGACGGTTTCTTCTTATTTCCTTTCTTGCTACCTTATTTCGTCACGCCTCAGAAATGCCCTTCTCGGTTTCCGTACCTCCTCC
>JPKZ01000016.1:0-12251 GCA_000803305.1 Toxocara canis | reverse complement strand
CCCCCCTTTTCTCTTTTATCCTTCTCCTAGTATCACCTGGTAGTGGGAGTTGGCGGCGAAACTTTGTGACACAGCTTCACGTAGTCAGCTGATTTTAATCTGAACTGGCGTCTAGGGCGTCCGATGTTTCTGCTGTAACTAAAGTTGCGTTCATTTAAGAGCAAAAATTGTCGTCCTACAGAAGCCTCAAATTCTTTTTTCGCCTACAAATGTGTCTATTCTTCGTGGCGCTAATGCGAAATTGAGATGCTCGGCTCGAGGTATGCTTAGTCAAATGCTTCGCTTGTTTTGTTGGTTCCTATTTTTGCTTATGCTTTATCTTTTAGATAAAGCCTAGCAGTCCAGGTGATGTTGTTGATTCGGCGGTTCTATCATGACTGATGAGGTTTAAGTTAAGGAATCTCTTAAAGGAAGTGGGGAAACCAGTCGTTTAATACATAGTGAACAGCTGAACAGGGATCCACAAATTTCTATGAGCTTTTGCTTTTTTAGAAGCAAATAACCTCCTCCGATCTTTCGTCCGTCCAATTTCAGGTGGATGGGTGCGAGGCTCGCAAATCACAGCCCGATTTTGGGGAGAGGTGATCGTGAAAGAAAGCTGATGAAAAGAGAGAGGAGAGAGCACAGTGTGCGGAAAAAAAGAGGAGGTCGAAGTCAAACTCGAAGATTTGGAGATGGAGGGGCTTAAGCTCGCTTATGATATGCTCAAACAGTTTGCAGCTCAAGCCAGAAATCATCGAGCATACCCTCTGCTTTTTCTCTCCGCGACCGTCATCGTTT
Organism: Toxocara canis; assembly: GCA_000803305.1. Classification (NCBI taxonomy): domain Eukaryota; kingdom Metazoa; phylum Nematoda; class Chromadorea; order Rhabditida; family Toxocaridae; genus Toxocara; species Toxocara canis. The sequence continues at coordinate 11,471 of JPKZ01000016.1, read as the reverse complement.
AGGAAGAGTTGGCTTCGAGCAACGCTGATAGAGTGCTGCTGCAACAATTCGCTGAAATTTGCCACTTGCTTTTGAATGCAAGAAATTTATCGACAGGTTAGGGTACTTGATTAAGGAGGGAAGAAGCTATGCTTTAAACCATTCGATGCAAAGGCGATACTAAATTCATTGAATTGCCTGTTCAGTAGACTATCGTAATTTATTATGGAGCTTTTTAAAAAATGGCTTTTTTCAATGTTCATATGCAAGTTGAAGGTGTACCACCGCCGGTGGTGAAGTGGCAGAAAGACGGTGGCGATTCGTTTCCAGCGGCGGTGGAAAGACGATTGCACGTAAAAGCGAATGATGATAATTTATATATGGTGAACGTTACGCTGGCTGATGCAGGCATATACACGTGTCACGTGAGCAACGAAGCTGGGCGCGCACAAAGTTCTGCTTACCTTACCGTATTTGGTAGGTGTCTATTCTTCCTATTGCGTTTTACTACTGACCCAAGAGGGGGGATGGGAGGTGGTGGTTGGGATGATCCCGAAACATTCCGTTTGCTGGTCCCGCAAACCGTTATTCCTCGAAATTTCGTCTGCTGTCAACATCTTCCATTGTTTTTTATTTTTCACAGTCTTCGATTGTAAACTCGTAAAAGCTACTCTTTTTTTTTCCCCCCCCCCCCCATTATTTATTAATTTCATTGGGTGTTGGTTGAATGAGGCCATGCTGGATCGCTTTTTGTCTAGAATCATGTTGGTTCCGGTTCAGGACTGTATGCGCTCGCAGTTGGTCGGGACTGTATTTGCGCCATGTTTTCACTGATTCTTCATGTTTGCTCACAAGAGCTTTTTGTTTATCTACGTATGAAGGCGGCTTTTAAATAATGAACCAGACTTGACAACGGAAGCAAACACTAGCCATCTAGGCATTCTAGTTCAAGGGCGAGTTGGATCGGAAAAACATTTTTTTCCGTCGACTTTTCGAGGAGTAAAGCAACAAGAATTCTGCTTGCCGCCTCTCATTTGCACTTGTCATTAGAAACTGTCCTGTAACTGTGTAAGTTCCGGAAGTGTATAGGTGTTTTAAAGCCTGTCATGGGTATTTCATTTAAAATCAATCATGCGATCGGTTCGTAAAGTGACACTTGCTGTTCGTGATGTGCCCGATCGAGAAGTAGCAAAATATGCGCATCCTCAGCGAGGTTCCATTTTGCGTTCATTTGACTGGTTTTTATGAGTACAAATCAGCAAAATGATTATATTTGCTCTGAAATGTAAAAGCTGAGTGAAGCATTCCGTATAAGTTGCAAGTTTTCTGGTTTGAAAAAGTCTTTGCTTTTCTTTCTTCAGTTTGCAATCCCGCCTGTTTTACCGTTATTTTTTAGTGCTTTTATTATACGTTCGGGTTTTTTGTGCAAAGAGCAAATCTGGTCTGTTCAGACGTCGACTTTTCCCCACGATTTGAAGAACATCAAGTACGAGCTTCATCGACAGTGTTTTTCAATTGTTGTGCGAATATCGCACCTCCGTTGTCGATTATATGGTATCGTGATGGACGACTTCTTGAACCACACACGGCCCCCTCTCGATTCGCTTTCAAGGGCAATCGGCAAGTGCTCGTCATCAACGAGGTTTCTATGCTAGTCCACGTAACGGTGAATTAAAATTGTGCCGGTAAAGACTGGAAACTGTGGCCTCAGGAATTTTATTTCTGTTGGATGATAAATTTTGGGTTTAGTCAGTGGCCGTTTCTTGATCTCTCTGTGCTGTTAGTTTTGAGAATATGAAATAGGTGTGAGGGCAGGATGTAATACGGTAATATTTAATAGTAATGGATTCAGTCAGCGCAACTGGCATTGTTGAAGAGGCGGAGAAGGAACTCGTCCCCACCTTCCGCAGCACCGCAAGTGGAAAGCGGTCTGCGTGTATTCTTATGATAGTGGAGAAGGAACAAGAGTCCAGGCAGCTGGAGCTGTCCAGACGAGCCTGTGGAGCCCATGTTGTCTAAAACGTTGTGCTATGAAATAAAAGCTTAGCCGTATGTAACATGGACGATTCACACAAGTTGCGTTTTTAAGTTTCCTAATTCATCGTTGTGTCATAGGAGGAGTTCCAAAATGGTATAAAGTGTAAAATTTGAGGTGTTATGTTAGTCGTAATGTACATGCCTCGTTAGTTCATGTGTTATAAACAAACTGCTTTTCGTCACTTTTCATGAAGGGTCTTAGCAAAACACGGGCACGTAGGACAAATCAAACAAAAATCTAATAAGTTCATGCTTGCAATTCTTAAGCCATAATTTTTCGTCCATAGGCCTTCCCCTCTTTTTTCTTAGATATTCTCGCAGTCTTCAAAATAACAGGAGACCTGTTGTCGATTATTCGAAAATTGTTTAAGGAGGGAGGTTTGTCCAAGTGCATCTTGCTTTAAAGTTGTGATTTTAGGTGCAGGCATCAGACACTGGCATCTACTCATGTGAGTTGGTAGTTGGGGGAGAGACGCTGTCGCGGGTGATTTCGAAGTTGACTGTGAATGGAAGTGCTGAGGATTCAAACAAACGACGCTTGGAGGTGGAGACTGGTGTTCGGAAACCTCAGCTTATACTCCTTACCGTCATTTGCGTTTCCGTGTCGCTTCTCTCGATCGCCGCAGCAGTTTGTATATTTGTTTGCTGCAGAAATCGCAGCGAACAGCGACGTTATTCTGCTGTCAAGGTACGTCAGAGTTCATGTTTTTCTTGTCTTTATTGTCATTGATGTTCACAGTTAGAAGCATCTTTTGAATAAACACTTTTAAAGCGGACGGAAGATTGGGCTAACAGACATTCGCAGATTGTTCCAGTGGCTCATTGAATCCATTGGGGTACCGAGAAAGTGGTGGGAAGGGGACGGGGGAACAGGTTCGTAGCCTTACGGTCTTCACCCGTTTTCCTTCGAATAACATTATTCGAGAAATGTTCTCGAACTCTGACCGTAATGGTTTACTGCCTTTCGCTTTATAACAAGGCTGATGCCAGAGCAACAGCAAGAAAGGCTTCCTTTTTAGTGTGGCGAACTTTCGGAAGCGTTTTCTGTGAAGGTTTTTTTGTGAAATTAGTGCAAATTGAAGCTATAGAAGTCGCTGTATATAAGGCATTTATCGTACTTTAGCTTCTGCGAGCAGCGTGCCGCATTTCTTAGCAGCATTTTCTTCTTGGGTACGAAGAAAATATTAACATTCAGTCGGGAAATGCCAGTAAGCATGCTGGAAAACTGATAGAACTTAAACAGCCTTTTGGATAATGCTGCAGTAGTTCGCAGTATTTAAATTGAACCCATCCAGCTCTTTACAAGTGAAAAATAAGCCTAAAAATCGGCAGTGGTGTTTTTTACTACTTCTCAGATCCAGTAGCCGTGATTCTAATAGCGTTTCTTCCCTGCACTTAATAATATTAATCCCGTTAAGGAAGGCGACATTTCGAGCAGCAGATACCGGCAGGGATGCTGGGATACTTAATTTTTTAAAGCTCCCTTAATCACCAAATTTTTTGTTGATTTATATCATGATTCGTAGACTTGGTTCAGTCGCAGGGCAATTATATTGAGAGCGAAATTAGTTCTTCACGAATGTGTAGCAACGGTAGGAAATATATGAAGGTGCTTTAATATGGCACCCCCACACAAACAGAAATGGTGACGTTCGGCACATTTTAATGCTTTCTTTAATTTTACATAAATGTGCACCTTTACTTTTATTTATTGTTGTTAATGAAATTGATCATCAACAAATGCCCACATTCTCGTAGCGCCGCATTTTGGAGAACATTTGGTCGTTGAGCTAGGCATGGTACCTGGGTTCCGATACGGCCGCTGGGGTCCGGTGGAATAGTGTAGTGAAAAGTAGCCATTGTATTCTAGGAAAGCAAAAGTATGCGCAAAGGTAGTACCACACCTTATATCATTTTATCTTATTTTGAATTTCTTTTTTGACAGGAGTCGAAAGCACCGAATAGTTCGCAAACTTCTACAATGGAGACACAAACAACCGATGTTTGTGTCGCAGGTGCATATCCCGCACGATGCGGATGCTTATACACGTCGATATAGCGCACTGCAAAGCGATAGCTAGGTAATGGCTATACATGCTGAATGCCCATAGCTTCTATAGCTTATGAATGCGGCTGGTCCGCCTTATGTTTTCATGCAATCTGCTCTCCTAGATCGGCTCCTGACATGATCATGAGGTCTGTCTTCGGTAACAGTTAAGCAGGCGCACAGCGTGCGTGGTGAACATGTGAGAAGGTCGTCGTGAAAGTTGAATTTCGGATAACAAGTGGAGAAACGGAAGAGTTTAGGTAAATTATACTATGGAGAGCATTGATAGTCAGTGTGCTTCGCCAGAAACTGTGCCCCCGTTTTAACGGTTACGGTGTTTCTTTAATGCAACGATTCGTTTCGCTTCCTATTTTTGGCTCATATAGTGATTGTGTTCTCATTGAACTTGCTTTAATAGCATTATGATAAGTGCTTTATCGGCTGTTGTATTCCACAAATCGGTGTTCAATAAGGTGTGTTCAATTATGATAGCGTAACAAATGTTATGTTTTTAATATGAGCTATGGCGTTCTTGCGAATAGAGCAACTTCCTACCTCATTTTTAAAATCACGGGATATCTTTTTGGAGGGAGCGGAGGAGCACAAGGTTTGGCGGAAATCGGCTCAGTATAATGCTGTTTTGAATCCGCACGTTTATTGTTCGATCATCTTTTTCATCTACGACGAGGTGCTCACTGCAAAAGTCTGTCAAGTCGGAACATGGCAAAGAATCAGGGCCAAATCAGGATTTGGTTTGAAATTATGGTTGTCTGGCTTATGTTGCTGCCATCTTATTTGTGTTGAAGCATGTTTTTTTTTCACGGGTTCTTTCATCGGTTTTCTTTTACAAATGAGCTGTTCAGTTTGTTATCATTTTCGCAGCCTTCCGAGAACACTGGACAGTTTTCGAGCAGTAGGATCGTATTAGACAACTGCTCTTTGAGGAAAGCTTGTCTTCACATAACGCTGTTGGCATTGCTGCTTTTCGATTTTCTGAAAGTTCTTACATATTTCATACAAAGCTAAAAAGTTGATAGCTTTATTTTAAAATAATGAGTCGTTAATGCATGCGAGGATAATGGCATTTGTTTTGTGTCGTTTTTACCTGCAAACTGATGTTTGCATTTATTGTTAGCTGTTCTTCTCAAAATCCTTGGTTTTGAAGGATGAAACGGCTTGATAAGCTTGTCATGAAATTAAATCGTTGAAAAAACCGTCTGTCAAACTAAAGTTTCGCTTGCTGCTTAAAACCAGAGGTTCTTCGTGGACGATTATTTCCTTGTGCATGTGGATATTCTCTTGAAGGGTTCGAATCACAAATGGATGTGACTTTCAGTTTTTCAGAATTTGCGGTTACAAACTTGTGGGCCAAATTTTTGGTCGTTTATGATTTTTGGGCCAAAAAGCTTTCAATATTTGACAAAAGTTCGCGAAAAAAGTCATTAATAACGCGCGGGCTTCTAAGGTGCGGAATATTACAACCTTTCTAGATGATTAATCGAAAGTTTCCTATTTTTTATATTTTTCGCAGTATTTTTGAAGCGGCAGGTTGTGGCTACATTCGACGGCATTTATGTGATGCTCTACTAGAACGGCGATGTAAAGGAAGTAGCGCACGTGTGCTTTGAATAGAAGTATTTTGGTAGCGAAAAAATTGAGTGGGAGTGAAATGAATTTAGACTTTAAAAAGCTATAGAAATGAAGACAGGAAAAAGATGAAGGCGAACTAATTTTCTTTATTTTAATTAATGAGGACTTGTGTGGTTGCTAATGATATTGCCACTATTGCTGTTAATAATGTGATACTCGAACGAATAATGTGCTTTAGTGTTCGTTGTGCTGCGAGTGTACATGCAGAACTTGTATTGCATCGATATGCTTTATATCTGGTGACTTTGCTCTTGGGCTTGCGTGCGATGTAGCAGCGTCATAGTTTTAAAAAGTCGTGAGTGCTGTGCAATTGTGGTAAACAGGAACTGAGAAAGAGTGCAATTAAATTTGGGTTGCTTTGCTTGGGGATGGAAATATGAGTACGTCATAACGCCGCGAACAAAACCCGTCCACACATGACTTAACGTCTTGTTCGTGCAGTTACCAGCGCCACTCATTGTGAAATATAGCTACTCAACATAGCCGCTCTGTCAAAAATACTGCAGGGTGATCTCCAGTATATCGTTCTTTGGGAAACTAAACGTTGTAACCCAGCGACTTTAGTCGAGGCAATACGTTTTCTGTGGCCACACTAAGGTTCTAGGTATCACATGAACAATGCGCGATTGATAAACTGGAAAAGATGGCGAACGGGAGCATTCTGATTTGGGGCTTTTTGTGAACCATCATTGTTGTTTCGATCCGTGTTTATTGTACAACACGTTTGAGTAATATTAAGCGCTTTATAGGGTTTTTGTGCAGTCTTGTCTTGATTTTAAATGCCGTGCTTTACTGTTCAAGTGCTTTATATGAAATGACCGTTATCGCTCTCGTTGTCTTATTTTTCAATTTGCTTTTCTGCTGCCTATATCATTACTCATCGACAATCTGGTCATCTGTTTTTTTTGCTTTTTTTTTCATCGGGGGCGTCATTAATCTATTTGACGAGCACGAGGGGAGGGGAAGGGGAGGATCGAGTGCATATGCGTTGGTTTTGCGCTGTTAGAGAAGGAATACTGCAGTCCCCCTATTGATATGATTTTGCATATTAGTAGCATGATCTGTTCCATTTACCCTTTTAAAATAATGTGTATTTGCAGTGCTTATTCTCCGCCATCCCCTAGTTGCCCTCCTTCATTTGTTTCCGCATTGATGATTTTGATAGCTTCCGTTGATTTTGATGTCTTTCGAAATGTTCCTTCGATAATCACTATGTTTGGTTTTTTATATATTCTCAGAAAGTGTAGGAAAATCTCCTCTGCAGCAACAGCAAAACGGCAACTGGAAAATTGTTTAAAAGCTAAAGATACATGAGCATTCAATTGGGGGGAGAAGGTGGGAGAGGGCAAGATAAAGGTTTGGGACTGCACTCTCCGATTTTTAAAAAAAAAAAAAAAAATTGTTCACCTCTGGTTTTACTTTTATGCAGGGAGGGCTATTTGTGCGAGTTGCATTTCCAGCATACGAATATTCTTGGTTCTTACAACTAATCTATGAATTGCTTCAAATACGTTAAGGGTGCTGCGTGCCAACTACGAAAGTAAGTAATTGAGTCGAGATTACCAACTGAATTTTTCTCGGGACGGTTTTTGTTGGTCTAGGCTTTTTGCTGTTTACGCCTAATGCGCAGCTAAGATCAGCTGATGTTGGGTGACTATCCCTTGAAGTTGTGTGTTAGTGTACTTTTTTAAATTTCGTGCATTCAGATTTTGTGGAATCAATTTTATACTGTACATATGTACGTTTTTCTCTTTGATTGGCGTTTTTATTCGCAAAAATGTCATCGAGCGTGTTGACTTATCGAAGCCTTATTTTGACACTTCTTGTTCTGCCAATGAAGGAAAAGCACTTGTGAAGGATTTGGTGGAGTTTTTAATATATCGCTTTGTGTATCTTTGAAATTCGTTAGCAACCTCGTCGATTGTTTGTTGATCTTGGTTTCAGCTTCATACTATACATAAGTGGGGCAAATGATATACTGCGGGCAATTGAAAAACGGAACTCGGATGAGATCAGTGAGTAATTTGCCGAGAGAGCTGCAACAAAAAAGCGAAGAAACGACTTCCCGACGAGGAAGCAACACACTGCATTTTTTTAAAAATCTGTTACTAATCTTCAAAAGTGTTATGGGATTGCTAAGGAGAAAGTATGATATAATACTTTTAAGGGGTCAAAGCTGAAGTAGGAAAAGGGCATTTGGGACCAATATCGCGTAAGTGGAGGGGGCATGCCAAAAACAATGGAATGTAATGGAAATTGTCACGACGCTCTATAGTTTAATGGTGAGCGAAATATAAAATGAAAATAAAATTTTTTAAATTAAATTCGCAGCTGCCAGTTTTTTTCTCTCGTTACCTAGCAAAAGTACTTGTAGGTAGTTGCTCGTAATGGAAGACGGGGAATTTCAGTTTAGGTAGGTTTATTCGTATCCCTTCGACAGGGACAGGCATGTGCATTCTGGAGGGTGCTATGAGTGTGAACGCACAAGTGGTATCAAGTAGTGACTGTTTGCTGCAGCCTGACCAGGGCCGTCTGCAGTATAAACATTTGTACTGACTGCGTCAACTTGTCAAATAGCCGCGAGTATAGCAAACAAAAACGTTTAGGAACGTCGCAGGCGTTCGATCTGGGCAGTTCAATTTTTGGTGGGAAGAGAAACTAAAAGTAGTTATCTGTGAGAGGTTACAGACGTTGTGTAGGGAGTGAAATGCAATTAATCCGGCCTTACGAAGATCGTAGTAGGTAAACTGGCAGAGCTGACACGGATAAACTGACAGAGCGAGTACAAAATTGCAAGTGTTCAAATGCGTTCGTCGCATTGCCGCCCAGCACCATTGCAGCTGGTCAGTGTATTTAGGTGCGATCACGTTTGGCAGGTTCACTTGCGAAATGCTCAGCTCCACGTTGCAGTTTTTTAGGCGCTGTATGCTAGTGGCGAATTGAAAAACATTGATGTACATTTTTTCTTGCCAGTTTATTCTTGTTTCGCCAGTTTTCGCTGTTTAGCCCGCGGTGGGCTGAAGAAGGAAATTTTAGGAGTGCTCAAAGCGCGATTAGCCAGCTGCTGAACTGGGAAACTGTTCGTTTCATTTGCAAGAATGTTTTATCGCACTGTTTTCGGTGTGAGGGTGGGGTTTTATTTTTCGTTGTTTCTTCAGTTAAAACAAGTGAACAATGCAAAAAAGGAAGATGTCTTAACTATGGTCTCCGAACGATTCCTGTTCGGAATCTAGTAAGTTCAAATTCCTGCAAGAGTTAATTTGCGTTCGTTCCCTGCGAATTTTATTCTCAGTGTGGTCTTTTACTGTTTAATTTTGCGGCAAAGGCAGATGAATGGAAACATTGGCATAAATGCTGTTCTTTTTGTCGTTGGTGTAATAATCGCCGAGGTAGAGGAGAACCAAGGCTGTTAGCTATAATTTTTGCAAATGAGTAACATTGCGTAATTCTGTACTGGCTCAAATTTATGTCGATTCACGAAGATACAGAAATATGTCCGTCGCTAATGTGTCAGCTTAGTAACAAAATGCCGAAGAAAAGATTGCTTAATTGATTATCGAAGGGAGAGCGCAGATACTTTCTCCTATCTCAATCCAGAGTGGTAGGAAATTTTGAGGTTTTTTTGCCCAACATGATGTAGATGTTTGCTACGAAATCTTAACATCAAACTTTTTGTTCCTGATTGACATCCTTCGCTGAATTCCAGTTTTGTAGAGGGATCACCGCGGTCCCTCGCAGCACCCCTATCCACCCCTGCATCAAGATTATGGCATCGGCTTTCCTTATTTATAGCTGTCGTTGAAAATCTGCTTAAAAAATCAAGCTTGTAGCAATGTAATTTTCTGAGCATATCTGTGATGCGCTTAAAGTGAAAAATTTCGATCTTGCCCATCAGCTTCTGAATGTCTTCCAAATTGACATTAGCGTTTACGATATAAGCACTGTGAATTCCGCTGGTACCACTAAAATGACAAGAAAAGGTGAAGGTCCCTCTATTAATTTCATCCCTCTCGGGTGATGGGAAGCGCGCTTAAAGCCGAACTCATTCTCAACGAGTGCTAATGCTTTCAACCCAACAACTTGCAAGGCTTTTGGAACGGCCATCGGTACTGTGTGTAGCCCACATTTAATTGCTCCGTCAAAGCCGAAAATTCACATATACAACATCGATTCATCGAAATCAAGCGATCACTTAACAAAATCCAAACCCTACGGACATTGGGATTAAAAAGTAACGCAGTACTGCTACTGCCATCGGCGGCATGACCGGAAGTGTACGCAAATACACCCCCCCCCCCCCCCCCCTCCCTTACCTCAACAAATATTCTGATAGGGTTTTCATTGGCGCACTCGGAGAAAATTGGACATTGCCGCCTACCCAAGTCGAAGAGCGGAATGTTGCTTCTCCACCATAGCGCAATCCGCTAAATATTCGTTACCCACGTTTGTGAGTATCATGATATATTATCTCGTAAAAGCGACGACGTCTGTGGCTGTAGTTCTTTTACGCTGTTGCATTTTTAAGAAACCTCAAGCCGTTTTCAAGTCCTTCCATGCGTCGTAATGGCCAGTGAGAGATTTTTTAGAACTGAGTTGAATAGTCCTCAACACGAATAAAGAAAAATGCGGATCGCAGCGTAAATATGTAATAAAAGGATGCCGAGTGGAAATTCATTGTTTTTCTGAAATCTTTTACTTCAATATGCTGAAGCCGTTTTTCCGTCATTAGAAAGGTGACGATTCCTTCCAGCATCATGTCTCGCTTGCATCGACGAACGCACGAAGCAGTTTGGGGGAGGGGGGTGAGGGGTGGGAAATGGATTTTGGCAAATGACCACCTACGAGAGGGAATTCAGTACAAAACTTTGGAACTTGAGGAAATTAAAAACTGCACTGGACCAGTTTCTTAGCGTTTCTGACCACTTTTGGTTATATTGAGCGTGCCAGTCATGAAAAACTCCCAAAATCGCACCGTTGGCAAATTGGCTCACCTTTTTTGTGTGCTGAAGTGTCTTTAGTTTATGCGGTTCGGTTTCATGCAACTTTGATTGTTGCTTATAGAATTTGGCTAATAAAATGTAGGGAAAGCTAATGCGATTGTAGCGCATTTAATGTGATCCGTTCTGGGCACGGTGATTCGTTGATCGGAATTTATTTCTAAGCAGTGGAAAGCGTATCGTCATAGTTGTTTAGCTCAATCAGCAGCACTCCAAGTGCATGTTGCAGTGTGCTTTGTTCTGCATTCACATTTCATGCATCCATTTTAAACGATTCAACATGTTCCACATCGGCGTGTCTACTTTTTCAGTCTGCTCAATAATATTTACCTTTAATCTTTATGCACGACAACGAGTCTAGTCTACGTGCAACACTGTACGCTACTTTTTTACGACACGTGTGAGTGCGGCGTTTAAAGAAAACATTTTAGTTTCACAAAATGTTCGTACCTCTTCGCTTGCCAACTTCACACTCTTGAGCCATCTCTCGTATGATCCACATGGGTCGTTCATTATGACAGAGTGATAGTTATTGCCATCTCTCTTATTAAGGTAGAGTGATAGAGTGATAGTCATTGCCATCTATCTTGTGCCATCTCAGTCATTGCTATCTATCTTGTGCCATCTCTCTCATTAAGCTGGAGTGATCGAGTGATTGTCATCATCACGATAGTCATTGATGTCATACAGGGATTAATGTTCCCTCCGTCGATGCTGTTGAAGGCTGCGACGTGATCTAGGCGTCCCTCCCCCATCCTCCC
>JPKZ01000015.1:28384-47249 GCA_000803305.1 Toxocara canis | reverse complement strand
CAACAGTCGATCGCGGTTTTGAACAATGCGAAAAGATAATGACAAATTGAATGGTCCGTTCTTTGAACAACAAGTAAGATCACTTTTGTGAACGCATAAGTGCTCATAGTAAATCAGCCTGAACAAGCAAAGAAGTAAGCTTTTCAAATCGTTTTGTTTATGATCGCCATTTCTCAATATGGCTCAGCACTTCACGAAAAGAAATAACTTTCAGTTTTAGACTGAGAAAGTAGTTCTATGTGAGTGAGGAAATGACAAAAATTCGACGTAATGATTTTTTAGTTATTGAAGGAAATTTAGGCAAACCAAGTAGCAGCAGCCAAAATTTGTAGAGGAATTGACGAGCAAAAAGCTCAAAGTTGCCAATTTCCTTTGGCGGTTCAATAACATTTGCTCCACCATCGCGTAGACGTTTTCTAAAAATTTTGAGAAACAAAACAATCATTATCGTCAGCAACAAAGCAACATAATTTTGGCACAAACAGGGCAGGTGAAAAGAAGTACGTACAAGTAAAGTAACGTTTCATACAACATAGAAAACAAAAAAGTGTCTACTCAAACGGCTGCCGAAACGATTGATAAATGTCATTCAACGTTCATTCGATGATTTGGAAATTCGAATTACTTTCTGGATGTACCTTTACTATACAAATTAATTTCTCACCCAACTGTAAAGCAAACGAAATTCTATATGATAACATCTGTGCTTCTGTGCACATGGTTAGAGGGCACAGTTTCATGATCAGATATATGGTAAGTAGTCATGATAACAGCACTGATTAAAGAAACCATCCCTGACCTCCACCCAATCCCTCCACCTATCCCTCTCCCCAAACCCCTCCTACCGCCTATATACTTGTACATTGTGATATGATTCCAGACAGGATCAATTCTTTTTTCACGGATATCCCGCTTTGAGAATTTTGAGTCCGTTCCACCATGGCAATGTTTAGTGCCGAGCGCAAACGAACACAAAAACAGCGGTGAAAAAAGATAGTTGACGCTACCCATCCAATTCGATAGAAGTCACTGCAGCTTCTCATCCATAACTGCCTGCGAGTGATTTTCTGTACTGAACGATCAATGCTTCAACGCTGAGGCAATAAACATATCCTAATTCTTATAAGCCTAATTGTACTCGCTGTTAGCAAAGTGAATTCCAGGTGTAGTTGAAAATAACTTTGAAATGGTCGACGTTCCGAACCGACATTATCAAAAAAATACTATATATTTTGATAAACGAAAAATTTCGAATCAAATCTCAAATTCAAGATTTCCTCCGATATTTTTCATTGCACATCTAATGACAGGTGCTAAGAAAACATAAACAAACATAAAATCTCAATGCTACCCTCATCCGCTCGTGAAGATAGAGAGATTCGTGAGTCACAACAAGTATTTTTTCGCATGTCACCATTTTTGGAGAGCGTTTTGATAAAAAAACGAACTGCCGGGTTATTAACTTAGCGTTCAAAAATGGCATGAAACGTCTTTATAGCACCAAAGCACTCCGAGAGCGGGCATTTTTTGGGGAACGCAATGTGTGCACACATGAATAACATTTAAAAACGCATTTGACAACTTGCAAAACCCTAACGGAAGTCCAGATGGAAAAATGTCACGAGCAACTCCATAGCCTATTTTTCGTAGCCTTCAGCATAGGCAGATTCATCGAACAACTCCTTTTCAATTAACATCTTACCTATTCAGTGCATCGAAAGCGCTCCAACCCTTCCCCCCCAACACGCACGCAAGCATGCACGCACACACAAGCACGAACACATACAAACACACAGACACAGACAGACACACACAGACACCGACACACGGACACACAGAAACGCGGACACACGGACAAACACATACGCACAGGCACGCCTGCAGACACACAGGGGCTCAGACACACAGACAAACACACATGCACAAACGCACACAGACACACCTACAGACGCATATACACACATCGACAGACATACAGACACACCGGCACACAGACGCACGGACACACATGCAGACACACGCACGCGCACACACGCAAGCACGCACGCACGCACACGCAGGGGCATAGACACACAGGCGCAACGGCATAGAGACAGGGACGCGGAAACACGCAGACACACACATATACAGACAGACACACAAGCACACGCAGAGAAGGTGACAAACATGCGAACGCACAGACACACTCACAGACACGTAAACACACCAATACAGATATACGGACCTACAAGCACACATAGACGTACACGAACAGGCAAACCGGAGATACACATACACACACAGATAAACAAAAACGCAGATGCAAAGATGCGCAGACACAGACAGGAAGGCAGGCAGACGCAGACATAATCACGTGCAGACAAACAAACTTGCAGACACAGGCGCAAACGTAGACACAAACACGCAAAACACACAGAGACACCGACACGCACAGGCACAGGCACAAATACATACATTCGGACGCACACGTAGACACAGACACAGAAATACACACACAGAGACACCAAAAAAAAGGAAAACATAGACACACGCACAGACACACAGGCACACAGGACCCGCAGACAGAAGTGCAAACATACTTGGACAAACAGACTCCCACGTAGATACACCAACAGACACACAGACACAGACACGCAGCCGCAGAGACACACGCAAAGAAACACAGACACACACGCACCGACACGCAGACGCGCGGGCATAGTCACACCAAGACACAGAGATACACACGCAGACACACGGAGGGAGCAAAGCAGGCACCCAGACACAAGATGCACAGACAGATACAGGCACACACGTAGACACACAAACATATACAGGGACACCAACACTAAGATACACGCAAAGACACACGCGCAAACACAGAAACGCACCGACATAGACACGCAGACAGATTAACTGACATAAACACAAGCATCCTGACACAGACACAGACACGCGGACACGCATGTAGACACACGACACACAAAAATGAGTACAGGCACCGGCACACAGACACACACAGGCACACACACAAACACATGGACACAGACGCACAGACACGCAGGCGCACGGACGCAGACGCACCCACAGAGACACCCAGGTACCGAGACATGCAGACACACAGACTCACTGACACAGTCACGCGGACAGATGCAAACACTGAAACATATACAAGCACACGGACGCGCACACAGACAGACACACAGATACACAGACGCACAGACGCGCAGACGGGCAGAAAGGCACCGACGCGCGCTAGGCACACGGACACAGGAGGACTCAGAGACACTGACGCACAAACCGAGACTGCGCACAGACACACATAGGCACACAGACGAACCGGCGCAGACACACGGAGGCATAGGTAAACCGGTAGACATATACAGAAACACGTAGACGCACAGAGACAGACACACCGGCGCACGGACGCAGACGCACCCACAGAGACACCCAGGTACCGAGACATGCAGACACACAGACTCACTGACACAGTCACGCGGACAGATGCAAACACTGAAACATATACAAGCACACGGACGCGCACACAGACAGACACACAGATACACAGACGCACAGACGCGCAGACGGGCAGAAAGGCACCGACGCGCGCTAGGCACACGGACACAGGAGGACTCAGAGACACTGACGCACAAACCGAGACTGCGCACAGACACACATAGGCACACAGACGAACCGGCGCAGACACACGGAGGCATAGGTAAACCGGTAGACATATACAGAAACACGTAGACGCACAGAGACAGACACACCGGCGCGCTGAGGCCAGCGTGCAGACGCACACACACACCCATACACAGACACGCGGTCGCACAGACGCACAGGCGTACCGACACACGTACACTCACGCACGCAGGCACACGCAGATACAGACATGGACACAGGGACACTCAAGCAAATACATAGAGACATACAGACACACAGATACAAACATAGACGCACATACACACACAGAGGTAAACAGACGCAGATGCAGACACACACACATGCACCACCCGCTATGATGGAAGTTGCGGAATGAGCGCCTAACGTATTATATTTGACGATACTCCTGAGCGTAGCTTCCATTTCTTGCTATCTACTTTGTGGCTGCAAATAAAGCAGTTGAGGTGTGCGTGGTTTGCAAATATGCAGGAAAAGCATAGAAACACTCAAGGGACTGAATGTGTCGAGGGAACTTTATTGAGGCAAGTACGATGTTCACAGCAATTGCTCTTGATAACACTGGCTATACCATGAAAACTTAAGGCAAATAAAGTTCGTACTTCGCCTCGACAGTTGATAGACCGGCGCACGGACGCAGACGCACCCACAGAGACACCCAGGTACCGAGACATGCAGACACACAGACTCACTGACACAGTCACGCGGACAGATGCAAACACTGAAACATATACAAGCACACGGACGCGCACACAGACAGACACACAGATACACAGACGCACAGACGCGCAGACGGGCAGAAAGGCACCGACGCGCGCTAGGCACACGGACACAGGAGGACTCAGAGACACTGACGCACAAACCGAGACTGCGCACAGACACACATAGGCACACAGACGAACCGGCGCAGACACACGGAGGCATAGGTAAACCGGTAGACATATACAGAAACACGTAGACGCACAGAGACAGACACACCGGCGCACGGACGCAGACGCACCCACAGAGACACCCAGGTACCGAGACATGCAGACAGACAGACTCACTGACACAGTCACGCGGACAGATGCAAACACTGAAACATATACAAGCACACGGACGCGCACACAGACAGACACACAGATACACAGACGCACAGACGCGCAGACGGGCAGAAAGGCACCGACGCGCGCTAGGCACACGGACACAGGAGGACTCAGAGACACTGACGCACAAACCGAGACTGCGCACAGACACACATAGGCACACAGACGAACCGGCGCAGACACACGGAGGCATAGGTAAACCGGTAGACATATACAGAAACACGTAGACGCACAGAGACAGACACACCGGCGCACGGACGCAGACGCACCCACAGAGACACCCAGGTACCGAGACATGCAGACAGACAGACTCACTGACACAGTCACGCGGACAGATGCAAACACTGAAACATATACAAGCACACGGACGCGCACACAGACAGACACACAGATACACAGACGCACAGACGCGCAGACGGGCAGAAAGGCACCGACGCGCGCTAGGCACACGGACACAGGAGGACTCAGAGACACTGACGCACAAACCGAGACTGCGCACAGACACACATAGGCACACAGACGAACCGGCGCAGACACACGGAGGCATAGGTAAACCGGTAGACATATACAGAAACACGTAGACGCACAGAGACAGACACACCGGCGCGCTGAGGCCAGCGTGCAGACGCACACACACACCCATACACAGACACGCGGTCGCACAGACGCACAGGCGTACCGACACACGTACACTCACGCACGCAGGCACACGCAGATACAGACATGGACACAGGGACACTCAAGCAAATACATAGAGACATACAGACACACAGATACAAACATAGACGCACATACACACACAGAGGTAAACAGACGCAGATGCAGACACACACACATGCACCACCCGCTATGATGGAAGTTGCGGAATGAGCGCCTAACGTATTATATTTGACGATACTCCTGAGCGTAGCTTCCATTTCTTGCTATCTACTTTGTGGCTGCAAATAAAGCAGTTGAGGTGTGCGTGGTTTGCAAATATGCAGGAAAAGCATAGAAACACTCAAGGGACTGAATGTGTCGAGGGAACTTTATTGAGGCAAGTACGATGTTCACAGCAATTGCTCTTGATAACACTGGCTATACCATGAAAACTTAAGGCAAATAAAGTTCGTACTTCGCCTCGACAGTTGATAGACCATCGCTGCGTTCAGGAAAATCGGCGTCAATATATGAATCCGAGTAGACGTCTCGAACTTGTGCCACAGTGAGATGATGCTCAACATAAGAGCACCCCAACGTATTCCAACGATCATCAGGCTCCGGCTTCACCGGATGTACGACTTTTCGGCGAAACCAACGCGAACATGGCCATTTAAATCTTCCTTCTGAAGTCGTTCTATTTAAGTTAGAGTATTCTGTTGGAGATTTAACTAAAGCATCAGCAATCACACTATTATATGGCAAGAACTCAAGGTTGTACCGCACATTGTTCCCACAGAAAAAAGCATCGCTTTGCAAAGTGTTAATAAAATTCAGCAGATCATTACGTTGCATCACTGTTCGAAAGGGATATTGTGTTTTATATTCGAAGTGAATCGAGATAGTCAGCTAAATAGACATTAAATGTCTATGGCCAAATGAAAATATTCCTTACAACTGCAAAACATTTCCAAACAACAATAAAACTTAAATTATTCACACAATTAAAGCTTGCAAAGATCGTTTCAATTTGAAGGATATCTTGATTCAGGCATTCGCATTTCAATGTTAAACATTTTCTGATCACTTCGAATATGAAATTGCCTACATTGTCTGTCGCCTTATCGTGCGCTGTCCAAATTATACCATTCAATAACCCGTATAAAAAGTATCCACTATAAAAACTCAATTCGTACAATTGCGGGTATTCGAATTAGGATACTACTATGAATCGTACTGAAATCAACGTTTAGAGTTTATTATTTTACGTATGCGTTAGTCGCATACATTCCCTTTTCGAAATTGTTTATTGTTGTCATACAAATGGTTCCACATTTCAAAAACGTATCGTTAAAGTGCGAACGTTTTGATTTTTTAATGTTTTCATCTTTCAAAGAGTTCGGCGAACGCTCAACGATACATCGAGTAATACAATCCTTTTAAAGTGCTCAGACAATTCGCTTTGCGTTTCATACGCTAACTTCGCATTCGATTAAGTGAAAAAACTATCGTGAAACGTCGAATTAAATTTCATTTCAATAAGTCTTTTCTTCGAAAAAGGATCATCAGTTTTTTTTTCTTGTGGACGTATAACGTTGAGTTTGCTTCCCCTTCCATGTCCACTGCTCCCCCACTTCTTCTTTTAACAAAATCCGAAGTTTCTATTTAAAAATATGAAGCATCTAATCAAACCGAAAAATATGATGAAAAATATCCAGGAGCACATCAGTTAAATTTGAAGGATATCTTGATTCAGGCATTCGCATTTCAATGTTAAACATTTTCTGATCACTTCGAATATGAAATTGCCTACATTGTCTATCACCTTATCATACGCTGTCCAAATCATCCCATTCAATAACCCTTATAAAAAGTATCCACTATAAAAACTCAATTCGTACAATTGCGGGTATTCGAATTAGGATACTACTATGAATCGTACTGAAATCAACGTTTAGAGTTTATTATTTTACGTATGCGTTAGTCGCATACATTCCCTTTTCGAAATTGTTTATTGTTGTCATACAAATGGTTCCACATTTCAAAAACGTATCGTTAAAGTGCGAACGTTTTGATTCTTAATGTTTTCATCTTTCAAAGAGTTCGGCGAACGCTCAACGATACATCGAGTAATACAATCCTTTTAAAGTGCTCAGACAATTCGCTTTGCGTTTCATACGCTAACTTCGCATTCGATTAAGTGAAAAACCTATCGTAAAACGTCGAATTAAATTTCATTTCAATAAGTCTTTTCTTCGAAAAAGGATCATCAGTTTTTTTTTCTTGTGGACGTATAACGTTGAGTTTGCTTCCCCTTCCATGTCCACTGCTCCCCCACTTCTTCTTTTAACAAAATCCGAAGTTTCTATTTAAAAATATGAAGCATCTAATCAAACCGAAAAATATGATGAAAAATATCCAGGAGCACATCAGTTAAGCTAAGATATCGAAAAAAATGCGAAAAAAATTTTAAAAAATTGCTTCGGCCGATAATATGGGCAACCCGATGTATTGGCTAAGACCGTAAAGAATTTCTAAAGTTTAGAGGCAATGAATTCAATCGTCATGAAAGGTCGTCCTCTTTGATCATCATTAGTAGCCTTTTAATTCATAGCAATAGTCAGAGCGCTTTGAGTGTTCTTTGATGCATGAAGCATCTTAACAGTTGGTTGTAAATATTTGAGAGGAAATTTGCAAAATAACTGGAACTAATTTGTTGTACTCTATTTTAGTTTCCGCATATAGATACTTAACAGCCATTATCATTATGATAAACAAAATAAAATCACGTGAAAAGCCAAGCTCAATCAGAAGCGTATACCTTTGTTCATTTTGGTGAGCGCACATGCAGTTGAGCGTGCACGCACTAGATAGCTCGTAGAGGTAGCATTCTGACTTTTCAAGCTGAAAAAAGAAATTATACTTCACTCAAATGTCGGTTCATTTTGACCCAAGATAAACAGGTGATGTCGAATTGAAAAGCGTCTCTAATTTCCTGAGTAAGTGTCAACGACCGTCTGGTCAAGTGGTCTTACAAAGTTGGCAAAACGTCGATTCCATGTTAAAGGTGCGATGACCTTAGCATTGCATGCTTATTGGGGAGAGCATTTGTTACTTACTATTAATTGAACTGGTTGAAAGGAATCATGTAAACAAAAGGAAGTAGTTTATCGATCTGGAGAGAAAAGGGTTTATTTTTTCTGCAGACAGACCAGACGTCGTAGAAAAACGTCTGAAGGAAAAGGAACACGAGGAAGATGGATGAAGAGCAGGAAGATGCATGGGAATAATGGTCAGTGATTGAAAAGGAAGATACGCTTATAAAACACTCTACACATTCACTGATTTCAACTGTATTCAACACACCCAATAGGTTACGAAAACCACGGCATAAAAGAAGTGCTTACTTACCCAGCTGCACCACTTGTACTTGCGCAGTTAATTAATCAAATTTGTTTATGCAGTTCAAAAAGAAGTGCGCTTTGAATCATACAAAGAAGGCTGATTAAAACAACTGCTTGTTTGTGATCGTTAGCACTTGCTAAAGGCACAAGTACGTAGTTTTGGACGTAACTGTTTTTTAATATCCGCCTTTAGAAAGAACAAATAAGAGATACGTGTTGTATTCTATCTAGTACGAAGGATCAACAATGATTTGCTGTACCGTTTCTACTTATAATGGTATATACGACCACTGTCTATTCATAGTGTTCAGGATAGAGCGGTATTTATAAGCGGTAAAAGATCTACTGGTTTAAAAGACAACAACATCAGTTCATACGCGATATTTTGAAAAATGGTAACATATATCAATACTGGCTCGATGGATAGGTTATCATTCAGCTTTATTTCGTTTCAAGATATCGATGTGATTTCAGCGTGCTCCCAACCAACTCAACTTCTGAGTTGTACTTATTTGCTCAAAGGTTCCTGGCTCCTCTCTACTTCTCCTTCCCGTTCCTCATCCACTCGCTCATCCCACTCTGCCACTCACACTTCGTATACAATAATCCTCCTAAGCTTGGGAACCGGACGATATGAGCAACTAAAAAGTAAGGTTGGAAAGTGGATAATAACGCATAAACAATTTTAAATAGTGGTTGGAGCGCAATAGAAGAAAACAAACATACGCCGTTATAAATCTGGAGAAAAATTGAAAAAGACAACGAAAAATGTTGGCTTAAAAATAAGAGTACTTTAGGCGAAAATATCAAAAAAATTGAATCAGCAAACACTCTCTGAAACGCATGAACAGCTGGAGCGCAATAATCTGTAATCGCAACAAATCGCAAAGACACCGCACCGAGGTGGGTGAGGGGTCAGGGAGGGGGTGAGAGGTTTCGCGGCAGCGTCTACAAAGGACACATTCTAATGCGACTTTGTACACCATAATCTTATTTGTGAGTTTCAAAGTCGGTCAAGTGTGACAGCAGGCTTTTTAAACTTTTTTTAAACATATACCCGCTCTGACTGAATGCTTCAAATTATCACTGCTCAATAAACCAGTGATTCCATTACAAAAAAAGAGGGGGGGGGGTTGGAGGTAAGCTTCACCACTACGTATTATTAGGGAGGGAGTAAGGGTGGTATGATTACACTCGATATATTGTAGTCGATATATACTAAAAATATAGACTAAAATCGTCTACTAAAAAAATATACTAAAAATATATACGAAAAACATTCAATATATACTAAAAATGTCTCAGCGGGCACATGAACTTGTGCCACTACAATGAGGAAATGAAAACATTACTTATAGTGGCGAGATTAAATATACAATTCATAACTCTTTGATTAGTACATAGGTCAACGCAATAGGTCAGCTTCAAATCTCTGTATATGCCAATCTATTTAGGTCATTAGATAGAATTTAGCGGTGTCTGTCACATAGATCGACCATCGCGAATTTCGAAACCTTTGAACGTTCTCCCAAAAGGTTGGGAAAAATCTCAAGTCGATCTTGTAACCAGGTTTATGTAAGAGTTTCGTAAGCAAAGGTTTCTCTTATGAATATTCGTAAGCAAATGAATATTCACGATGCAAATGTTACCAAGTACGACAAAATTTTCATGACAACAATCAGTGATCGTTGGGAATAGGTTAGTGTTGGAACACCTCTCGATGAAGCGGTAAGGCCGGAGTTCAATGATAGCTTTTAGACCATCTTCAAGCTCGCCACCTCTCATTATTGCCAAATAAACAATCAAGTGCCAAACATTTGCTCGTTTAAGCAACATTAATTAATACCTGTTTGAAGCAGCAGTCATAAATCCATTATAGAAAGGAAAAAATCTTTTATCAATACGTAAAAATCTTTTATCCGAACAAAAAAAACTTATACCGGCACATGAAAATCTTTGATCCCAACAAAGAAATTTTTTATCCGAACAAAAAAATCCTTTATCCTAGCAAAAAACTTTTTATCCTAACAAAAAATCTTTTATCCGAACAAAAAAAAGTTTTATTCGAACAAGAAAATTTATCCTAACAAAGTCTTATGCCAGAACAAAAAGATCTTTTATCCGGGCGAAAAAACCTTTTATCCGAACAAACAGATTATTTATCCGAACACGAAACTCTTTTATCCAAACAAAATAATTTTTATCCAAACAAGAAACTCCATTATAATACATACGATTTACAGTCGCTATGTTCGTTTGGATTATCTTTATAATTTTTCTCCGTTCATTAAAAGCGTTTCAACAGATGCTGTAAACTCGTTGTTTTTTTAGTTTTCCAGGTTGCCACGACTGTGACTAAGTAGGCTGGAATGATGGCTTCAAGTAAAATTCTTGTATTGAATATTTTTATTAGGAGTGTTGTGATGCTCGAGCATCATGCTGTGACACTCTGACAAGTTGGCAACAAATGAATATTGGTAAGCCAAACTAGTAATGAAGTGCTAATTGATCAAATGTGGGCCGACATCTGTAACCATTTCTAGCCTTGAAGGGAAAAGTGTAAGTGAGAGAGTCAGATTTTCGGGAAATAAGTCGGGAGAAATCGACTACTGTCCTGAGGTACTAAAACGAACGCTAGAAGCCTGAAGTACCAACCTCATCACAATCGATACCGTTCCATTTTGCCCGCAACTGATGCTATCTTCCCATTCACCCCAACTCTGCTTAGCCGTATTGTATTCAGGGAGACGGAGAATCATAATTGTGACTGCTCATGAAAGGAAATTTATATTGCATTAATGAGTACCTAATATTCAATGCGCAGGTATTTAATATTCAGTGCGCAAAGTCAACGAGTGAAAGAAAATGGGGAATTATTTTCTTAAGATTTTGGTCATGAGAGATAACTTTCAAGAAAATGCAATATAAAAATGGCTACGGGTTTTGAAGAAAGCAACAGATCAGTTAAAAATCATTTCATCCTTCCGTTTCGCTCGCTCTTTGTCTATGTTACAGTGACATCATCGTTCTCCCTCAAGGAGTTTTCGTGGGCCCATGAATACCTCACTATCCCTCACCTCCCCCCCCTTTACTCCTCCCCACCCCGTCCTCCCACCTTCTTCCCTACCCCCTCCCTTCCGCTCCACTTCTTTCCTCTCTAGTCCACCCTCTCTTCCCTCCTTCCTTCGTCAAACAGCTTTATTAATGCCATCAAAAATTTCGTTGCGATTGGTGGCACAGCCCAGTCATCACTAAAAAGATACAGCCAAAAGGAAGAAAAGTAAAAAAAAAAAAGAAGTATGCGAGGCGTTTTGATCACGATCTCAGCGGGGTATCCCAAAACGTGTTCGTCACAAAAGTAATGTTGCCGTATTGATGAACGCAAAAAAAAATCGCTCCAGTGGTATTTACAATGACATCATTCTCTTTCTGTGCATTCCATTATGAAACCTAACTAATGCAGGAAAGAAATGAAATAGGAGGATGAACCAATCATAAAAATCTTTGACACTTCCGTTTCAGATCTATGGCGATGAATGAAGTTAGAGACGATAAAAGTTTTTTGTGGAAGATATATTGCCAACGAAGTATCGAATCATGTAAGCGGTCTTGAAAGTAAGTTACGCTAAAAGGCGCTTTATCATATAACGTTGAACGCTTTTCATTTCAATAATTCTAGCTGAAGCAAAAGCGAAACAATTTGATTAGTTTGTTTTTGACCTCAACAAAGCCATTTTATCGAGACGAGCTAAGTAGTGGATGCAAAGGGATGCAAAGGCAGCTCTAATTCTATCGATTCCCGTATCGATGCAGCTAACAACTATGGCCGCGCATGATTGTTTTCACCAGTTTCGGAACGCCTGGTGGTCAGCTTGCTAGCTGATCCGTCGGGTAAGCAGCTGGGCTGGAAATCGAATTCAAGTCTTCCCGCATACGAAGCGGGAGACTCAGCTACTGCCCTCCCAAATACTATATAGTAGAGAGGAAAGATCCATAAAAATATTCACGCTTGTTTTCACTAAATGTTTAACTCGTCTACGTTGAACTCGTTTAATAGAAACGCTACGATCTAGAAACCATAAATTGTAAATTGTATGTCGAGTAGCAATAGTTGTTATAAAACGTGGCACTGAGAGATATGAAATATTACGTATAAGATATACGCACATAGATGACAAATGCTCATCGGCAGCAAATACGTATTTGAAGAGCACACAATAAAATAGTCATAAATTAACATTAGACATTCGCTTTCATCTTGCATTCGATTTCATTTCATCTTGCACTCTTTTCATCTGACCATCCCAGCAAGTTATGGATAATATTAGTTCCTTGATCTGCCGTCACAGTAGCAAAAGTTGAGTGTTTAAGTGGCTTTCTTCTAATCAGTACATAGTAGTATCCTAAATGGAAATAATATTTTCAAAGATCCGTATCACTCAGATTGCCGTTCAAAAACATCTCTCTATGATTTGTCATTCGAGTACTTTTGCGTTGTGGTGGAACGGTAATATATCACATCACTCTGTTGCACAAATAGACCTTTTTCCATATTTTGACCGTTGTGCTTCTTCTGTCACCATAAATTTACTTCATAGACATCATACAAATGAAAGAAGTCGTCGATTATCGTGAATTCTCTCGAAACCTTACTGCTCTTGCTACACCATAAACATAACTAAAAATAACTCCACAATGAGGAACGGCAGTTTCTGAGAGATGAAAAATCTTCTTGGAACTTCCATAGAAATCTCTTTCAAATACGTTCATTATTTCTAATTTCATTTTTTCACTATTTTTTCATTTTTCTAATAACTTTTCCACGCCATAGAATTTCTATGAAGAATCCTTCACAGAAATTTTTTACTTCTTACCGATCACTTTCGAGCATTAACTTTTAACACTTGCTGGTAAAAAGCTACAGGGATGCAAAGATATAGAGACACAAAGGCAGCTGTAATTTCATCGATCCTCATTTCGATGCGGCTGACAAGCATGCTCACCCATGATTGTTGAAACCATTGGTAAAAAGTTATTGGCGGTACCATTTGAATTTCAGAAATAAAGCACCACTACATTTTAGCACATGACTCTTCAGTATCGATTAACTTTGCAACGCTTTCATATACCGTTTCTCTAGTTTTTGTCGACCGCACCACCCTTCATTAAACTACTTTGGAAAAATATTAAAACAAAGTAACCGTTCGCCAACAACAAATTAGTCTATGCTCCGAATCATGCCTCCTGCTATCATGCAAATTTCGTCGCTATTTCAAATGCTCTTAAGAATTTCGTTACCAAAACAGACAAAATTCGCTTTTCTTGCACAGTTATTTTTCGCTTTTCTTATGTGGTGCTCTAAACAAAATGTGCGCTATCCTATTCGCTGACGTCGTGCGCAAACGGTTTTTGGCACGCAAGAAATAAAACTTTTCTGCAACGAAAATATACGTTTAATGGTTGATGAAACGGAGTGAAATGAGAGATTGGGAATGCGATCCAAATGGGTTGGCAGGAGAAGCGTTAAAGATGTATTCATCCATCGGAATGCTAGGTTTCATTGGAGTTCCCATAAATCAAAATTCTTATTTTAGATGATCTAAGCTTTTATGCAAATTTCTACTGAAGATTCGTTTTCATGCGTTTTAGTAATACGCACTATGGTAATGATGTATTTTTTTGTGTGTGTAGGTGTAATGTATCTGATGTACCTGTCCGTCATTCATCGGGTGCTTTCATCACAGGAGTTGCTGGAGCTAAGGTTGTGAAATTTGATAGGTGTAATATATGTTCTAGGATGGTCTATACATGGTATGTGTTTGACTTGACAAGTTATAAGCACTTAAGAGAGCGATAAATTATGGAACCGGTTGACTTAGATTATCTAACGGTCTGATTGCGCAAAATCAAACAGCAGATAGATTGAACGAGCGGCCCGATCAACCGAAATATGAATTTTCATTAGGCAAAAATGCATTTTCATTACGAAATTTATGAAAACGGATAGTCTGAAATTAGATGCAGATGTGCTCGGCAAAATGCATATCACGCTAGCTCTTTGGTACGCACTCACATCTGCCATGCGGTCCGCGCCGAAGAAAAATTCAGCAGACCGGTTGGAAAAAACTTGCAAACTTTTTAGCGACTTCATTGCCCATGCTCTCTCCGAGGTAAGTGAATCAAATGGCTTGAAGCTGTGCAGAAGAGGTAAACAAAGAGTGTAATTTATATGTGTACCCGATTTCAAAACTTGTTTCAATGGTTCCCGAGTAGAAGCTAACAAACACACACATGTATATACTTAGCGAACGATGCCGTCATAATGCGCTTTACAAACTCAAATTTGTCAAAACACAGGAGAACCGGGCAGTTTTTTCAGGAAGGAAAACCAGGCAGTTTTTCAGGACCAGAACAGAGTATAAGCCAAAATTGGCGGTGCACATCGAGCATCCTGTACACATTCATTTTTGGGACGAATATGCGGGAGATTGATTTCGGGAATCACGCCGGCAACAAAATCAGTAAATGCTCGAGATCGTTCAATTAAATAGAGTAGGGTTTAGAAAAAAGCTAGGCACACCATCGAAATAGTTTAAATCACGTCTTAATTAGTTATAAAACCAAGTACAGTTTAAATGCAAAGTAAGTCGGTATCATAAATCATGGCATTAAAAATAATAACAAAACAGTGTGTCAGTGTTTTTTATAGACGCAACCGTCGAAGGTATAACTAAACAGTGCAACACAGTTTTCGCTGCGCAGTTGGTCGAATCCGCAGGTGCGGAGAGTCGATCGTACCGAAGAGAAAAAGTTGTTCAATAGCCACCCACGCTCAAAGAAGTACTTTCGGAAGTTTTAAAAATCCAAAACATTCGACGACAATTAAAAACACCAAAAAGCCGAAATATGAAACGGAAAACGATAAGTGATCAAACTTTCAAAATGTTGAATTAGAAAATGAGGCTTTGGCGGAATGATCATGCTAATGGGAATTTTTAAGAACTGCATGAAATAATAAATGATTCTTTCACAAAAAGAAATCAGTGCATTAAAATTTGTTGCGAATTGCTCTAACATCAATCTACTCAGGTCCGATTCCATTTCACTTCTAGGAATGAACTATATGAGGCCCGCATCAAAAATTTAAAAAAAAAGATTTTCATGCTCACTTCGAAGAAAGATAACAAAGCTTCGTTTAAGCGAATTCCTGAAATGATATTTCAACGATTATGCATTACGTTTACTTGACATTTTATGGCAGAAGTTCCCAGTAATGCTCAATGGAATACATTTGAGAATTACTGAACACGCCTAAAGAACATAATTGTGTTTGGCTATATCCTTTTGGTCGTCCAGGAAATACTGCAGTGATACGGAAACATAATTCGGACACTAAGCTATTCCACATGTTTCATTAGGAGGAGAGGATTCGATGGTAATGATATGGGGTTTGCTTATATACTCTGATATACTTTGATATGTGCTTTGCTAAAATGCCAAAATGCCAAAAAAAATGAATATGCATTTTGTAATATGGAGGGGCACTTGTTGTTGTAATCTATATTAACGATCTGTATGGCATTCATTTTGGCACTCAACATGGCAAGCTTATGAAGATTTGCGTGTTAGGAAATTTTTTTGCGGGCAATTATAGTCTTCGATACGGCAGCTTTTCATGTTCAGAATTGTTTCCATATGTAGCGGCTCTTAAGTGCTTACATTTTTGGCTTATGAGGATGCTAAAGAAAATTATGAAGCTTTTTGCGGGGATTCTCAAACAGTCTACCTGGAAGCTATTTGGAATTTTGTGTTCACTGGAAAATTTACTCGACGTTCCGGCGACTTAATAAATAGTTTCGTATACAGGCCATTGCTAGTCCCTACCTTTGGGAATAGTTCTACCCAGAATCCTATTTGGCGCTTAACTTGTATATACCATAAACAGTCCTTCAAACAGCTGTATTCACGGCGCTCGATTTAAAAAATAAAAGTTTTTTCGCACATTTATAGCAATGTTTAAAAAACCATCGACAAAAACCGTAAACCGTCGGCAACCGTTGACAAAAACCGTCGACGGGCATGAACCTTTGACTTTTCATGTTTTGGGTTGATCTTCTTTCATGGAGCTAATGAGCTGAACGCTTGATTTGCTGATCGCTTTGCGGGCTTTGTTTCATTCACTGCCACATGTGAGTAATCACCGAGTCTAAGTCAGACTGAATTGAGCGCTGATATGGGATTTTGGCCGGTTTTTCTATAATGGAAATCATAAAATGCCTTTAATTAGTGCATACCACATTCACTAGCAACATCAGTTGTATTGATTTACGCTGAAGTGACCACTGCTAGGAGATAAGCGAAGAACATCAACTTGTTGTAAAGTCCTTTATAAGACCCGGAATTCACAGGTTTTGCAACTTTTGGGTGGAACTGTACCGAAAGGGTGAGGTAGAGATAACGCTAAGGGGAACCTATTATCGCGAGGAAGCTCGTAACAATTAGAAACCGTTTAGACAAGGTACAGTCGAAGGAAGTCATTTTCGTTTTGAAAAAAGCCCGATAATTTGAAATAAAGTTCCTCATTGGTGTGTTGTGGAAATAAAGAACCCGTTGAGTATGAGCCTCATCTCGATTAAAAGCTTCCTTTGGGAAGAACTCGTTCTTTTGTGTACAACTTTCGTATATGACTAACTTGAGGAACGGTACCGACAATGGCAAACATAATTATCGATGTTTATCAAAACATAGATATCATTTAAAGATGAAATTTGCTCACGTAACTAAGATATGATAGGCAACAGCTTTTCTTCCATAAGTGGCAAAAAACAAAGGCTTCATCCTCGAATAGAAGCTCGTATCCAAGGACTACGAGAATTGCTCCATTTATTCCGTTTAAAGAAAAACGATATAACGTTGTGCCGTCTATTTTTCTCAAAATTACAACAAGTTCTATATTACCAAAAAAAAACTGTAAAAATTATCGGCAAAAAATAAATCGAAAAAGAACACTGGACATCAGATTAGGTGATATGACGACAGATGCAATATCAAATGGCGTAATGGGAGTAAGGTGTCGATGCTCCTGCCCGCCTCTCGCTCTCGCTGTCTATCGAAGACGGGTTTCTAATGACGGTTGATCATTTTGCCTTCGCAAATAAAACTCCGCGTGCGGCAAAACGCACTTCTCGTTTCCTAAACCCAACATAGGCACTCTCTTCTCGCCAACTAAACGGCTAACGTAAAGGGGAATCAATTTTATTTTGGATCCTTTAGAGTGGAAAAAACAGTTATTTTATTTTCATGTAAATCATGGTAAGTTTTATAGACAAATACTTTCAAATTCATCACAGTGCTCGACATCGGACGATATTCTATGAGATCAAATGCAATATTAAGTTATAACCTATCGTCCAATCATGAACATGCATATTCAACCTATACGCACGGCTGGTGATGTGGGAAGAGAGAGTGAGCGTAAATTTCAACATTTTGGACCCGTTACCAGAGAGACGAGCAAAGGAACATCAGTAAACAAAAAGACAACATATCATATAGTCTTCAATTTTAAGAACTGTTGAAGAAATATCGCTTCATAATGTCGAAACTTTTTGTGTTTTCAGCACTCCTCGCTTTTGGCTCTCCCAACTAGTGATGCCATCGTGCCAAAAAGTATAATACTTTTCGTACTGTACTTGTACTTACACCGGGTATAGTGCAGTATCGTACCAAATTCAAAATCGCGATTATAGTATAAGTACAGTACAGTGCGATTTTTCGAGGGGTGGTACGAGTAGAGTATCCTACCGATTTTTTGGGAAAAAGTGCAAGTACATCGTACCAAATTTTGACTGTGCTTGTACTTAAAATGTACTTCACTCGCGGGAGATGCAGATTATCGTTACCGCACTCCTACAGTTTTAAACTTCGCCGTTGGTTCCCGACGCGTCGCAACAGTTGAATGATGGCAAGAAATTACTGATTTGAGAACCTGGGATTGAACTTTTCTATCTTAGATATTCAACAATGTCAATTGGGGCGAATGATGGACACTCTCAACTGAGTAATTCCTCGCCATCA
>JPKZ01000013.1:35928-49610 GCA_000803305.1 Toxocara canis | reverse complement strand
AAACAAGAACCATTAAGACTTTAGCTATAATACTTAGTAAACTTAGCATATATCCAACGACCACCACCATCCTTCTCTAAATTCAAGCCGATTCAGTGATCCCGGGAAAAGTTATGCCTCTTGAAGAGAATAAAAAATTCTCACGCTTTTTACGACCAGTTCGGTTATGTATTCGACTGCTGAAGCCGTAGAAGAACAATTTTTTAATAGACTAATTAAATTCTTGAGCAAAATATGAAATCATCAAATTGAATAGGTGATCGCCAAAGCGCATATCTTGCCCTACCTCTCACGTGCATTCCCACTTGACTTTGTCCCCAAACAATATACATTCAAACACAGTTCTTTCGCATGCGCTCACAGGAGACCAGGCACTTTCTTTCCTTCTTTCTGTTCTCTCACTCATATCGAATTCTTTTCCCTTATCGATTAGAAAAATTATGATTTCCATCTCCCCACGCTGAAAAAAATTATAAAAATTTCAAGTAACTGATTTGCATCGCGCACATTTTTGGCTCAAATCGCATCTATAGGAACTTCTGAAGAAGAATCTTTCTCCTACCTATTGTTAAGAGCTTTTAATTAATGTGACAAGACATTCCAAAAAAACAACAACAGGCAACGCTGCACATCAGAAAAAGCGTTAAGTGTAGAACAAACGATTACGTATGGGATCTCGATCGACATGGTCGAATGTGATCAACGATTGCAATGCGTTACGCGTATATAAGCAGATAACAGGATCAGCGATTCATGATGTTTCAGATGTGTTTGCTGCTAAAATATGTCTCCTACATACGTCTGTCTGTACGCATGCCGTCAAAGATTGGTGGTTTTACTGCCCACCAAAACGAAATATTTTTTTTTGGGAGGGGGGGTGGAGGGAGGCGGAGGCAAATATGTCGCCCTTAACCCCGTTGCATAATTGGCCGAGATGAAATAGACGAAACATCCACTGAACGGCTAACAAAGATAAGAAGGTGAACGATGCAAGGTAGCGAATGAAAAAAGAGTGTGCATCGACGTATACAAGCCAGTGAATGGGCGCATATGTCACAAATGGCAATAACCCCCCCGGACGTAGAGGGGAAAGCAATGAGCCGTTCATAAATGAGACGCATTGCACTGCACCAATTGAACAAGCACAAATCGTGTGTCTCTGCGCAACAAATCAGCTACACACTACAGCGCTTTTGCCGTCACTAATCTCCTTTAGCAGTTTCTGTTCCTAACCGTCGTTTCGGTTTCTTATAGCCCCATTTATCACATGCCCACACGCAGTAGTGCTAAAGGTTTTCGTTTTTGCATCTCGCTTAGTATAACGATTCGCATAATTGTTATTGTCAGCAGTCCGAATTTGTTCAATTCTTTTGTATAAGGAGTTTGCCAATTTTTATACACCATCTACAATAAGCGGCCTACTGGAACATGAATATTGTGCACTTGTCGAAATTTCCAGCATGTAGTTAACTCAGCAGAAATAAAGTTATTTTTGAACGAATGAAACAGAATATCCAAGATGCAGTGATATTCGTTATATGTTTTGCGGATATACTCTAAAAAAAACCGCTCCTATATCGCCAAAATGTAATTTCAATGACAGGTGAAAGGCGACTAAAGAGTAGAGGATTCATGAAGATGAAGAATTTTTTGTTTTGATTGCGGTTACAAAATTCAATTTTATAAATTTAATGGACGCTTCTTCCAAAAATATTAACGTGTGTAGCAATTTTTCAGAAAATTT
This sequence comes from Toxocara canis, assembly GCA_000803305.1. NCBI lineage: Eukaryota > Metazoa > Nematoda > Chromadorea > Rhabditida > Toxocaridae > Toxocara > Toxocara canis. The sequence goes on along the minus strand of JPKZ01000013.1, from coordinate 47,866 downwards.
ATGAATATTTATATTGATAACTTTAAAATTTCATAAATGAATACTTTTATTTGAACTATAAATTCATATAAAAATATCATTTATTACAAATTCACATAACCTGATCGCAAATTCAAATATTAATTCCCATGAAACGCTCATTTATAGAATTATCAATACAAATTTCAACGAAACGCTGAAGAATACTTACATGAGAAATGTCAACAAAATTAAAAAATTCTGTCACACAGTTCGATGGACCACCAAGCTATCGGACAATCATAAGAATTCGTTTCTTCTTTTCCATCGAAGAGATAGAAATTTGAAAAACCAGCAGTTTCCTTTCATCTCGTTAGCTCGTCATCACTGACGTCTACACAACAACGAAATGTTCGCTCATTTTGTACATCGACAAGCTGGTGGATTGCATTCATTCACAGCTGAACAAGCTTGTGGCCAGCGAACAACATCACCTAAGATCTGGTTCCATAGCCGTTTTTCACAACAGTTTACCTTTCGGACTACCTCTTGCTAATTAATGACTTTATTGCAGTACGATATATAATTTAGGCATGGCGTATTATCTAAATTTAGTAGTAAGAATACAGTAGGTAAACTATCACATTAGTTTAGTCGTCGCTCAAAAATGTTATACCTATGTCAGTATGTGTGGTATAGGTTGTAATAAGACCTCTGGAGACCGTTTTTCATGCGTTGTCTATGATTCACGCTCCATGAAGCAAAAATTTTATATGAGCTCCAACGAATGTTCGCATAGTGTCTGTCGCCTGCTTTTTTCCCCTTCATTTCATCACTTGTTCAAGCATTACGAATTGAGCGCGCAAATCACCATCAGAGTTTTAAAAACAGTAAACTCCGATTTGACGCTTTTTTTTTGGAATAGCTGTAAACAAAGCATGCTGTGAAACAATGCGATGAGACAATTTCCCACGCACTTATTCACAGCTTGGGATATCGAAACACATGTGAACATGGATCCGTTTCTTGACAACATATATATCGTATTACCCGAATTCCCTCTCTATCCTCTCTTCCCTCCCTCCCCCCCTTCTAAACTTATTTTCCTTAAAGTTCGCTCTTGTGTAGGGCAGAAAACTAGTCGCCTTAGGCATAACTGCTCTCCCTCAAAAGTGCTAAAGTGCCAGAGACGTCTGCAAATCTCCACACTACAAACATCATTCAGCGCTGACTGATGAAGCTGCTTCTACTTCGATTAGCATCTCTTCAGGTGGCTATGAACCGAATCGCTCACTTGGGCCTTATATGAGTAAATATGGCCAAGTATTTGCAAAATTTCTTCTCGAAAGAAGCAACTCTATATGAACAAAGTGATCCTCAATTTTTTGCACACATAGTCATTCCCAGACAAACTGCAACCTGTGAAATAAATAAACGACCAAAATAAAGCAAGGAATTAAACGAGTTGCCTTCATTCTTTCGCACCAAACTTTCACTAAAACAGCGTAAATGGGCAAGTAGTACAATTACAAACTGGTCATTATTGTGTTGATGATACATAAAGAATGCGGTACGTTGAAGAGTTATCCAGCCGATCTAGTTGTTTTAATGCGTGAAGATAGAAAAGAAAACAAATGTACTAATATTTAAATTATGGAAAATGAAACAAGCAGAAAAATGATACTACTGTGCTCTACCAAGGAATTTTTTTTTGCATCCGAAGTGAATCGAAGTGATCAGAGCTAAGTTGGCATTCGCCTACTATAAACTTGTTCATTATTTCGCAAAAAGTATACTAAAGAAATATCCAAAACATCCTGATTCAGGCAACTAAATTTTATTGCGGAGTCAGCTTCATTTGCGTCGAGTCAATTGGAACACAGCAACACGCTCTTAGGGCAGTATACACTGACTGTAAATTAAACTTCAAACGTCGCTCAGAAATGGTCAACAAGCATTTGGCGCCATTACGAGATGACACCATTAAAAACGATCGTCGAGGAGCTAAGTCAAGGATGCTTGAATAGGTGGATGAGCTGGTCAGGAAATAATTGAGTTGGACCAGCACTAGAGAATGTTTTTGAATGTGACAGAGGGGAAATCGAATTTCGGAATGCTGCTTCAAAGATGTGTTTCGCGAGCAGCAGTTTTCAGATGAGCCATCACAACTTATGATGTGAGGCTATGAACGTTGATTCAGCTCTCCGTCAGTTAGACCAGCAAAAACGGAAACTTCGGCTCGTCACCTGACTGCCATCATTGGGAGAAAAAACCTGTCTCTTGCTTCTGCTCTATGCTTGGCGGTTATCTCCGCTCGAATTCCGGAGCTGCTACGACCTTTTCCGAAAAAAAAAACATTCAAGATCAGAAGACCATTAGAAACTTGAAAGCAGTAATTACTCTCAGGTGAGCCTGTGAAATGTTACACTGCCTTTATGCTATCGATTCGGGACCGATAGACAGTTGTTGGTGGCAGAACATTGCGCAAGAGTTATTTCAAATTGACTGTACGATCAAATCAGTCCGAAAAAGCAATCGGAGAATTTACGCTTTTAAATGACTTCGAGAAGTGCAAATCAGTTTCTCGAAAAAAAATTAAGAAAAACAAATGAATGAACATGTCGAAACACATCACTACAAAAACAGGTAGCGCTTCAGCAGCGATTTTTTTCCTTTTTTTAAAGCGAAAAATCCAAGGGAAAAGGCAAAAGTTGTTGCAGCTGAGACCGATGCTGATATCCTTCTTATTTCAGTAACATCTTTTATTTGTTTGTTTGTTTTTTTGCATTTTGTTACGAAAAAACATATGATGTTGCGAACACGGGCATATTGTCAAGTTTGAATAGCGACTTGTCACCTTTTGTTGTAGTATACTTTTTGCAACAATTATGTCCTTGCCGGCATCCGTGATATTTTCTTCATTTTTCGTGTCCTACATTTACAAGTACACACGGACATGATGGCCTCTCGTGTTTGTGCTGTTTGCCTCTACGAAAGCAAACTATGGGACCATCACGTGAGAACGTATGTGTGCAAATATAGGACAACAAAAGCTTTCACAGGTAATCTTGACGAGCATTTTCTAAGGCATTATGAGGACTAGAGTGACTCAAAGAAGTCTTAACGAGTCATGGCTTATGAAATATGGTGAGGTTGCAAAGATGAGTCGGAGAAACAGCTGCAGTCATGGTCAGTTGTTGAGATCGGATATCAGCTCATACGATGCAAATATTGCTTTCAGCTTACGACATACATGAAATTTCGATGGGAATGTGAATATCTGGATGAAAATACTTAAATTTTGGGAAAAACCGCAGGAAGATTCGAGGAAACTCGGTGTCAGCAATTTTGATCAACCTGCTCCTCTTTGCAAATAGCGTCTGCTGAACGCTTCACATCTAGCTAATTACTCATTGTTTGGTTTTCAGTGCCCATGTGCATCCTTAGCTTGTTTTCATGCGATTTTATACACCTTAACAATGGTTACTGGTCGTCTGCCATGCGACTTAGGCATTCGTTGTATTTTGCTACAACGCATCATACTTTATTATTATCATATGCTGCTAGTCATAGTAATCACCTGATCTCATCGAAGCAGCATAATTTAAAATGTGTGCAGAAGTGACATAAATTTGTCTAGAATTTTGTCCGCATCATGTAGCCAGTTAGACGAAAATACAGAATCCGAGCGACTTTATATCGTTAACGAAGTACAACAGGTTCATGTGATACCCTATAGGTGATAAAATGTGAAAGTAACAATGCGAAAAAGAATGAGTGCAATTATGACTACACTTTGAACCATCAAATTCAATTTCATTTTTCGCATTTATCTCTTTGTCTTTTCTTCTTCTTATTTTCCAGTCATTCAGTATATTGCACAAGTAATTTTAGCTTAAACTTTTCTTTAAGTTTCATCAATTACGCAACAGTTGAGCTTTTTTTAAATGAGTCTTTCTGCCATCGACGAATTCATCTGTCTAATTTCTGAAGTTTTTACTTTTAAAAAACGAAAGGAAGTTGAAACAAAAAGTGCCAGGGCGTTATTGTCGTACAGATCAAATCAACGTTGCATGAAAAGTGATAAAATCCATTGATATGTGCTATTGGTTGGCTTTTACGCATTTTTTTTTCTTCTTACTGTTTCTTTACTGGCATTGTAAGATGAACATCAACGATTGTCAGTTTAAACTGTGCTATCGATATTATCATCTTTCGCGACTTTCCTTTAAAATAATCGGACAGGTGGTCCTTTTATCGTTCCAGGTCAAGATCGTACAGCAACAAATAGCGTTTCGTGCTATTTACCCATGCTTTCGACTAATGAGTTAGTCAGGAGAGGAGAGAGATTCCGTCATAAAGTTTATTAGGCTTTTTCCTCGAATTTTTAGCGGGGAAAATTTTCATGATTTCTCTTCACGGATGCCTTTTGATGATTACCGCTCAAACGGATTTGTCTCCTATTGGACATAAGAATATATTCATTCAACGTCTCAACAGCAGTGCCTGGAAGTGATGAAAGTCGTTCGTCGTCGTTAGTCACACAAAAAATTGCAGATTTCGCTGATGCAACGCTAAAAATCTTGCTCGCAGAGTGAAAGAAGCAAAAAAAAAATGCCATTAGGAGTGCAAAGATTCTTATGCCAAGAGAACCAAAATGATTATTGCTCTGTAACAAACAAAACCTCTGATAGCTGAAAAGATAGCCCGTTTCTGACGTATGAGAAGCATCGGTTGATAAAAATATTGCAAGCTTAAAAGTCAAGTCGATATTTTAAAATATATTTCTGGTAATCACGACGAAATGTAAAGGTAGTAAGGTATGGAGGGGTTACGGGGACAGATATACTTACCGTACCATTTAGGAGAAATAAGATTAGGGTGTAAGGTATTATGCTGAATAATTTACCTATTGCCAATAGATTGAGTTACTAAAGTCTTTCGTTCACTTAAAATACTATGTAGGTTCGAAGCTTGAAGCAAAACAAAAAATATTCCAGCTTCTAAGTGCATAACGCGGATCCACTCATATTCTCTTACTTAGTGGCACTGCCGGCAAATAGAGTTGCATCAGACGACATAAAGACAAATCAATGCGAAATGTTGACGGCGAAATTCGAAACCATGCCAACAGCAGCAGAAGCACAGCAAAACGATGCCAAGCTAGCTGCAAGCGACCAATCAAGCACACCATAATAATGTGAGACATAACATACGGCGGCCACGTTTGTGAGCCATCGCGACGTCATTATGAGCTTTTCCTTTGATTATGTCATGAAATATGAGAGAGAGAATGTGGAGTCTCAAATTTGGCTTCCTTAAAAAACAAAAGGGATGAAATGCTTTTCATGTCCGACTCGAAATAAACGTTTGTTAAGAGGCGTTTCTTCAGAGGATAGATGGAAGTAATGGAGATATGGCGTCTGGAAGTGTATAAACTTGAGATTGCTATCATCATAATGCGCTTTACCACTCGTAAACTTGCCAAAACACATAACATCAGGGTTTATATTCCCATTTCTTTCATAAGTTACCTCAAATAGCAAATAACTCTTCAATGGAAGCGTTGAAAGAATTTAAATTAGCTTAAAAGTTTACCGCAAAGTGCGAATGGTGTCAAATTGAAGAGAAACGCACACTCATACATAAAAATAGACAATAATGTACCGCCTATCTAAATAGCACATCTGAAAAAGAGCGCATTAAAACGGCGATGATTTCAAGTTTTAACGCGATGCGCATTTGAATAAATTTTTTTGAAAAACACAAAACGCTTTTGTTCATAACGAAACAACTGGTTGTACACACATTCTTCAATGGTTTCTTTCGTGAAACCGGTCATTTAACCACTCGCTAAATGTGCTATATGTGTACGTCTCGTTTCTTTGTTATTGCATATGCCAAAAATTACTACCATTTAATGAGCAAGAATACAGCTTTGAACGTTCTCCGACAACGATTAGCTGGGAAGTAGAAAGCAAAAGAGTGAGTCACAAATCAAGATGCCTGAAGAAAATGATAGCGAGGCATTTCGCGGCGACGCAAGTGCATATAATCGCTAATTCGGCGATATCATAAAAGGCTAACATAGCATTAGATCAGCTTTGAGAATTCGGCAATTCATTCACAATTTTGACGGGAAATTTTGTTCAATACTATTGATGTAAACAATTGTCGTATAATAGTGACGGAGAGCCAATCTATGACTGATCATGAAAGATTTAAAATGCCATGGCGAAGAAGAATGAGAAAAGAAATTTCAACTGACGCTTATCGATCACAATGAGTATTTCAATCGATCATGTGGTTACTTCAAATGGAACGTACTACTAATCAAACTGAGCAAGCTAAACAACTAGCTAAATGTAAAATATGATTCAAAAACTTTCCATAAGCAGCACACAGAAGAGTTTCGCTATTGCATTTGTAGTTTTGTTTGTTTGTTTGTTTTTTTGGCATGCGCTGTATCAGGTGAAGCGCAGATGAAACCATGGATTTCGCAAACAGGTTTACTTTCAATGCCAATCTCAATATTAGATTAAAAAAAGAAGATAGAAACTGGAACAGACCAGGATGAAATTATATAACTATCATAGCATTAAAGCATAGCCATTCAAAAGAGCTTAAAAAGGGACTGGAACAAAAACGTTAAAGCGTAAAGTAGTAGACAATATCCTCAAGCGCAAGACCAAAAGTCAATGTATAAGTCTCAGCTCTTATTACCTTACCTTACTTTACTACCTTCAGTGAAGGAGCGCCTAAAGAAGATAAAATAAAGAAGCGGAATGCCTGAAGAGACAAGAAAGTGCAATAAGAAGCAAAAAATTACGAGCAGTAGAGCTACAGTCCAGATGAACACTATTAGAAAACTATTTGCTTATGAATTTTAAGGGATCGAGCAACTGAGACTTTTAAAAGCATCGCCTTCTTGTTTCTCCACATGAGCGTATCATATGCTTTATATGCTACACTGAATATTTTAAGGAAGTAACTGAATGAGTGTTTATCCCTTAGAAGAGTATATATCACAAAAGTAGCCACCAGCATCGTAGACAGGAGAGTATAGCGAGCCCCCGGAAACTTTCCAGTGATATTTTTCAGTCTAAAACATCGAGGGATTAACAGAGGAATTCCAAGAAAAATCGCTACAAGTACAAAATTATCGATACCTTTGCGTTTTCGTCCAATGGGCCACTAACAGTATTCCTAGTCGGAGGAAATCTAAGCCTTCTAGCCAGAGGAAATTGAAGTCCTCTACTCAGAGGAAATTGAAGTCTTCTAGTTAGAGGAAATTTAAGTCTTCTAGCCAAAGGAAATTGCAGTCTTCTAGCTAGAGGAAATTTAAGTCTTCCAGTCTGAAGACATTTAGATATAGTAGATATGCATGTCTGTAAATTGTTCATCTTTCTAAGAAGCGGGCGGCGACGCTCCTTGGAAACAGTCGATTTTGAAGCATCAACTCAGCGAAGCCATCAATTTTCGTCGTTCGCCACGCCGACGAAAATTTGCTTTGACGACTACCTGTGATCGATCGATGTTTAGAAGGAAGGAAAACAATTCGCCTCGCAAACACTTAAGATTGCAGATGTGAAAATGGACCTGTCTCTCTTATTGCCTAGGTGTCGTTGGGTTCCCAACAATTGTGGCGGTAAGCGATGATCTATTTGACGATGAGTTTACACTACATCGCCAACGAGATTAAATTGATTTAAACAGATGAGAAGGAGGCTATCTCAGAACCTTAAAGGCTAAAAGTCCTGTTCATCATATAATTCATGATTGGAACGTTAAAAGAAATGAATTAGATAGAAACGACAGAGAAGTCCTGATTTTTTAATCGGTTCAAAATGTAAACGCTGGAAACGACAATCGGATGGCAACCGATTGTCGTTTCATCTTGAAACAATTTCACCTTGAAATGAGGACTCCTCGTCATGTGAAAAATACCAAACGAAAGCCGAACGGACGAAATTAACTGGTTACCTAATCGGATAACTTGTGGGACAACACTTTGAAACCAAAAATTGCTACTATGTCTAAAGTAAATAGCGTTAATGAGTATCGTTTTCAGTAAAACACACCGCGATGTTGTTTTTTTTTAAATTTCGAATACTTCATGAGCATCTATACCATACTCTTTCGAAACAAGCCCTTCACACAGAGCCCTCTCTCAAAATACCACGTAATATTATGCGATCTCGTACCAAAAATGCCACACCCACATAGCAAGTTTGAAATTTGATTATATAACAATTTTTTCAAACGTGTTTGAAAAAAAATAATCCCTTAAATGTCAGAAAAATCCCCTGAAATGACTGGGGCGTTTGAAACACGCTTGAAAAAATAGCACGTTTGAAAATATGATCCCGTCTGGACATAGCCTTGGTCGAATATCTTTTCTCCCCTCTCCTCCTCACCTCTTCCCTCTACCTAGAAGACTACCAATCTTATAACGCTCAGAAGTTTTATTTGAGGCAATGCAGCACGTCTATAGAAGAATGTGGGGCTGCTTAGACGTTCATATATAGTTTGTTCACATAGACAAAACAAACATTGTAAACTATATACAGTAATAGAGTGAAGGAAAAAATGCCATAGAATCAATCAACAATCGCATTTAGAAATATTATGAAGGATTGACGATGAATGGGTGGACTCACCGACCTAGAGGGGAGACATTAGAGGGTATACCATCGGAGTTTGTTGATGTGTGCGTATATCAGCACCACTATTACGGCAATTTCGATGGCAAGAAGGTGACGTTTTTGCTAGAGAGTTGCGTGCTGCTCGAAAACTTGTTTCATTTATGCGATAATGATCTCGTGACTCGCCGTCGTTCACAAACAAACTGCTCAACACTCAAAAATCTCATCGAAACAAACATTCATCGGCAAGATCAATTGTTTCACACTGCAAACAAACAGATCACTTCAAGTATCGATCGGCCTTGCCTCCTATTTTTGTGCATCGGGAAGTTTAGACTCATTGAGAAGTTCTCAGCTAAATTAATAGTACTGCATCAAACTTTTGATTGGGAACATTCTAGAATCTGCGATATCCAAGTTTTCGCTTATAATTGCTCGCTGAAACCTTTTTCACCTAGTCAATTCTTCATGGGCACTTGTGAAATATTCGTTTGAACCGTACATAGATGTCTCCTCATCCGTTGCCGACAAGTCTTGTCGTTGACCCATTTCGAGAAAATTTGTAGGTTAAAAATTCTCTCGCCAAATTTTACGAGTCAGTTTTTTATGGAAAAGATCGATTACGGGCTGTTACGCCTAGGAAACCTTGGACAGTGGAAGAAAAAAAAAGGCTTTCAGCGAGTCGCAAGTGTGCATTGGTTTTTGGAAGATATTTTTCGAAAATTTGCTGAATTTTCGATTTTTTTTTTACTTCCCGGTTATTTAATGTTTTGCAAGCCACTATCTAGGAACCCTCAAATTTGGCAAGGGGGAGGGGAGCAGCATGGGGGTGGGGAGGAACAATCATCCCTCAATTTGGAGGTAAGAGTTGGAAAAAGAAAAAATGTGTATACGTTGTTTAAGTTGTGAGCGATTTCGTTTAGTCGTCGTTTCAAACGAAAACATCCTGTATTTATCCGTTACTTTTACCTGGAACGTCTACTGTTCGGCATTGTAAAATGAACACTCCTAAACTTTCACGTTGTTTCGTTGACGAAAAATCTCCTCACTATCGTTGTGGAAATTTTCGTCGCCATGTTTTCACATACGTAACGGACGAATAACGCAACGACAGCAGTTGATTTCTCAAGCATTCGTTTAAATTCATTGTTTATGTTCCTGCTCTCTAAGTTCTTTTTCAATCACCCCCCTTTTCATCCTGCTCTCCCCTCTACCCCCACCCCTCTATTCTAACTTGCTTGCCTTATGTGGCATCAAGAAGACGAATGGAATAAATTAGCGTTCACTTGTATGCTTTTTTTTTCAAATCCGAACTTTATCTTTTTTGCTTCATGTTTTTCGATATGGAATTTTCTTTTGTTTCTTAATTTCAATGTCTTTTTCAAAAAAATTGCTTAAAGCTAAAAAATAAATTTCGAGCAAGAGCCTTTTCGTTTTATAAAACATTACCAAATTACTCCGATGAGATAGACTGTATGTAGTCGTTCGTTTAGACATCCACGTCTTGAAAAAATATCATTTTACTTCCGCTTCACCACTCACAACATATGTCAGAGAAAACTTCGTATAAATGCAGTAAAGAATTGTATTTAGACCACCTTACCTCTATCGCCCCCTCGAGCGTCACTGCCTTGAGCGTCTTCGATGCGACTGGCGGCGACTCGAAGGCAACTTGGAACATTGAATGAAACTAAATGTGCGCTTCACTACATCTCGGTTTCGAAAAGTTTCCATAATTTTTCATATCATATAAACTATAATGTTTTATCTTTTCGTCTCAATACAAACGTTTTTGAAATGTAACAAATAATCATTTAGTTCAAATATAACATTCCATTTCTATTAAAAGAAACGGATAGCTCTGTTTGTTTCATATCCTTAAAGAAGACGCTTAATTAAATGAGGGGTTTTTATTTTTGGGGATTAACGGGGTCAGTAACCTCGTTTTGTGTCAATTGAAAATTTTCAATTGCATTTTTTTTTGGCGTCGAAATTCGAGCCGAAGGAGTCTCAAAATGCGCCATTTAATCACAAAACTACGTGTACATGTTGGAAACTAGGCAAACAACAATTTTGTTTTTAGAGCGACCGTTAGAACAATTATCTACATTTACGATTTTTTAAAATTTCGTTATAGAAACGCAGACATGTTCTTCGCTTTTTTCGATCTCTTTAAAAGCTCTAGTCAGTCCAATCTCGAAATTTGTTGAAATAATGTAAGAATATTATTTATTTATTGATTTGTCTAAATAGTTAATTTGTTTATTTATTTTGTTATTTGTTTTTCGAATTATTTATTCATTTATTCATTTATTTGAACAAATAGCTGATCTATTTATTTATTGAACGTAATGAAATGGCTTATGAAACGAAACAAATATTACTTTAAATGAAGTGTTGAGCTTTTAATTAAAAAATATAACAATTTTTTCCACAGCGGCACTATAGACATTTCCTATATCCTTCAGTCATTGAGCAGTAGTATTCGCCACAATTGTGTGAATAACGATAAACGAAATTCCAGTATAAAATTTTACGGAAACAATTGTAGTATACCGATTGTTGAAACATACACATGCTGCGATCGCACGGATCTTGCGACACTTGCAAACGTTGGCTTGCCATCGCAGATCTAAAAACCGCGGGGCTGAAAAACTTTACCACATCAAGTTCTTGTTTTCGAAGGTCCTTTGATTCCAAAACGGTGATTTTTCTCCGGAGCTAGGGTCGGAAGGAAGTTAGCCTCAAGCGCCTAGCTAGAGTCGTAGCCAGGGATTAAGCTAGATTATCACAGATACCGAGCTGGAGCCAGGTTATCTTAAAGGCTGCGGTTGCAGCTAGGTGTAAATGATCGCCGAGACCGAGCTAGAGCTGGAGCCACGAATTCCTGGAGGCCTAGGCCACAGCTACAATTTTTTTACACGTCTCAAATGCAGCCCAGGCCGGAAGTTTCTTTTCTAGCGAAACTCGGAGTGGGGACTCTGAGATTGAACTGCTCGTCGTCGTGAAACGATGCCTTGCCTATTGCAACCAAGAATTTACAATCTGCATCCCAACAAGCAAAGGCAATAGATGCGCAGTCATGCTATCCTTGTTGTGCCTAAAATACGCAATCCCGCATGTGCATGGGCGCTGTTGTTTAGCGACAGCAGAAGTTCACAAATTTTTTGGACGGGTTTCTTTTAAGAGCAGTAGGCGAAAGCAACGAATTATTTATTAATTCATTCCTTTCTCTGATTCCGTAGAAGGTATGACTAAATCAACCGAATCCGAAAATATCCACAATCATATATATATACATTATATATATATATATATAATATGTATATATATGA
>JPKZ01000013.1:17341-27666 GCA_000803305.1 Toxocara canis | reverse complement strand
AGTCATGTTTGGCTTGGAAGATCAACGCTGGAAATACGGTGTTTACAGGACCCCCCTTTTCATTTTTTTAGCAGGTACCTATCATATTTGTTATTCCCGTACTGATGCATTCATCAACCATTTCGGAAAGAACATGTGCCGTGCACCAATATGTCCTAATATGCGATAAAAGTTAAAATTTAAACGTGTAATGCAGAAGCGCGACTATGAAATTCCTCCAACTGCTAGTCCAAGTTGAAGACGACAGTATGGATCTTAGCGGTAACCGTTGTGGTGTTATACAGGTAACTGGATGAGGTATATAGCCAGATGAACATTGTTGTGCTGTATGTATTCACCATAACAGCAAAGTTGCTCATTAGCACTTATGAATGAAGAAAATGTTTCTTTTTTGCTTGATTATTTCTCTAGACAGCTTTCCCGGAATTTTCTGGTCTGAATGTGCTGACATTTCTCCTCGTTGATCGCGATCGAGCGAGGAAAGTCCTCCTCGTTGATCGCGATCGAGCGAGGAAAGTCCTCCTCGTTGATCGCGATCGAGCGAGGAAAGTCCTCCTCGTTCGATCGTGCTGATCGCAATAATTTCGAAGCGATTAGCGTAATGAAATTATTAGTTCAATGATTCACCTCGTCGAATGAAGGTAACATTCGGTAGTGAATGTCAAAGCAACGAACGCTTCAGTGGCGCAATTCGATCGTTGAAATAACTTTAAAGGTTTTGCATTTTCTTTATTTGTCTCAAAACGGGACCGTTCCAGGTTAGTTGATGCGCCTAGAAGGCGACCATCAGCGCAAGTACAAAAAACGCCTAAGGAGAGTCAGAGGTTTAGCTGTACTATCAACGATGGAGACGACGAGCAAATGACTGGATGAAGTGCATTCCTGTCGACTTGCCATGAAGGCGAGTGGAACGAAAGGAACGAACTGGAAAAGAAATCAGTTAGAACAAGTTATTGTGCCGATGAGCCCAAGCAGAAATAGCTGGAGTGAATGCTGAAAAAAAAAAAGAAATAAAAACTGCACAAAAAAATGCGGCACTTCTATATGCATGATTCATTGCCTCCCACCATAAAAATGAGGAAAAATTTTCCTCGCCGTTCGCAGCCATCAATTCCAATGTTCATTTGGATCACAGACATAAATTTTTGAAATTTATAGATACTACTTGACCACAAATCGACTGATGTAGAAAATAAAGATTCGTCGGCTCGAGTCCAAATTGACCCGTTAATTTCTTCACGCGAACTCTACTGCCTTGTAGTAAAATCTACTAATTTCGCAACTAAGCTTTGCAGGCCGCTTCCTCTCATCGTAGTTAATGATGCATTCACATAATGTTGCTCATCGCAACACTCTTTTCAAACCGTTTATGATAAAAATTTCACAACGTTTTATATACCCGTTTTGGTCGATAATGAGAATGCGATTGCCTTGTCCATCCTCTACGTAGCAGTTCTGCACAAGGATCTGCACACCGTCTGAAGCCAGCATTAGTAATTAAATGCAGAGGTTTTAAAAATTACGATAACTGAATTGAATTTGTAATTAATCCGGAAACAGCTATACTTCCAAGCTAAATAGCCAAGCTGATGGCTTAATATATCGAAAGGATCGCAATTAGCAACGGAGAAGTTAAGGTGATTGAAGAAGAACGCGAAAGCAGATAACGATAAGCGGAAAATGAGGGAGCAAAAATTTCTGACACCACTTCTGTAGTGGAGAGTAATGATTCGGTGAGAGGGCAGAATTAGCTTGAATCGAGGATCTTCAGCTTTTCAGGTATATCGTACACCATAACCACAATGAGGCAGCAATGGTCAGTAAAATGTCCCGGCAATAATATTTCCGTAGATCAGCTGCGCAGACATCGCAGGATAGCTAATGCGAGCCTCGCATGCGGATAGATATACGAAACTGGTCAAGTGCAATGCGAAGGTCTGGCGGTTTAGCTTAATTTCGCTCCGAGCATGACGAAAATTCCTTTTCTGGCTCCGGTCTGGGCTTAGGACTGGAGCCAGAATTAGTTATTGGTTTGCATAGTGCGGCCTCCTAGTGCTATGCATTCCATGTGAAAAAAAAAGACGTAAAATGCTTTCAGCGAATACATCTGATATTTGCATATACCATGTGTATAGGTGATTTGCGTATACTTAGTTTTTTTTTCTTTCTTTTTCCTTTTTTTTAACGAATATCTCCCGGAATGTTCACAAATAATTCTGCACATGTATTCTCTTCGTGATCTTGAGATATTTTACCGAAAATCAAATCGATCAAAGCACAACTAACCAATTCGACATTCCCAAACATGGAAAACGGTTTGTCCAACTGTTGCATAGTGAACTTTGGGCCCATCAATAGAATCTCTTCGAATCGCATACGTACATTTCGGACGAGGTGCACTGATATCGAATTGGGGTGATAGCTCCGAGGCTGTGGCGTCGCTTAAAAAATGAATAATTTTGTCTACTTTTAAATGGACAAGAAAAGTGGAAAAAATTTCTGAATTCCGAACTAAGTAAGTGAATAAATTAAATGAACAAATTAAATAAATACAGAATTAATTAATAAAATACAAATAAACAAATATATATGAATAAATGAAAATAAAAATAAACAGGAGCAGCGCTCCCAGTGCTTGTTGCCTAACCATTCACATAATAACAATGCTGTAACCCACCTATACGTTGAAAAAGCTTGTAATATCCCGTTTTTTTGCCGTTTTTTTTTTGGAAGATTGTGCCCGAGCATTTCAGGGCAGCGGGCAAACAAAACGAACAGCAAGATCGCTTAGTTATTTTCTTTCCCAAATGGGTAATTTTGGGCAACAATTTCCGTTTAAACTTTAAGCTTATTATCTGTTTATGGAGGGTGAATGGGGATGAAGGAAGGGTGAAGTAAACATGTGTATGCACCTCGCAAAAGAGTAAAATTTTGCATTATCTTTCAATTTTAATTGACAACTTCATTCCGTATTTCCCTTTCAAGTGTGAGAGCAAAGGATTAACGAACCTAGCCACACCCTCTTCCTCCTTCACCTCCATTCACCCCCCACCCCCTATACATATGTTTACTACGATTGTGAGCTGCAAGGGTTCTTCGTTCTGCAGTTCACAAATTTTTTAAAGATCTTAACACCTTCTTAAAAGATTCAGCGATACTGAGTTCACCACCGTTCAAATTTCGCTCTGATTCCTAATGCACTCAGAATCCTGTTATGTACGACATACACTATGGCTGTTTTTCCACTGTTGCAAGGTTTGTACCACATGGTTTATTTTTGCAAAAAAAAAAATGTTCCCGCTTCTGCCGCTTCTGTGGGTATGAGAAGAGGCATGCAGGATGATTGCATAGTCCGACCTGCTGAAAAGACGATAATTTACAAATATATTAAGTTAAAATTTTCATCACTTTCAGTTCCAGATTTTCATTATCTCTACTATCGAGCTATGCTGGATATAAGCTTAAATTTTGTATACAGCTTATAGCTAAATTTCTTGAAGCCACTATTTGAATAGGGCTCATTTAGAGTACCATCTTCTCGATAGTCATTCCACAGTTGCCAAGCGGTATTGCGATACGATTTTGATTTCTCGATACACAGTTCGCATCCTCTGCATGATCGTCCACATAAATATGTGATGGATTCGAAACGGTTGTTTTCACCTTCAAATTCCGATTAAAACCTTTCAAAGAAATTGTCATAATAAGCTCACCATATAGCTCAATTGCGTTGCTCTCGAACACATGAGAAACGTACTAAAATGTCTATGCTAACATATTTATATGGGCAAGTGATTCGTTAGAATGATAAAGGCAATGTAATGAACATGATATCGAGATGTGTTATCACAGGAAATTCAATTACCAACGTATTAATTGAAAGAAATTCAATTACCAACGTATCAATTACCAACTATAGCTAGAAATCAATGTTTAAAATTTAAAGAAAGAAACGTTTTCATATATTATGAGTTGAATTTGATTTAACTGTATCCAAAATTGATTTCTCAAAACTTCCTACTGGTCAATAATGCCCTCACCAGTCAACTGTCACACCTAGAAGTCTTGAAATTAAATCAATCACCTCAGGATAAGAGGTGCCGTTTCGGTAGTGAAAAAAACCTATCAAGCATTTATGCTATCGTTTATGTGGCATTTCTTCACGGGATTCGTCCGCTCCAATTAAGGTCATCATCATAGAAGTTATTCAGTCCATTTGAAGTGGGAACGCTCTGTTAGCATCTCAAAATGAACTCGATAGCTATTCCAATTACAGTTACACTCATTGAAGTACAAGTTATTCTTCAGAAAGTAGCCGACGTGAGAATTCTATCCACATTCTAGACGCTATTCCTACATCGACGATCTGTGTTTGGTTCCCTTGGTCGACATAAAGCAGCAAATCATTGCTGTAGCCAATCCGCTTTGTATAGCGAAAAAACATCTTCAAACTTCACCTTCCTTTTTGGACGTTTTTATGTTTTTTTCGAAGGCAAGTTCTCAGCGATCGTCGGAAAACAACGAATTCAATCTTAGCTCCAGCTAGCTCTGTTCGCCTGTGATCGCTGTAAGTGCTATTGACTCCGGCTCGAACCTTTGACAGCAAAAGCTTTGATGATAAAGAATAAATGTGTGGTCATGAACGACAAGATAATCTCGGAACATTTCAGGTTGGTATGGAAGCAACAGAAGAAGACGCCGAATTTCAAAAATTTTTCTTTTGGCGAGTCCTATATTTGGAGTACTCATCAAATGCTGTACGCGTTTGATACGCACAGAATTGTACTCGATAGTAATGTATGAAAATAGTTTTTCTCTAATATTTAAATACTTATATTTCTTTAGTGTTATTGACTTATGAGGCCATCTTTTGCTGAATTAAATCCCATTACAAATATGGTCCTACAATGATGAAAGAGCGAAGAAAATAAGTCCGAGGATAAAAGTATTGAATAAAAGGCAAGAGAAACAGCGAATAAACAGTACGGATTTCATAAAGGCAACACTTGAATTTAGTGCTCATATGGAAAACATGAAGAAAGAGTTTCAATCTAATGGAATTGTGCAAATCTTTAAGCATGATGCCATGCTATATATTTCTTAAATGTTTTCAAATAAAATTGAAATTAGTGAATGTCTATAGAAAATACGCACTATTTTTTCTCTGATCCTGTTCCGTTTCACTCGCTCCATTTGCCCTTTATCCTTCATTCCCTGGCTGTACCACAACTGTACTTAAAATAAACGAAATAAATGAGCTGATATTACTTTAATCAACATTCGGTCATGCTCGCAAGTAATGGACGGAGTGTCGACGATTTCGTTTGGATATTTCAGCGAGGCGGCGAAATGGACGATCAACTAAACAAAAATAAAGATAGTACATAACTTAACCAGCTTAATGAAAAACACTTTGAGGGTCGACTTTTGTTATCGTAGACCGGTGCAGGTGGCATACTCTCGAGTTAGCCCTAGTGGAATAGGCTTTTTTTAAACCTCAAATTCAAAACGAAAATCGATTTTGGCCGCTGATTTAAGCGCCTTTGAAACTGTGAAATTCATGCATGAAATCGTAGCGTTCATGGGTTTATCATTTATTTAGATCCTCTGGTGTGAAAAATAGAAGATTTACGTTTTTTACGCAAATTATGCACAGATTTTAAAATCATAAAGTGAAATGAAAAAAATGCGGATCGATAGAAATCATTGAGATTTTTTTTTGGAATTTTTTCGCATGGTAATCACTCCACAAATTGATGTTCGTCGGCACTTTAAATTGATTCCACTCGTAGTTCATCAGCTTTACGATGAGCTTTTAGCGATCGTAAAAAGCTGAATTGGAATGCTCTACTACTGAACATTATCAATGCATTTTGGATTCATAGAAAGAAACAACTTTTCATGGACAGCGACAACAAATGATAGCCGACGTTGTAGAGAAACTTGTAAACTTGTAGCAATGCTGGATTTGTAGCAAAACTTGCGAACCAACCGCTTGTAAGACGATGAACGTCAGTCGTAGTGATCCCATCGAGGAAATTGCCTAAAATTAAACTGGAAACAATGAAACTAATACCGAACTACTGAGTGTTCCGACTGTTTTTTTACGGATATTTTTTTACGCCACCAACTGATACCCCTCTGTCATGATTCACGAAAATAAAATCTCTGGTTGAAACGCGCCTATAAATTCAGAACTATAACACTGGTTCTTAAACTTGGTGCAGTTAATCAAGACAGGCAAAATTGGATACAAGGAAAAACGCTGGGAGTTATCGGTTTGGACTAAAGTTCAGGATGCCCTAGATATTATGGAAACGTGATTTTGGAATATAATGGAAACAAAATGAGCCTATACATTTGATTATTGACGTATTTCAAAGCATAACTACAACTTATTTATTAGCGTCTGCTTGCGGGCATCATTGGAGGAAGGACACTGGGGAAAGAATTTAGAAAAATGTGGAAACTGAAATTTTGATTTCCCTAAAAACAAATATTACCAACTAGAGCCAAGACAGCGACAAGCTAAAGAGAAGTTGTAAGCAACTGCTCGTTTGAAAAAGATACTCAACATATAGCACAATATTGTTTTAGCAAAAACGTATATAATGACTTACTGTGTTCGGAGAGACGATCAATTGTGATAAATGAGCGTAATTTATTAAAGCTATTCGCTTATAAGGCGAGCGTTTAATTGCGGTCAAGTATTGCGATGAGAGTGAAAGTCGTCAAAAACGTATACGATTTCAACGATAAAATCGAACGTTTATAGTAAAAGTTGAACGAGATTGCCCTAGTCTCCGAAATCTTAAGGAAGTTGAGTACAACTTGATTATCGCTCAGCAGCTGTGCGCACCACTTTTACCATTGTACGCATACGATTCGACGGCCGTATTCAACATGAAAATCATTATGGCATAAGAGCGAATGCCCGAATAACTTTTTTGAGTACCCATATTGACCCCGCTATTCATACAGTTTCAATAGGCATCCGGATTCCCATATACGAAGCAAATCGTCTATTCACTTCTCTAAACTATCATCGATGTGAAATGGTCAAAATTGACGATCGCTAACAAACCCTTGACCTTAATTCGTATTTATAGAAGCGTTTTTAACATTCAATGGAAATCAATAACTCGTTGATCCGATAAGTCTAATCAAATATGCTGATTCACTTCATTTCGTAACTGCATTAACGATCACATGTGAAGTAAATGCAGTTTCTATATATATGTATATATATATGTATATTTATATATACATATATATATATATATATGTAGAAAACGGCAGTTAATAATGTATAAATAGCACGTGCTATGCACTAGTGGTCAACGAAGAAAATTCCTCAACAAAACGTACCAAGATAAACCATCCTCATAAGAAAACTTCCGCATCACAAACACATCGAGAAAATTGCTCCAGCGAAGCATTGGCACCACAAATGATTTCAGGATATATCTGCATTGTTATTGAATTCATTTTTACTTATGATGTTTGACTTTCATAACGAATGCAATAGAATCGGTTTGATTTCATGCGCTCATCAACGAAGGTCATGGTTTCCATACATAGTCACCCTCGTCAGGCAACACGTCTCTCTAAAAGTATGGAAAAATTGAGGGAATTAGTGAAGGGTAGAAATGTATGAAGGAACCAAGATTTAAGAGCTGAAGATAGGCACGGCTTAAAGTGCATTGAAAGGTTTATCAGTATCGTTTATGGGTTAGGAGATAAAAACTAATATTTAAAAAAAAATCAATTTCTCAACGAAAGTCCACGCTTCGTTTTTCGTCAACTGCGCTGTCTTTGAGAAAATGATCTCTTGTAAAATTATTACATTTTATGTCGGTTTATTAACGATTATGATAGAGCTTTCATCTCTCTTTAAGATATACCTAATGTCGATTCCCATGTTTTGTTCGTTCACCCATTTACGGGCACTTATATGTGATGCGACATATATTTGTCTCCCTTCATTTTTTATCAGTTTGCCTCTTTATTTGAGAAGCGGATGTCTAAGAAAAGTATCAGTTCTTATCTAAGGTTATTAATGGCAATGGCAGAGCTTTCAATGCTCTTTAAAATGGGTTCAATCTCGATTTCAAGATCTAGTTTGCTCTACAGATATTGTTTAAATGATTGCGATGTTTCTATTGCCAAATAGCTACGCTGAAGTCGATTGTGATCGTGCTGTCCCTCTGTCTGGTGTCTCTCTCCCATGCGTGAGTGTATGGTTAGGTGTGCCGGCTCCATTTTTTTCAGTCTCTGTTGATTTGTGCCATCCAGTATGAAAGTCTCTAGTGTTTTTGAAAGATGGAAAATAGGTGAATAACAGGCAAGCACTCTTCGATATGGCCAAAAAAGTGGGCACTAAATTTGGTGTCTATGTTAGTGAATACTCTTTCGCCAATGAAGTTAGTCTGTAATTTTTTATATACTCCCACGTGTAAGATTAGTTAATAATACCTTGCTGAACAACTCTAGCAGGTTTGGAGTTGCACTACTCAGTATTCTGAACTGTTTCCTATCACGATCGCCTTTTGGCACAGCGCCCTAACGAGGGAAATCGAACTATCCGGCTACAATGTGCTTATGATAATTACAAATGATCAAAATGCGGCCCAGGATTTTTCCAAAGGATTGTTCTGGCGACAAAGAAATCGTTAAATGTTGTTGGGTAGTCGTTAAGTGATGCTAGACCATATAGGAAATCAGGTGGTATTTTGTCGAAATCCTCCATGTGGTTTCAGCTATCGGATTGGAATCATCCCCGTACAAACTGAACGGCAGAATAAGCTGTCTAATGTCCACAGCTGTCATTGCTTGGTTGAGTTGCTGCAAGTTGACGCGTACAGTAAATTGGAACTAGAAACATCGTTCTCTTATAGCGCACTTATTTCATCTTTTCTCCTCTTTTCATTCGTCCTCTGATTTGTTTTATCGTCTTACCAAGCGGTAATGGTCGCCATGCGTAAGTTAGATCAGCGCGCGAAAGATTGGCTTCATTTGATCCCGTCTCGCGTTACTAGAGGAATGGAAAGGGAAAGGGGGTTGGGGAGAAAAGTTAGGGAGCGATTAACTAGGTTGGGAAGTCAACGACGTTTAGCTATTCCATCTTGGTACTTCAACTTTCTCAGTAACCAGTTGCAAAAGACATTTATATTTCTTCTAACCGTCTCTGCGTAATTAGGCATTTGTTGTTGGTGTTTTCACAACGCCAGATTTTTGTAGTTTCAGAGCCCGGAATTTGTACGTTGACTGGGCGCTGTATCAGAATGATGAACGCCGAGCTGCTCGATAAGAACTTTGGCGTATGCTTTCCCGAGGAGTTGGACGGTTGCCTGGATGTGCAGCAAGGATCAGCCAACTGTTGCAAATTTAATCGATGGGGTTCCATGGTAGCCGTCGGAAGTATCGATGGGCGTGTTTATATTTTCGATGTAATAACCAAAGGAGTTGTCAAGGCTCGTTCATTCATACTTGACGTTTACTTGCGTTTCTGTTGCCAAAGGAAATGATTTACGACATTATTGTGGAAGCTAGATACATCACTGTTCCAAGCACACCTAACAGAACGATACGAATCTAAGCCGGCACGATGGCCATATTGTTCTGAAGGTTACTGGGATTTCCTTAAAAGACCTAACAACACCTGCATTTTCCCCTTGCACCCTCTCCCGCCCGCTTCTTTCCACGAAATCGAACGTCAATGTCCTCCTAATAAATTACACTGCCGTTACTTTACGTTATTCGAGGCGTTACTAGATACGGGTTCTATTGATTTCGTTTGTCTCCTTGGCTCGCCGGTTTTATGGTTTGAGCGCGAGGTTGGTGCCGGCACGACTTAATCCAGAGACGGTTCTTTCAGTTCCAGAACACTATTGAGTTAACAATACAAATAACGGATGTTTAAGAGTTGGATGTGTCACGGATATCCGATCACTGCGTTGAGCTGGTCTCGAAATGGGCGAAAGCTGCTAACAGCGGCTACTGACTGGTCGGTCGCTATTTGGGACGTAATGGAAGCTACTCGACTCGAAAGATTCGTCTATGGTTCGCCAATCATTTCGGCGATGTTCAATCCAAGGTACTCTATGACCCATTCACGTATAGATCAAAGTCAAGATTTCTAGTCCGTCCACAGCCCATCATTCTTCGTAAAGGCTCTAGACAACTCCTTCGCTGCTTTCACCTCCGGGCGTCTTCCCAAATGCAAAAAAGCGGGATATTCGTCTTTCGTGCTTCAGTCTCTTCTAAGGCTTGGAGGCGCCTCTGACCTGCGTTCAGATCAATGTGGTTTTAGGCTGAGGGGGGCT
>JPKZ01000012.1:0-17651 GCA_000803305.1 Toxocara canis | reverse complement strand
CGCCCCAGCCTACCCTTACCTACCCATTCCGCCACTAAATCTGCCACCTATCAATTATCGGGGCATTTTGTCGGGAGCTTTTCTTAATAACGAAGGGGGAATGGTAAAGGGTGCCGTTCAATTTTATTTCGCTTGTTTGTGCTTACATATTGGGCGATTTTTTCGTCAGCTCAAACATTTTACAAATTTCGTCCCGGATTCTGGTCGTTTCGATTTCGGGAAAAGTTTTGGTATTGTTTTTATTGTTACTTTTAATATCGCATAGGTAAATTGTTTTGCGCAATTGTTATGGTTTTGTGCTTCTTAAATAAACGTGAAGGAATGATTTTTTATGAAGTGTGCTATTTTTTTGAGTCGTATAATCGATTGCATATATTCAAATTTGGTAAAGCTCGATAAGCATATTGAAGTTTATTGTGAAGTGACGATTCAAAACTTCGAAATTGACCTACGAAAGGTTCTGCTTTAGTCCCGCTGATTTTTAATTTATAGCATTCGATAAGTGCACTTTTTAATGCTGGAGCGTGATAAGCTATGAATAGGGGAATCCCTGTTAATTATGCCGTTAAAGAAATCAGTTATTGGCTATATTCGCCGATCTGCAGTCTCGTCGTAGATAAGGAAAATTAGCTAGGATCGACTAGCTACTAGTCGATTTGCCTTCATAAGTCATCGTAAAACCAAACTGTGCTCGAAACTCGCTTTCTCGACGATAGATTCCGGTCACTTGAAACAGATACATCCGTCTCAGCCAAGTTCGGCTGGTTAACTGGTTTTTCTACGTTCGTTGCGTCTGCTGTAGAGCTTAGAGTTTAAAAGACAATAATGTTGCTGCCCCTCGATGCTCGTCTAAGTATTTATGTGAGTGGGAGTGCAGACAAAAGTGACACGCACAAATTCGCGCTTTTTTCCTACCGTATTTATATATTACAAAAGTGGCATGCAGCGGTTCATGCATGCTCTCCTAGCTAATAGTTCCTCTGCGGTATAAGCTGCGCTGCTAGTGCAACTGTGCTTTTTCTGTGAGATCCGCGTTCAGTATACTGTGTATATATCCGCTTGTCTGCTTTGAGATTTATTAGGTTCTTAGCGACTAACATGAAACTTGATGTAGTACTGGTAACCGAGAAGAATCGAAATTGTCAAAGATGGCCGATTGATTGGGTGCGTTAACTTTGTGCGCTGTCGAAAACCGTTTGCGATCCTCGTCATCCTATGGGGACGTGATTATGGAATTGTTTCTTCGGATAAGAATGCTTCTTAATAGAATTGATAGGTATTTATCGCACAGGTATGTACCGTTTGGTCACATTCTCCTCGATCGCGATTCGCAGTTGTGCGATGCGCCCTCACTCGCGGATGTTGTCTGGTTTGGGGCGTTTCTACTCGTCAACCGCTGTTGAACGAACCGGTGAAGAAACCGAGGCACTACGGGCTCGTTTACTGTACCAAAGTAAGAAGCGTGGTATCCTCGAGAATGATATCATAATCGGAGGTTTCGCTGAAGAGGCACTCTCCGGGATGAGTCGAGAGGAGTTGCTCGAATACGACAGTGTGATCAACGGCGAGCACATGGAGTGGGATCTGTTTTACTTTATGTCCGGCAAGAAAGAGCCACCGAAGGAGTTGCAAGAATCAGCTGTATTTCGTAGGATTCGGGATTACGTAAAGCAGAAGAGCGTCGATGTGAAGCCTTGAATTAAACACTTCGAATAATTGTGAATCTTGCTGGTGTAATAATCGTTGTGGTTCTGTTAGGCAGTGCTATTACTACGTATTTATCGGTAGTCACATCATTATTTCCCAAAAGTTTCTTGTTTTGCATGAATAGGGGAAATGCTGACTTTTTTTGCTATCTGCGTTGGTCCCCTTAAAATTGTCAACATTTTGGGATTTGGATCTTTTAAATCTTAAAATTCATTTCAAAAAATGTCGATTTTTCATATCCCTTTCATAAAATTGAAAACCAAAAATTATTTATCCGAAGTTTCATAAATTTTCATAAATTGTTTCTCTTGTTGGGGCATGCAAAATGAAACATACTGATTTTAAATGAACATTGAGTGTAACAATGGAATTACGAATCATAAAAATGCTCGAATGTCAAGCTCTAATTCGATCTGTTTTTGTGTTCGTTGAAACATTATTGCTGTTGTTGTATCGCTGACGACGTGATACCTAAACTACAGTTGGTTGTTGTTGTTGTATAGTGAATGAGAATGGTAAATAAATTTAAGATGGCTATTATCGATTGGCGATGGCTACTCGTTTGCTCACTCAACTGCTTCGCAATTGTATTGTGTGCAAATCCGGTATCGATTCCCAAACCGCAAAAGCATGGCAATATTGTTATTGCGGCTGTCGTATCGACGTCATTATTGCCGGATGAGGATGGTTTAAATGAATGCGATGCTGAAGGCTTCGATTTGAATCCGGCTGGACCGTTGGTACCATGCAGCTTTCTCGACGAAAGGTTTGCTTAATTCGCATACAAGTTATCGATTGATTGATTACATCGATTGATTGATTACCTTGTTTGTGTTTTTTCTACTAATAATATTTGCCGTCTATGTTTCCTATTTCGTGCGGGTATATTGCAGATAGTGTTTTATATAATGGCGTCATAAAATACAATATTAAAAGTTCGGCTGCCTTTCAGTAAAGCGATATCGTTCAGATTGGATGCGGTACTGAATGTTGTATGCGCATAGCCGGTAAGGAAATGAATATTAAAGGCGAATATAAAGTAGCAGTAAATATATATTTTGCAGAGACTCTTAGAAACTGATACCGCTTGGGGCAGAAATGAGAGAAATTCTGTAGGTTGTTTCAGCTGAATAAGGCAACTGAGCATGGGCCATATGACATGGTTGTTTGAAATGAATCATTGGACGCAAGATAGAAGCACAATGAGCCAAAAATTTGCCACCCACCGCTTAAGATCGCAGAAGCGTAGCTGGATTGAGTTATAAGCGACCAGCAGTATTTAATGACCAGCAGTCGCTAAAACTGCTGAAATTTTTACATTTCCATATGATCCGTCATTTTCTAAGCTTTCACTGCCTTCCTGTACTTGTTTCTTCGTTTGTTGCATGTCGCCTATCGCCTTCAGAAGATGCGGCACTGCGAGGCTTATTACTTTCACGTATTGTATTGCGAAAGATGAACAGCACTGAAAATGAGCAAATTCCGGAATTGAAAGTGGCGTCCATTGCGGAGGGGGGGGGGGGGATGGGGGCAGCCGTATATGTTATTAATAATAATAACGATACATTATAAGGACGGAGTGGAAACTGCACAGGGGGAAGGGGAGAGGGACATCTCAAGGTCGAACCTGGATTTTCCATCAAAATGAGTGGTGGCTTTAGCTGACTGAGTTATCGTCGCCACGCGAGCACCGTCTGCGTTTTCTGAGTAACCCTCGCCCGATTTGTCAGAAGACGAGGGTTTAACCACTTTGCACTCTCTCCTTGTAATGGTATTCATATCGATGTGGGCCATAACGATGGCCGAAATCTTATTCGAGAGGAGTTGCTGATTGATAACGAACTTATTGCGCAGAAGCGCGTGAAAACCTAGCCTGCTGGCGGGCTGTTTTCATTTGCTTTTGCACAACGGTGACATTGAGCTTTGAGCTTTGGTAAATGTCATGCGACATTTGGTGAAATATTTACTAATCACAGTGAAGTTAACCGCATATAATCACTAATCAGTTATTGATCCTCAATTTGCGCAGCCCTTTTCTTTTCGTTGCCTTTAATCCGAAAGCACTCAAATATTGAACAACTAGCACTGGAACAGCTGAAATTCGCACATTTGTTGTACAGGCAAACGAAGAAAGACTTATAAACATTGGCAGCGTTAAGCGGAATTTAATGAAGTATTGACTGGAAATATACATTTTTCGACTTTGTTCTTTGAAAACGAAGTTACTATTGGAAGCATCAGATAGCGAAATGTGCAGTTGCATGTGTTTTTCCGTAAACAGTAGAAATTGTGGTATGCCGAAGTAGGGTTACAAAACGCGTCAATCAACATAATAGCCATCGAGGTTGTTGCTGAGTTTCAGCTATAAAGTGGAATGAACGAAATTGGGATTTCGCTAAATTTGGGCCAAATAAATTTAGAAAATGTTTGTTTCAAAAGTATACGAAAGCACCAATGAAGATATCGCATTGTGCGGCATTGCAAGATACAGCTCTAAACGGCAGCAAGTTCAGACGCTGGTTTTAAGCCCAAGAAAGCCGCCCTTCCTTGACCTGAGTTCAGCGGACGTTGGCGTTGGAGTACGTGATACGTCCTGCACTCGCGCTCTGCAACATTATTTATTTACAGCACAGTGAACTTTGTCGTTCGTTTATAATCACATTTTAGTATATGAATTGCCATTAAGCTGCAGCAAGTTTAGATTCACGTTACTAAATGAACTGCCGTTAAGCGCACATCGGTGAGTAGCTTTTGGATCAGGTGGATCTTGGTAGGTGGCGATTTGGAATCCGAAAAAAGAAGGCGGTGTTTCAAGAGATATGGCTTCGCAAGGCGAGAGGGAGAGAGAGAAGGTTGAAGATAAATCACGAGGGTGAAAAAGTTAGGCAATTGTGTCCCAACGGAGTCCCTGTATACGACCGGGTAGGTTAATTTTTGAAATCTCTACACATCATTTCGGTTCGAAGCGTGACGATCGTTTCTGTGCGTACGAAAAGCCAGCATGGAGCGTTCGGCCATTCTCTTCATCAGACTGCGAATATCTTCTCAGTTCGTCCGTAATGGAATTTCCGCAGAAATGAGAACACAGAAGGGAAATGTTTATGAAGTTTTTTTACATTTTGTTCGCTTAATTCTCGAGATCTATACGCTTTGCTTTATTCTTACTTTACGTGAGAGTAAGGCCATCTCCTTTGAGGGATGATTGGATGGGCGTGATAGAGATAGGTGACGGGATGTCTTCTTCTTGACTAAAGTAGCAAAGCTTCTTTTGCTTCTTTTCATCCACTTTTGAAACACCGGCTCATTTCTTAAGACCACCGAATGTCCATAGAAATAATTGCCGCTTATTCAGTTTGCCTTTCATTTCTTGTGCAATTTTTTGATCCGAACTTAATCCTAGCAGCATACATCGGCGGAAAATGCGAAATTTCGACTTATTTTCTGCAAATGTCGCTTTTTGGCACTCACCTATGTTTTTCAGCAGTGTACGGCCGCAGTAGTTACAGCATTTTCAACCAAAATTATCTTAAATTGGAGCAACACTACAGACGGTTTGATATTTACCTGTCCCGCACGGTTGTTCTCATAGGACTTCTCGGTCTCGGTATCTGGAAAACTTCACCATCCAATGATTTCCCAGCGTCGAGATAGGACTCGGTGCTTGCTGGACCAAACATCTGAACATAGTTTTCGAAGTTAACTCAACCGATAAACCCGTGATCCAATCAGTACCCATGATGACTAATTATGTATATTCCATAGGATAAGTCCGTTTATTTGCTCTCTCAGTTGCCCGTTTAGCTAATTAGAAAAACTGTATTCGTTTGCATAAGCATATAAGAATTCATGCGATCGATTAATGAGAGCATCTTACGATAAGTACGCATCTAGTTTTTAATGCACTATTTTTGGACGAGTATGACTAAGTTGATACTAAATTAAAAAACAAATTAAAGATGTTGAAAGGTGCGGTTGCAGTTTGCAATTGGCTAGGTTGCGAGATCTGTCGGCCGGATCGGCGATAAATGAATCTTTCATACAAAGTTTATGTGGGCGGTCGTACCAACTAAAATATGAATACGTGCATTGTGATTTGTTAGTTGCACATGAATGCGCATATTAGATAGGTTTTTATTATTTGCTAGCAGTTTATGAAACCGGTTGGTCAGGTGGGTGAAGTCTCCAAAGCGCCTATCGTGACAGCTCCATAGCGCGCTTTGCCACTTGTTTCAGCTCACTTTGCCGCAAGGCATCGGTTGCAAAATGCAATGAAAAATTCCAGCACCTTTAATTATCTACTATTTGGCCGGATTTAATTAATCAATTTGAAATTAAGTGCACGGGAGGACCATCTATGGCGTAGATTCCACCCACCAGTTTTGGAGATCTCTATCTTCCGCCGTAGATAAAACTTTGTCATAATGCAGTCTGCAAACGCAATTATAACAGAAAACGCGTTAAAAAAATTTTTTTGAAAGGAAACGCCTGCAAGAAATATGCTAATGTTGTTTTATGCTATTACTACAATACGTAAAGGGGATAAGTGAGACTTCTTTTAAGTAGCTAAACAAAGAACTTGCCGCCGATTCACGGAATATCTTCTCTTCAGCCTCCGAACGTCGTCGTTGTTTAATGCACCAAAATGACAGGAAGATGAGAGCAATCATCTACAATTGGGACAGTCAATATTAATCGACCACGATCACGTACCTGTCGTAGATGGGTAATAGTTGGGGCTATACAAAATCGAAAACGTAATGCTCCTGTCCTAAACATAAGGTATGAGCAGTTGCTTGCGCTTCCTTTGCATAAGTTATATTTCGTCACCTTTCGTCACCAAATACATAATGACATGCGCTTTACGCTTTCGATATAGAATGAGAGTATGAACACATACGTTGATATATTTATGTTTTATGCGAATTGCGTTAACCGAAAGGGAACACTCCAACTTTCAGTCGATTTTATACGGGGATCACTTTGTTGATCAGAGTTCTATGAGACTGATTGGAAATCGCAATTTTGCAAATTTAATTGTTGAATTCAAAAGAAGAAAAGCGCTCTTTAATTAAATAAATTTATTCAAGTCAGCACAACATTAGACGAAGCATACCCGGGGAGGAAATAAAGCATAACGTTAAGAGATTAACCATAATGATGCCGATGGTAGAGAAAATGCCGGTTAACCATTGATACATATTATCTTTCTCACGTGACCTGCACCACGGTTGCCAACCCTTATTCCACTGAAAGCTGTATAATGTTGGATCGTAGTAGTCGACAACAAGACTACCTGAAAAGTGCCGAATGTGTGTTGCATGGCTGGGTGGGCTTGGGGGAGGGGGCAGGAGAAAGGAAGAGAACCATCCATTTACGATATACTCGAAGATTGTTAGACTGAGTTAGAATGAATACAGCTTGACCCATAGCAAATAAGAAAACCTTTTCCTAACATCTTCCTTTATTGTACATCTCGCTAATTATAACTGACCAATGTGCTAAATCAACCTATTTGGATTTGACCGTCTGTCTGCTAACTGACTTCGCTTTTAGGAGAGCAAACATTAGTGTAATAAAATTCTTCCTTCGCGATGCATAGAATATTTCTTATTTCAAAACAACGATCCAAAGTTATATGTGTGTCATAGGGGTACACGCTTAAATAGTTCGTAATGTACATACACCTATGCCGTTCTTAAATAAATTCTTCAGTGGGCGCCCATCACTACAGGTTCAAGTAGTTTCCCATCCTTGACTGCGGTAGACTCGATGATTTCATAAATCGATCAGCTGAGGAAGCGGGAGAGAAGATAGAGACTGACAAAGATGAAAAAGAAGAGCAACAAACATTTATATTCATAATCGCCCTTAATCCAATGCGTCTGATAGCAGCTGAAGCTTGCCACATCGCCTTGAAGATAACCGGATGCGAGCGATGGCGTCTTTAACATATATGCCGGATACTCGATCATTATTGCAGCGCAACTGTTATCTGTAAATTTATTTATCATTCAATTACACTATAACCGACTTCCAAGCTAGATGAGAGTCATCGAACACAAAGAGATAATAGTTTCCAAATTTGCATTTCACTTATTTCGGAAATTATTTTGTTAAAATCAATACTTTTCGTTAGTAGCACTGTTCTTGCTGCCGTTCTTTTACGGACTCTCATCGTTCCTTTGGTTGCAGAAATTTCAGCAAAAATCTTCAAACAGCCTACAGAGACTAATTTATTAGCCACCTGCATCGTAAAAAGACGGAACATTTTTCAAGAGCCACATTGCGTTCCTCCCTCTCCATCACAACATCGACTTCGAGCGTTACTGAGCACTGGAAATGAAGACACCTTGGAGCCTCAATTTCAGCAATGGACAACTTTGGTGATTTTTATAAATTTCACTTTTTTTTAAAAAATATTTATATTGCAGACTTTTAGAAATTTTCCGGCCATGTTCTAGAACAACCATTATCAGTCGACTTTTGAAGCAAACGTGAAATGACGAACAATGTCTACTGCCAGAAGTTCGATCCATAACGAAGTTGTTCCACGCGTTGAGTGCCTCGATGCCAAGCGTTTTCGAGTTGAGCATCGTATAGTCGTAAATGCACGGCACACTATCACCACAGTCCGAAATAATCTCCGATGGATTGCTGGGACATTCAGTATTTCCATACTGCTGCACGATTTGCCTTTGGATTGGTAGTGTATTCACTAAAAACACAAAACAACCGTAGCCTATATAAAAATGAAATGTTCATCTGACAAAATTTATGTTCTTGTACTTTCTGAATCGAATCGACTTGCTTATTTTTTTCGTTTATATTCTCATTTCATTTCCCTCTTTTGCTTTTGTATGTTTACTTTTTTCTTAAAATTCAGCCGAAATCACTTCATTATTTACTACTATTTAATTTATTATTTTTATGGGCAAATCTTCCCCGTCCGTTATTAGGGCTTATTAGGGCTTGATTTTTCATTTAAATAATCTATTAGGGTTTTTCTACTCATGTTTCGCTCTTTTCATGCTTTATGGGTGGGCTTTTAGAAAAAGTTCTGGAAGCGATTGCTGCTGCAACCTTCCACCGCTTTGCTAGCAGCCACATGGAACATACTGTCAGTCAGGTTTTATATATTGATGTGTATGAAAGAATCGTAAAACGAGTTCACATGATTCAATTTGCGTAAGTTCTAATTTACTCGAATAATATTCATTATTTGGCCGCGTTTTGCATGAACTTTAATTCTTTTTCAGCGACCGCCAAAACACTTGGCCAGCAGGACAATAGCATCAAACTGCAAATCTCTGTATAGCATTCCGAAGCGGTAAAGCACAACGGAATATCTTCTAGCGAGTTTTTTGGAGTGGAGACATATTTTTATAGATCAGTTACAAACTCCTATTATATTAGGATGACAATTTCTCTTTAGCAAGCTGTTTTTTTATACAAAATTTTGCTGGCAGTAATTTTGGTCTGGTCGGGTTTCATGCAAACTTGAGCCAAAAAAATTCTTATTCTTTCTGAAGCCATTTTTATTACTTCTGCTTCCCGTAATTCGTTTCTTCTTATTTATAGGGGTTCTTTCCAGCAGAATTTATTTCACTTGAAATTCGTCGTCAATCTTTTTTACAAGTGGCCACATTCGGTTGTGCTTCTATTTTTCCCCAGCAGGCATGCAAAAATAATAAATGGTCTAAGTGCTCACCCGCAATGATATTTTGAGCATCTTCCACCGAGATTTCGCCTAGAGACTGATAGTGAGGAGGGACTGGTTAAATACAAGTAAGTACAATGCAACCAATGAACATACGAAGACAATGCATAAATAGGTCATTTCCGTAAATTAGCACCATCCTGGCGGTATCGTCGAATAGCTCAATAAAAGTTGTCAAAGCGATTTAAATCAAGCAAATATTAACAGGAAGACTTACATGGTGGATTTAGCTGTAATTCGCGACATGTCTGTAATAGCTGGTTGATCAACATTCCGTCTTTAGGAACGAAGCGGTATGGACCACTGAAACATGAATCAATCTCAGCGGAAAAAAGTAAGAAAGAAAAAATAATCGACAATAACAGAAAAGAAACCGAATATACAGCGAAGTATAGTAAACCATTCTAGTGGAATGATTTACAACCTTTAAAATTCAACGACACTGATGAACAAAATACATTATAAAAACGGTGAAACATCTTACTTGTTGCTCAAAATAAATTTCAAAAAGTGGTGAAAAAGACGAAAGGCGGAAAGTTTAGCGGATATTAAAATAAATTGCTTCAAAAAGTAATTCCCACCGGCCTAATCAGGCATCACTTTTACATAAGTGAAAATTACTAGAGATGGACGAGTAAACAATCGAGTGCCAAGCAGCCGCATTCTTCAATAAGCAAATATTGCACCGATCTTTACGTATCATGCTGGACTCATGATTTGTGATTCGTGACAGTTATACGTGATAGCATACTCGGTTACCTCAGTGCTTTTGATTTCTCGAATACGAAATATGAGTTTTTTTTAATGTTGCCATGAAGGCCATAGTTGCATATCGAATGAAAGTAAACGACTCCGGACTAAAAAAAGCGTTTATAATTCGCAGTCAGTCATATAAAAACGTAAAAGGTTTCATTCCTATGTTTCCAACACCAAAATGTAAGGTTTGATAATTTTATAATCAGTTTTTTAATGAATTCCGCGTCTTTTTCTTTTTTTTTTCCAAAAAATGCATTATATGATCACCATATTTGCGAATGTATACGTGAATCAGTCCCTCCGGTAGTTTTTCGGCACTGATTCTTAGTTCTTGCTTTATAAAATGCTCCCATTTCTACTTGATAAAATATCATAATGATTCTCATGAAAAGTGTTTGTTTCAGTATTGACAGTAACCCCCCTCTTAGCAACCTTAGACTAACCTAATCTTCTCCTAAACTTTTTCATCATTTAAACATGCAGTTACTTCGCCGACTTTCTTTCATCAAAAGAACAGTCGAAGAGCGATCAAAAACCCGATATCGTGTTTTACGGAAATAATATATGCGATGATCGCACACCTTTCAAACCGTTCAGCTGTTTTATAGATGGGCAATGCTTTCATGGCTGCTTCGGGGAAAACGTCGTATTTTTTGTAGTTTTCTTGACTAGTCGTGAACATATTGTCAGTAGGGACGCCTGCGGCAAGCACGCCAGGCTGTTCTGTTCCAAGTCCTCCGCTACCAGGTATTCGATCTGCAACTCGCGCTTCATGAAAATATGCTTGAAGATTTTAGGTTCAGTGCACATCAGTGATTGACACGGCGGAGAACACTCAAAAAATAGAAATGCTGCTTGTAACAAATATCTTTGAAAAGCGCTCTGTTTATCTACAAAAAGTTGCTAAAAAGCGATCGTTCTACTAAAACCCAAAAGTAAACCAAACCTACAACTTCAGATAACTTGCGTAGAGGTAGTAACTGTTTCGCGACTAAGGCGCTGGTTAGTAAGCAATGGCAGGTCCTCGCATATCATCTTCAACCACTCCATCTCATACGCAGCAGTCACATGGAAGGATGGGGTAGGGGGAGTAAGGGAACAATGTAAACGGCAGGATAAAAGCGTGACAGGTTGCGATGGGAGACGGGTGGACAATCACCAGTGGTGATAGGTGAGGTTAAAATGAACTTAAGCTACAGTAAGGAAGGTAGTAACGCAAGGGAAGACTTAAATTGAACAAATGTCTAGCGTACAATAGGACTTCGATGAAACTCGTTAATTTTGTAGACACGAAGAACGCTTCTTCAAAAAGTTTGTTTGAAATGAGATATTTGGTGCTGATAAAAGCTGTCACGCTTTAAGCTGCTATTTAGAGGTCTGTTGATGACAGCTAAATCCGTCAAGCTGCAATACATCATGGAAGTTAGATGGCATATTTTTCGGTCAAAAAGCTTCTCGCATTTCAGATCGACATGCTGACAAGCTTACAGTTTGTGACAAGCTGTTGTAGTAAGCCTCCAGGATTGACTTCGGCGAGAGTTAATGGAACGTTCAGCAGACCGGGTTGCCCTTCTGGATTGGGACGCATGAGACCGGAGGCTGGTGGAAATTGGAACATGGTTGGGAATTGTGCAGCTCCGAATGGCCTCTCACCTGTCGGCCGCTGAAATTTGTCGCATATTTTGACTGGGGAATATGCCCTGGTAATGGTTATCCTACATTTATCTTGAAAGAAAGCCTTTCCTTTTGTTAAACTCCCGGTTTAGATGTAAAACAGATCCTTTAGAATGAATAAGATGAACAAAAACCTATTCAACGAAAAAAAGCTCACAAGATGCAAAACTTAAAAATTCATCACAATTTTCTACTGTGGCAACTAATGAAATCTTTGTCCAAAATCAATACAAGTATAGATGAGTTAAAGAATGTACTGACCACTCCGTATCGCGGTGGTACACTAAGTTCAACATCAAGCAATCCGGGACTTTCGTAGTACATTGACAAACGTGAAATATCGAGAGCATATGATTCTCGAATACGAACACCGATTTGTGCTGCTTCTAACACCACATACACTTCTGCTTGACCATACTCCACATTGTTTACGTAGACGAGAACTCCTATTAAGATAAGCTTGATTGTTATCAATTTTTTTCATTTAAAAATTCTTTTAAAAAACTTGACGAAACAATCTGTGTGTACAAAAGAGAAAGACCATTTTTATTGCCTAATATCCCTTATAAATCATACGCGATATCGAAGGTTCTCGTGTAACGGGCTAGTGTTAATTTTCCTCTGTAAGAACTAAAGCACGACGAAACCATTAATGAAAATGTGCTTCCGCCAGCCTTTTCCATTCTTTAATATATCCTTCATGCCTACAAATATGCTGGTCGTAGTGGAGTAAGTGAAAAGTGTCCTGATTCCGTCCGCAATAAATGCAAATAATCATAAACGCCGATGAAGATCACATGAGCACTGCCTATTCTTAACCTCCCCCCCCCAACTCTCACCCCACACCTCCAATCGAAGTTAGATCACCCGCAAATTCCAAGAATTTTATGCAGCGATCCGTAACTGGCAGAATTTTAGTTGGTGAACCACAACGGCAAGAATCTTTTGGAGTAGCTTACAACCGGAAGAGTCGGCAAGCCCTGAAAAGAACTGAAATTTTCGAAAAGTTATGAAAAGTCGTTTAAAAATGGCAAAATCTCGTTTCATAGCTTTGGCGCCTCCAGCATATGCGGGTTAGTAAAGGCCTTTTGTGGATATGCTAATAGTTTAAGGGTATTTCTGGTCGAGTAGTTGTGACCCACAAGATTTTGAATGTGATGTTTTTTGTTAGCAGGTGTTATGTTTGTCAATTACCCCTCTCTTCCTCCCATCCCGTCCCCCCTTTCTTCCCTTCCCCAACTCCGGCACCTTTCAAAGTTCATACCGCATTTTTTGATGCCATTCTCAGACGAAGGTGGACTCTAGTCCACTTTCTATTCCCCTTCCCTTTCTTTGAGACAGTGGCTTGCCGTGCATGAACAGACGAAGGGACAGCCGTTTTTGTCGTTTTTCGGCCTACAAGAAAAACTTTACACTTCCCATACCGCACTGATTTGTGCACTTTATACTTCTTCTCTCACCTTTGAATTTCTGGAGTTTCATATTGTCAAAATAGCGTATGATATTGCCCACAATGACACTGGTTCGATATCGGAATCGCCTCGTGTCCTTTCTTGCGACCACCACAACTCGATCTGTGCCAGTCGCCTCAAGTGCGATCCCGGTCACAACAGTCGCATTCGTCGGTTGTACCAAGTCTGCTTGTGCAATATACCGTCCCAACAAACCTGAACTTAGAAAGCGTTGTTTTATAAAAATGCGAATAGTGAATGACCAGTGTTTGTCCTTTCTTCATATTCTGTCTGAACAGCGGCTGGAAATCGGATTAGCGATGTGGTCAGCATGGTTTCTTTCAATTTTTTTAACCTAATTTGAGGTAATAAATTACCACCTCTGCCTTTATTAGCATTTCTGCCTTTATCCTTTATTACCACCTCTGCATACCGAATTTTTATGCAAAATTGGTCTCAAAGTACGACAGTAAAAGTGACTAGACAGTTGAATTGCTTACTAATTAACCATCCTGCTTGACAGTAAGGCTCCGAATTATAAGAGTAATTCAACTTGTAGCAATCAGTAAAATCAACATCGTTCTCGCTAAGATAAAGTTCTTAAACTTTTGTGTCCTAAATAACCTCTTAAACCTTTGTGCACTTCAAATTTTGCATAATTATGAAAAATGGCCAAATAAAGGTGCCATTATCATATTTTAAATCCATCGCTATTGCTAACGCCTGATCTTCCTCAGTGATCAATATAACTCAACTATATGCGATTCTATCCTCGGCTAATAAAAGATTCATTTACAAAATATATAACATGGGCTTTCTTATCGTAGCGGTAACGACGACTCATTGCACTAAATTGTTGCTTGAACGATTCAAATGAATGCTTCAACGACGAACCAAAATCGATTCTTCTATTCGGGTATCGTTCGAGTCGAATTTGTATACGAACTTCGGGATTAGTTAGAGTCTGAGGAATATGCAGTAATGTGAATACTCCTGGCTCATTGAAGACAAACTTCTGATTGTCCAACGTCGTAAATGAACCTGCTCCTTGCACATAACCTAAACATCATATACCCTTTTCTATGCAATTTGCCAGTGAAAAAAAATTTTGATAGTAAAATTGTAAGGGGACTTCAGATATGGCTAAAAAGTTGTTAATCTATTGAATGAAAAGTGAACCCGATCAATATTTAACTCTTCAAACTTTGGTCGTTCCGACAATAATATCATTTCGATTTTATCTGTCTTTCATCTCCATCTATGGAAAAACGCCCGACATAACAAATCGCCGATTGTAAAGGTAGTTTAGGTGCTCGACTGCATCCCATAAAAATGGGAACTTGTACGGGAAAGGCGAAAAAAGAAAACCAAGAAGCAATTTTTCCATTAACTGTCATGAACGCTTGCAAGCACTCTTTTTGAATAGTGCGGACATTCGTTTCTTTGCATGACGTTTCTCTCGGGAAAACTTTAAAAATTATTTATGACCGATAAAAATTTGAGGTATCATAAAAAAGAAACCAGTCGCTGGCGGTTGATACTCTTGGCATCCGCTGGTTGGACGCCGCCAGTAGAACAATTGACATCGATATTGTGCGTATTTGCAGCAGAAGAAGTATGGCATATAATCGTGGTAGAACGCCGAAAAACTTGGCACCTAAAAACGATACCAACTGGCTGATTGCCTCTAACCAGTATGCAACCGAACACTGCGTCGACGTCAATGATCAGGCAAGTTGACGAGCACACAACAAACCACCCAAGACTATACCTGTTTCACATCTCATGCCGAAAAGAGAAAATAGGGGTTGTTGATATAAATGCTCGAAGAGAGACAGGTGGAAAACATATAGAGTTCAAAAAAAAAAGAGGAAAAATATATTAATAAACACGAATGTAACTTTTACCAGTACTCACCAAGACTGTAAGTTTCAAGCGTTCTCTTTTGTCAGCTACAAATTCCAGGCTAAGACAAAGAAATTTTCCTTGCTGGTCAAACTAAAAAGGAGGAAGAGGGGAGGGTGGAGGGGAAGGGAAGGGGAGAGCCACAGCTCTCCATATCCCTACCCTTTCTATTTGCAAACGATTCCGAAAGCAAACAACGAATGAGGGAAACCATATTCCTCAGTGACTATCAACTATTTCAATTGCTTGAGAGACGATCAGTTTATAGCCATGAAATAATCCATATGCAATCCGCCAAAGGCATTATGTAAAGAGCAAATTCCACCAAATTTCTTAAGAAATGCGCACCTCATATTGTCCCATATATGGATATGTTCCGAATTCATAAGCTCTAGTCGGATATCCTGGATTGTAAGGATACTGCTCGATGACCTTCACAACGGGTTGATAAGTTGACTGCATCAGCTTACCCTCACCATCGTAACAACACACTTGACCGTAGTGCGTTTCGAATGGGCTAAAACTACGCAAGTAGGAGACGTGTTGCACACATTTTGATACTACGTTTAAGCAGTATGACTAGTAGACCAAGGCAAACCACACTTTTACATATTGAAACTACTTCATCTCTTAATACGCATATTCGCCAGGCGCACATCTTGCAGAGATTTTATCGCCTAACTTTGTGAAGGAATCAGTAAGGAATCAGTATTCTCCATATCTGTTTTTTTTCAGAAC
Source organism: Toxocara canis (assembly GCA_000803305.1). Classification (NCBI taxonomy): domain Eukaryota; kingdom Metazoa; phylum Nematoda; class Chromadorea; order Rhabditida; family Toxocaridae; genus Toxocara; species Toxocara canis. The sequence continues at coordinate 1,703 of JPKZ01000012.1, read as the reverse complement.
ATCCTCCCTTCTTTTTTTTTCGACTTTTTTCGTCTTATCATTCTTTTTCTTGTTTTCATTTGAGTACGAATCATCTCAAGAAATCGGTGGTAAGATTCCTTTTTATCTTTTCATAATCAGCGCATAGGTTAAAAGGTAAATCTTTGAATATTGAGTATACAGTAAAGAAAAGGATACGCAGTGTTTTGTATATTCAACGTGCTGAACCGTTGTCCTTCTCCAGCGTAGTACGAGGTATAAACGTTTTGTGCGGACATGTAGCAGTTCTGAGCACCGATAATCGTGGTACATGAAATATCACGGAATACCTGAAAATCAGAACATACACAAACTCAATAAGCCAAACATCGCAGATCTTAGGCATTCAGTTCATTGAAATGGGAAGGAACTAGGAGGAATGGGAGATATGGAATATGAAAGAGGACTGCGCTTGCACGAAGTAGAAGGTCTCTAAATTTCGGGAACGATTGGGCTTGAAGAGAATTTTTTATGAAAAACAAATTTGTATGGATGGATGGAATTAAGTTTTAGTGGAGATCGAATTCGAGGGAGAGAGGAAGAGTTAGGGTTAGCTTGTGCGAACTAACATCTCCAGGAACGAAAGAGGTGAGGCAGGGGAGGGAAGGGGGGGGGGAGGGTGAGAAGAACGGACAGAATTTGGGATGGGGATGGCACTGAGCGGGACTGAGCTCGATGCTTTATGGTTTTGATCAACCTCGCTCAGCTACGATTCACAACGCGGGAACTGTTAGAGGTAGGAGAGACGAGAGAAAGGATGTGATTAAAAAAATACCGAAAAAATAGAAAATCGTCATTGCCGAGTTGAATTAAATTAAATGAAATCGCTTGAATAACGTTTCTACAACGAGCTTTCCTAGATCTATCGAAACGTTACCTGAGAGCATCTTGGGTGAGGCATGAAACGACCGAGGTCGATTTTAGCCTGACTTTCTACACAAGGACAAGATGCGTTTGTTTCCGTGTAGCGAATGAAGTTGTATTGTGCTCCATCTTCTGCATACCTTCAATTGCGATTTATTTTGGAAAAGTAAGTGATCCTATGAAGTTCGAATGAACAACGAGCTATATAATATTTGAGGTCACAGACAATCGAGGACATAAGACACACGCATAACAAAAACGTGTGGTACGCAGGAACACGTAAGCCACGGGCAGTTACGAACACTTCCAAATGCGTTATATTTCATCAAATATTCAATCTCTCACGTATACATCACAGATGCCTTAAGCTTTCAATTTCCTATGGCACTTGGAGATCATGTTGACCACGTTGGTCACGTTGATCTATGCAGAAAATGTGACTCAATTTTTAAAATACAACGACAATCGCCTAGATCAGAGCCATGTTTCATATATATAACCAGCGGACTGCTCAAGCAGCTTTCATAGGCGACGAGCTTTCAGTGTAAAGGTAATGTGCAAGCTAACGAATGCCATAGTCACTTTTGTTTCAGTCATGCGTTTGATGTTTGTAAATATGAACAGATAATGAACGTTCAATGCATCTATATTTTTATTCCCCTCCACTCATTTTTCTAATCTCTTCCAAAACATTTCAAACCGCGCAGCTGAACACTATAAAATATTTTTGTAACGTGTTGATAGCAGAAAAGCTCGAAGAACGAAAAAATGAGCATTGCATATTTCTTGCATTTTTTGACAAAATTCGATGGCACATCCGA
>JPKZ01000011.1:0-12762 GCA_000803305.1 Toxocara canis | reverse complement strand
AAACATTCAGGGCAGTTGGGGCTCTACAATACTGCAATGTGAAAATCGACTACTGTGCAACACGTATATGTGCGATTTCTCATGCGAATCACAATCACAGTAACTTCATCGCCCTACTCGCATCCGGGCAAAATTGATTTAATTTTCGAAACTAGCCCTCTTTTTTCGCTGTGTAGTAGCCATCGCTATGTTGAATCTCGGAACTGAACGTGACTCGTTTTCGTGAATTCTTTTACACCAACAAGCCAACATGTTCGTGTTATACTGTTGTTTTGTGTGTTACTGTGACTCGCATAGATGGTGTAATACCCATCTATTCCGCTCTGGTCAGCCTAAACGCACAAGAAACCCCTTTGTGCTACTCTACCACGAATTGATTTCAAAGTTTCTCCTTCCCGATATCTTAACTCGAGCCCACAGTGCGCAAGCGGGTTGCGGTACAGGGCGGAACGCCATTGCACAAGCAAATTTTGCATTAGAATATTCAAGATATTGGAAATGCCCCTGCTGAATTCAACGGCAACTCGTTTCAGGTAACGAAACCTTTCATATACACGTAATTTTAACACAGAAAGTAGCAATAAGCCTTGTACATTGTGTGGTCTGCTGAACGGCTAATAACCTGGTCCGACATATGAAACAGCCAGTGATACTCCTGCGAAAGAAATGAGCGCAGCTGACACCTAAGCTCTGGGTTCTGAGCGCATTTCTCTCCATAAAAGATTTTTTAAAATTATCATGACAGGAGACATTTTTATTAAAAATAGAGTCAAACATTGGAATGTCCCTGCATATTTTACCACTCCGAAATATATCGGATTTTGAGGTCAAAGGTGCCATTTTTTGCGCTGCAAAAATTGACACTCACTGACCAGCAAGTAGTTTTATGGAAACTTTTGTAGGTCTACTGCATTCAACTATGAGCAGCTTTTCACCCTCAGAAAGATTTCAGTTTCTAGGGGATTCCCTGTTTCTGTTCGACATTTGCCTTCAAAATGTCGGCCGTTGCACGGTCTTAGCAAAGGCTGGTGTACTTGTGCTCGTCCTACGCCTAAATTAGAGTTGGAATGGAGTTAGCAAATTGTTCCACGTCTTCGTGTATTTTTCACAGTAACACAAACACGACAGGAACCGAGTACAGTACAACATTACTATTATAGAGCTGTTGTCCTATTATACCGCAGTGCTGTTGCTGTGTCACTACTAGAAATACTATAGTCTGCAAAACTGTCTGGCGAGGGAGGAGGCGGGATCTTCTTATTCCAATGAGGACCCATGCGTAATCGAAGTAAATTGACTATGAAGAGGTATAGTGTAGCTAGTAGGCTATAGTATGGTACAGCGCAGTATAGTACGGTGAAGTACAGTAGTGTCATAGCAGCACTACCGCTAAAGCAATAAAGGAGTAGTAACATTAAATAATGCTCTAAATGATCTTCCTTGTATCATCTCTGTACCGTAAAGTGAATAGTGCGATAGTTACGCTAATCCGCGCTGTGCCTTCGAATATTTAAAACATACTTAGTCAAAACTGAACAGCACGATGTGATAGTCAATGGTACAAAGAACAAACGAGTTAAAGACGTCGAACAAACTGAAACTGTCCGCATGCACAGTTTCAGAAGGTAGTTCATTTCTGTGTCCGATGGGGATCTATTTACAGTATAAAGCAAACAGAGCAGCTGAGTTGCTAATGATGGTTCGTCGTTGCTCAAAAGACGCGCAAGAGAATCGATCGTTGAACTTAAATCTTGAAGCAGAGCTCCAGGTCAAGTTTAAGACAACAGTAGTACTACGACTTGGAACCGGAAATCTTAGCTGATTGGCCTTGTTGGGGAAAGCAAAATTTTTGGACAGTGACTGGCTGGTTGGACACTGAAAATATCGAACAGCTTCAACTATTGTTGTATGTAGAGTGTTGGCAATACTTATGGTTATGAGCCATTCGAAAAGTAGTAACCCAAAACAGATATGATCATGAATTATTTGTGACTGATCATTTAGTCAAAATATTCCAAAAATATTTTTGAAATTCCCCAATGAAAAGATTATTTTTCAGGGGATTTGCGAAATTACAGATGTACGGGCAGCCTCATCTCACGTTCGGTGATTCTCACTGCTGGCCACTGTGTGAAGTAAGCAACTAGAAACCGTATTCAAGTCGTTAATTTTTGAATCCCATGCCATTAATCTTTTTCAGTTCACTTATCCCCATTTCGTTTTTTTTTCTTTAACTTTTGCTTTGAGTCGCAGCCATCATTGCTGACAAACCTCATCCGTTTCAAATGTACCAAGCATCATCACACATGGCCTCTGCATCCTAATCTCTGCGCTCGATTGCGATCTCAAATTTGAGTACTCCCGTTTGCTACACCACTCTTCATTTTTAATTTATCTCTCTCCTCACTTTCTGCTGCTCGTTTATTTTTCATTTTTTGAGGCGAGCCGCACGTTCGGTTTGCGAAGAGTTATATAAAGTTCATCAAATTTTATTTTGTAGTCGATTCCACAAGGAACAAACGGGAGTAGCACTCAGCGGGAACTTTACGGTACCTCACAAGCAGAATTGCAAACAATAATACGGCCTTTCAACTAATTCACAAAGACTGGTTATCTAAATGCGCTGAAATGTCGAACATCCTGACTTTAAAAATTTGTGGAAATTCTTTTGCTTAGCGAGTTTATTGCTTCTTAGCTTACGCAGATAACCTTCCACCCCTGCCTTGGTCATACAACGTCACACAAACCTGAGAAAAAGAATTGCAAACATCAAGTCGCGGCAGTGACTCGCACGGCAATGGTTCGTTTGCGGCAAAAGCGCATTTGGTGTTTGCCGTTCAATTCACTGAACCCTTTTTAGTCAGCTTACGCCATTACACGCCAGTGCTTCGCTGATGTAAGCGATACTTCAGAACGAACAAAAGGCTTATTACGATTACCGGCAAAACGTTCTAAAACAATGGAAAATAGTTTCACAAATGTTGAATGTTTCACGAAGTACAGCTTCGTAAGGTAAAGCTCTCTCGGCTCTTCCAGCAAAGACTTTGCCCGCATATCTCAAAACTTTTCCACAAAAGCTGATTTCAAAAAGCCGTGCGTTAGTGCGGCGTATTTCAAACCAAAAACTTGTATGATGGAGTAGTAGTTTTGTAGAGACCGCTCGTGAATTTAGGGACTTTGTTGATTCCGCTGGAAATGGCAGATCTCTTCAGTGTAGCACAAGCGGCACATTTTATGCAATTCAAAAAACTCAAAGGTTCCACGACGGTCGTTCACAAAACCATTCGCACAACTGGCCGAGTGTTTGCGGTGGATGATGAAAACTTTCCGATCTACTCACCACTTTCGGTTTGCCACATACCCTCTTAATCTACTTACGAGGCAATGATTAAGTCCACTAAGCCGATGGTCGTATTTGCGCCAAGATGTTTGTATTTGTCGCTTATTTATGAAGGTCGCTCCTTGCAGAAGTAAATCTGGCCGTGCAAGTGCGCAAAGCGTAGTTTACATATTCGGCATTATTTTGAAGCTGGTGACTCTTTTCAAGCATAAGCCTGTGGCTGAAGTGCGTGTCTTCGTTGACACCTTTTTTAAGCACTACTGGTCACAATAGAAGGAATCCGAACACTTCTAAAAGACTCCAAGTAATTTAGAAGGCAGTAAGTCATTTGGCTCATTTGGGGTACGCAACCATGAAATTGTCATCATTGATAGCCAATAGCGAAATGTTTGAACTCGCAAATGGAGAGTATCTCTTGCATCCAAATATTAGGTATTTCGCTGAAAGGGAGAAAACGCTTTCTAAAAACTACTATGAGGATGGTGTTGTTCAAATGGCTCCCTCCCGACAATTTTCAGCTGCGTAACAATGATACATTCATTAATTATCACCAACGATAGCCAGTAACGTAATGCCTTAGTTTTCAATCAATCAGACCAACTTAGAAAGATACTACGATTTCACTTACTGCGATGTAAATGTGATCACACTGAAACGACAGTTTCCCGAATGATTTTTGCGACATACAACGAAACAAAAGCTCGGGACAGGAGATGAGGCCTTGTCAAATTCATATTTGCATAGAACGCAAACGGCTGTAGCTTGTATAATTATATGTCTCTGTATGTTGACTATCTCTCGAGCGACGAAGCGTTCCTCAGAAAAGACTCAAAACATTTGTTTGACGTTTTCATGACACGATGGATGGATGGGACGAACTTTTTGCGTTTGTATAAAAATACTGACAACAGTGATCTCTTGCATCCAAATATTAGGTATTTCGCTGAAAGGGAGAAAACGCTTTCTAAAAACTACTATGAGGATGGTGTTGTTCAAATGGCTCCCTCCCGACAATTTTCAGCTGCGTAACAATGATACATTCATTAATTATCACCAACGATAGCCAGTAACGTAATGCCTTAGTTTTCAATCAATCAGACCAACTTAGAAAGATACTACGATTTCACTTACTGCGATGTAAATGTGATCACACTGAAACGACAGTTTCCCGAATGATTTTTGCGACATACAACGAAACAAAAGCTCGGGACAGGAGATGAGGCCTTGTCAAATTCATATTTGCATAGAACGCAAACGGCTGTAGCTTGTATAATTATATGTCTCTGTATGTTGACTATCTCTCGAGCGACAAAGCGTTCCTCAGAAAAGACTCAAAATATTCGTTTGACGTTTTCATGACACGATGGATGGATGGAACGAACTTTTTGCGTTTGTATAAAAATACTGACAACAGTGTTTTGAGAATGTCACAAAAGTCGTGCTTGCTGATGTCGGATTAATCTCTTTAAATGAACCTTTGCCGATTTGTGAGCGTAAGGGCGGTCGACTGTATTATGTACTGCAATTGCCAATCGCTGATCGATACTCTGACCAATGGACATCTCACATCAGCAGGTTCCAAGATTGCAAGCTACTCGGATACGGTGATCACGAACGAGGTGAGCACAAATCGCTTCCACCTATTCATGTGATATTTTGTTTACTGTTGAAATCTTCGTAAATTTGTTTGGTGACCTACTGAACTTATCATACGTTGAGCAGATAACATAAAGGCTGTCAGCTGCTAGTTTCTCGCTGTTGGACTTGCCTCTATAGCAATGCCTCACATGCGTTTTTTGGTTGCTGTGGTGTTGAGAGTGCTGCTAAGCTGTACGAGATATGCTTACCTTTCGCCGTGGATGAACTTCACGGTAAAGGCCTGCCGCAAAAACAATATTCGAATGTATAAATTTTGGACAACACGGCATTCATGAGTAGCTCGATGACCTCAAGCAAAAGTGCATCTGGGGAAAGGTAGCTTTCAGGAATTTTTAGAAGCTTCCACAATGTTTCAAAGCATGAATTGGAGACGTCCTTAACAGTCCGCCTTGCAAAAGCTCCAGTTTACCCAGGAAGAATAACGGAATTTCAATGTTACTAAAAAACCAGGGAGACCGCTTTCCTGCTGTCTTTAAATTGTTCGTCTGGCTTCGCTAATCTAACATGAAAAATTGCCGCATGGCGTAGCTCCAACTAGGCGATGCTACTGCTCGCTTTCATCACCCTAACTTTAAAAATTCCTATCCGTTTGGGTGGAGAAGGGTGGGGGGTAGAAGAGGTGGTGGAATGCGAACGTTTAAGTTCTGAGGATGTTACAACGGGTCATGAGCGAAGCGATGACAATCCCCTAAATAATACTCTCGCTCGTCCACAAGTTCTTTTGAGTCTTTTCATTGTAACCCAACTGTGACACATCGAGGCGCTTACGGCCCACTCTGGTGCATGCGGCCCTTCAACAGCCAACCTTTTCCTATGTCCTCGATCAGAATGATGTTCTGGCCCTCCCAGCAGCAAGTTTTCTTTTCCGAGAAACGGCTGCTGGTATCCGCTTGCGGCTTCAACTGTTATGAGTTGTCGACGGCGCCTAAACCTCTCAGCGATGGCGGAAACATAGGGTTGTTGATGGCGGAGAGCGGTATTCGGCTGAAACGCTGAACTGCAAGCTAAAATTTGAAAGCAACTAGAATCATGGACTTTTAATGTTCGTTCAACTGTTGGTCTAAGCGGTCGTTTCCATGAGATGGTCAGTGAAAACACCATTACCAGTGGACGTATGTTCATATATCAGGAGTCGTCCACGTTATAGGTAGGACGGATGGACGACTGCGCGAGTTGAACGTCAGTGTTCACGAGGATGGCGAAGCACTTGTTTCACCTCTGAAGGGCAAAGGACGATTTTGCAGCGTCAGTCGTTATCTAATTTCACTGAACCTCCAACGCAGGAAATCTGCTGTTTCAATAGAGGTCCATGAGGTAGCTCTCTAGTGTTCGCAAAATTTGGCGGACACTTGAGGAGTGATGATGTGGGATATGGAGGTTCTGGAAGATTTCAGTGGCACGGTATGTAATGGTGGTTCTTACAATGGCTTATACATGCTCGGGAGGTATAGCGGTGGAGATGGCCACGCGACTGCTTTCTCCTGCATACACTACTGCCGTCTTGTTTAGTTAAGTAGAAAACTTCAAACTACCGGTTCGTTTGGCGTCCAGTGGGCTGGACTTAAACGATATATATAATTTAATATATCGAGGTAGAGTTCGCTTTCAAGCGACCGATGAGAACGTTGTTCAATCTAGGGCGATTCTGGAGGACCACTAATTTGTTTATCGAGTGAGAGCGAATATGTTGCGGTCGGAATCATCTCCCTTTCCGATGGATTATCAGAAGAGTTTGAACCTCAATGCTACGGCGACGTAAGGTTTTCAACGCCCTTCCAAGACATGCGAGTTGTAGCGGAAACGGATCAGATCAACCACGGGCTTTGCCCCCAAAAATTTCTGCCTCGGAGCAGGAAGGTGGCACAGGCAACACCGTCCTTTGAAGACAGGATAGTGTAACGGCTAAACTTCAGATCATTAAAGAAGGGGATGACCTACGTTCCAAACCAGGTGTAGCCGACGCGCAAAAGTAGCGACGAGATTGTCCCATATAGAAAGCCACTACTGCATTCATTTCTGCATCACCAAACTGATGGATGAGGAAAATAATAAACGGAGATTGGCAGCCGTAATAGCAACCTGCGTTTGATCTGAATTTTGAAAATAATCTCGGACGACATTCCCTCCAAAATTCGTGCAAAATCTGAAAGGATCCCGTCTGGACAAGGATGACTTCGGAGCGAGAACAAGGTCTTTCAACCATAATAGCCTACGAAAAGCAGTTGCAGTCAGCATACCATGGCTCCGGGTCGTTAGTTCCAGGCAATGCGCCAAAACGTACATACATAGATTTTGAAGGGTGCTCCGAGCTGTAAGAACCATAAGCGGTATGCTACATAAGTCATCTTACAACTTACCATGAGCTATCTAATGCGTGCATTCCCCGCCTTTAGAATCTAGTTTCATCCAAATGCCGTTCACGATACAGTATTCTCGGTGATGGAACAAAACTGAACCTGACATTGTTCCTCTTAATATCGCTGAATACAGGAAACGCGTTTTCAAGGCCTTTGAAGAGCACAACTTTAAAAGGAAATCTAAGAAAGCATATGAACAGAATTTTACCACGCCGACAGTGCTGGCTGATTTGTGAATTTTGGGGATTTCTCTTGGCTACCATTCTATAAACTTGAAAGGACACGCGTCAAAACTGGAAAATCCATATGATCCGGCCGAAATAGTTTTTCAGGCATTCTTTCCAGAAGTTCGCGAGACTTATCATGCTCGGAAAGTAATGGAGTCAGTTTGCCACAGCAAAGCGAAAAAAAAGACAGTTTCAGACGAGAGTGACGTTCACACATGACATATTCGTCGATATTCGTGAGGTGCTGCCACTCATAAAAGACGGCCTTTTTCGAATTGGCAAGCTCAACGAATTTCTCGACGACAACTACAAGTGTTCACGGATCGTGCGTCGCACATAACATGCTTCCAATTCCAGTAATACACACTATCACTCAGTGTATTTCATGCGGGTGTTGAGGCACCGTTCAGTTCACAGCGTCAACTGTTCTAAATTTTGGACGTTAAAAAAATTTTGCAAATACGTCTGCTCTGCTCTTTTGTTATAACACGTTTGTTCGCAGCCCTCAGCAACAAACCTGATTATTTGCAGCTGCATCTCAAGGTAAAACGGCGTCCTAAACACAGCTGATTATTCGTAGCGGCGTCTGAACGCACAGGTGCATGCTCAGTACAGCAGCGTTCTCGTGGTTGTATTTCAAGGCACAACGGCGTTCGTAACAGACCTGACAATTCGCATTCGTAGACGCGAGTCAATGCACGACTGCACGACCAGCACAGCTGAGTAGTCCCAGCTGCATCTCAACGCAAAACCTCATGTGCCACACGGCTGAATACGGCCGATTATTCGCAGCTGCATTTCAACGCGCAACTGCATTCTCAACACAAACATGATTGGCAGATAAAACTAAACGCGGAACTATATGCTCATTTGTGAAAGAAGAATAAGCAATTGTTGTTTTTGTTCCCACTGCTTGCATATAGCAGCATCGATACGCCAATGTACGCGAATCCCCCTGCATCTTTTGTTAACGAAGGATGAACGGAACAGAAAACTACGTGCCACCAAGTCAAGAACACTATCGGGAAACACCTCAGTAACTCCAAAATCCTTGTGATTGTGAAGTGCAGCCAACGCAGCATCTGGTATACCTCCAATGCCTGCAAAATAACGTTGTGCAATACATAACTGGATCCACATGAAACCCCAGCCAGTGCTGCTTCGTAGATATAATGAAACAATTCGCACATCAAAACGTCACACAGCAATTTTCTGCTTCCCCTCTGCTACTTTTCTAAAACATCCACGATGGCTGACATTCTCATGACTAGCGAGCGAAGCAAGGCTAAGAGCGAAACAACGCCAAGACATGGTGTACAAGAAGTGGTGCAAGGCAAGATGGTACGCAGGGACAGAGGTATGCATTGAACGAAGGCTCGCTTCATTTTTTTCTCACGTGCACGGACAGAATCGACTAAAGTAGTCCTTCCATTCTGTTTTGCACTGTCCTTATATTCCTGACCAACCGGCAAGAGTTCAGTGAGTCCCTAGAAATCTCTCCTTTTTTTTTCTCACGTGCACGGACAGAATCGACTAACGTAGTCCTTCCATTCTGTTTCGCACTGTCCTTATATTCCTGATCAACCGGCAAAAGTTCACTGAGTCCATAGAAATCTCTCCTCCCACAAGTTCCTCGTCAACTATTTTTTAACAGATGCTCACGTGATTCCATAACATTCACTTTTTGCTCAGCTAGCTTACACAGTCTGTCGATTCCCCAGCCTTCCACCTCCCATGTTATTTTTAGGCGAAACTCAGAATAACACGTGTCTTCGTATGCGCGAGCTATATTTTGCGAACTGCAGCTCATTCATGAGGGAGCAGAGCGATACTGGTGCAGGGAAGCCGGTAACCGAGCAGCCATATTTGAGGGATAATGGCTGACGAGAAGAGCGCCGCTATGCTCTTTTAAAGGCCACTATCCACTTTGTAGAAAACTACGCCCCTTCTTGTCCGCTAGCCATATGGAAACCAGACAGCGAAGCTGCTTTAGCTGCAGCGAAATGGCCTAGAAATACAGAGGGTTCAAGTCTAGAGATAGCGGTGCCGCAAAGTTTACAACCAAAGAATAAAGAACGTTCTCCTCGAGATAGCGAACAAACGAGGGCACTATAGCTGGCTGAAGCGATGGCTTCGTAATTACAGATTGATATCTGCCAGTGTCTTCATTAACCAAAACATGATGTAGAACGCTTCAGCATTCACCCCCAGAGAACGTTCAAGAGAACAGTCAAACGTAGAGACTCATAGAGTAACCAACATTTGGAATACTTCATGTCTAAATAATATCGAGAGCGGTTGCACCCAAGTCAAGCCATACGAACTGATCCATTTGGAAAGTGGTCCGTTGTCGGCGAGATTATTGGCGATGACTTTCCCAAGGGTATTCTTCTCCTTCCTCACCTTCCCTGTGGCATGCCTCTCACGCAGGTTGCGGTCGTTGCACTCGATCATCACTTCTGTATGTGACTGATGAATGACCGCATCGCCAAGTGTGGGCGGCATGTCTTTGTTTGACGTTGCTCAACAAGCTGCGACGATCAGATTCATGCAGAATACCTTAGGAATCACTACTGACGAGTAACAGTCAAAGGAATGAATTCTATCCAATCTAATGATAATCATTTCGAATCCACACAAGATTTTGCAGCAGCCTTGAACAGCTGTTCACGAAACCAGACTTGTGTACTAATTAGTAGTAAATCTGAGCTCTGCATGAAGCGATAAACATAAAACACTGGAAATGTTTGTCTGGAACGCCATTAATTGTTGATAACTTAAATTGGAGACAATGTCGGCATCTCTAATGCTATTAGCAGAAGATAGAACTTTCATGCTTTCACGAAATGAATAAGAAAATGCAATATTCTCTCTTCGCACTCCCTCGGGGTGCACAGCACGCTGACGCAATTGTTCGAACCGGACAGAGCAGCCGATGAATGCAAAATTCACATCGACCGTCATGTTCAAGCGCACAAAACTCGGCCATCCTAATTCATGCAGAGCCCCCCATTGACTTGTTTAGCGCAGTCACAAGAACAATTAGAGGAATCACGACTTGTTTCATGCAGATTTTTGATATAAGCTGCACAGCTCCTGCATTTATTTTGCGTTCGCAGGTTGGTTTGTTCAATTGTTGCTGTCGCGCTGGCTTACACCCTGTCCTAGAAGAGCGCGTCTATCGAAATCGCATATGCAAAAACTTACGGGGGATCGAAGTTTCAAGCGTCACCCCAATCTGTACCCAGCAGATTAGATCTTCATGTACAATTACTTACAGCTTTTGAAAAGAAAAGGAGAAATGAGGTTGAAGATAATGAATACATCAAAGATATGCTTTGCATGTGTGACAGCCGCACGAGCCGCATCCACACTCGTGCTCAGCGAGCAAGAACCATTCGCATCTGGTGCAAAATTTATCCCGTCATGTTCGCGCTAAAAATGCAAAAAAAAAAAGAGTAAATGGTGAATTCGCAGATGAAGCAGTCTCGTTTTTTTTTTTCAAATCAGAAAAAGTGACTAGTCCCCTCAGGAAAACAGGCACTATGGGAAAATACTTGTAAAAGGACTCATAAAAATCGACAGAAATGCTTCGTCGGTCTGGTGCTATCAACAAAAGTGAACTGGAAAAAGACGTGACTAGCTGTTACTGTATATAAACACAGATCGCGCAGCTTTCCATGTTAGCCATAATTGCGCTTGTTCAACACCATCCGAATAGAGCTAACAGAAGTGGCACTTCTCAGTTAATATGTAATTACGTTCATAGTGAAAATTTTCGGTTAATGCTTAATTACGTTAATGCTACCTCCAACTGTTCCTCGAAATGTACTACTAGAAGTATTTTTTTCTTGTCTACTGATTCAAAATGGCTAATTTCAGACTTTCATTGAAGGCCGAGTCAACCCTTTATCCGAACTCACATTTTATCGAATGCTGCTGTGGGAAGCAACAACAGCTGTATCACAATGATCGTCACAAGGCAATAGCCGCAAAAATGCAATGAATGGAGTTCTGCGATTTGAGAGAAAAAATGGCTTTCAAATTTGCAGCGAAAATTCATTACCGTTTGGCACACGTGCAATGTAAACGTGTTTCTTCTCGATTCCACCTGCCTGGAGCGCGAGATATCAGCATTAGAGCTTCTACGCGAGCTATAGGAAGTTTCAAACTAATGGGATGACTGGAAAATGCTGATCCGTTAGCATGCGTCCATTTAAACATTCTGAACTTTTCGTGTGTTGTTTTTCAGCCCCCAGCGTGCACAGACATGACTTCCGTAAACAGGACAACGAGCAGGAAAAAACACGCCATTGCATGAAAACTGCAAGTTTAGCGTAAAAGAAATCACCGTTTCGATTGAGGTGCCTTCTGCGAGGGAAATTTAGAACGAGATTACCTCGAATGGATGGATGTGTAGGAAGACTAAACGACAGATAATGCCATAAGAAATTATAAAGCACAACTGTGAGTTCATAGAAACTCCGTGAGGTAATGGGCGACTATAGAGAAGAACGATGCTAGAACAAGTGAACCACCGTTCGTTTATGAAGTTTGCCGAAACGGCAAGAGCAACCTACTTAATCGAAACAGAAAACTTTGATCGCAATCACGGAAGAGCCTTGCCCGCTGTGGTACACGCTTTTCGTCACCATAAACAGCAGCTAAAAGCAGTTCACATATCGGTCGTGCTGCAAGATTCAGGAAGCAGGACAAAGACAAGCTCGTGCTTTCATTGAATTCGAAGACTTTAAACCCTCAGTATTTACAGGTTGGAAAGTACGGCGAAGAGGAATGAACTCCCCTCCCGCACGTCCCCCCTTCATTAACCTACTGCTGCTTGTTAGCAAATTTTAGAGCTATGCATATCCTCCGTGATGGACTGAAATGAGCAGACCGAACGATAACTAAAGCAGCTACGAACATACAGAATAGCTGCCGCAATATGTAAAGATAAATACGAACCCGAATGAGTGCAGCGTCCAACTTGATGGCGCCAGTAGTGAACAATAATGGCACCTCATTGAGGAAGGTCGAGTTGAAATCTGCTGTTCGTGCAACTGCTCGCTCAGCAATTCGTTCAGCAACCTGTTCAACAGAAGAATAACACGAGGCTGGGTACACTCCCTAATATGCAGTCAGCTATAGAGAGAGATCAGCGGGACTGTGGCTCCCAAAA
>JPKZ01000009.1:3078-15170 GCA_000803305.1 Toxocara canis | reverse complement strand
GCCTTCGTTGTTGCTCTTGTCCTTGGAGGTTAAAAAAGAATTAAAGTTGTCACCATAGAGTAATCTGCCCTAGTCGAAGGAGAATATATAGTATAATCGAAACGGGTATATGTAATCGAGATGGGAACAGTTCCCAAACTTCCAATAGGAGGTAGGAGGTGGGAAGGCGGGGGTAGAGGGGTAAACTCGGAAAGAGACCTATATTAAGAACTATAAACGGGACTTGCAGCACATTATATAACGTAGAGTGATGATCGCGGACGGGTGCTCAGGTATTCCTGTTTATGACCATACCATCATTTTTCATTAGTTACGAAAAAAAAGCAGTATAGGGGAATATGCCGCACTCCTTATCAGATGAACTGACCCTCCTATTTCTCACAGTCACTTTTCGCATAACTACCCCCTTCAAGTTACCTGGTTCAAAAAAAAGCTTAAAACAATGTTTAATCTGATCAGATGTGGAAGCTCACAAAGCTGAGCTTTCATCTATCTCGGTCACTCAAAGCATTATACAGGACGGAGATATCAGGGGGTACGAATGGTTGTTATGTTCCTAGTTTTTTTGGTTTGAATAAATACATGCTGGATGTTATGAAAAGATCGAAATTGCAAGCAAGGAAATTAGGCACAGGTATGAAAAAAGAAGACAAGGCAAAAACAACAACAAAATGATCACAAATGCACTTTAATGGATCTTGGCGCGAACGCGCCTTCACATTTACGATTCGCCAAATGTCTTGAAATGACTATAAATAACCCATGTATAGTAACAAACATAAACTTGGTTACGTTGTCGACTTCGTATCATTATATTGCACATCGTTAACGTTCGAAGAAACGACCGCCATTGAAAAAGAAAAAACGACGATTAAAAAATAATGAATGCGACTCTCACGTCATCCAATTGACCATTAACCATCATCAAAAACCGTGCAAACAGATTTCGATATTAAAATTTCACATAGAGATTAGAGAAGTGATAAGCGAAACTCACGGATAATGCATAACAGTTAGATGAGCTGGCGATAACCATGAAAGAGTGTATTTCTGCTTGGAAAAATCGGCATTCTGTTCAGCACGTAATAATAGAGCGCCCTCAAGGCCGCATTCGAGCAATCGTGTTTCGGCCTCTTTCTTCGAGATGAACCCATGAAAGCAATCATGCAAATCCAAGAGTTCTCCACGCACGGCCAAACACAAATTTCTGCTTGTCTCACCCTCATCACTACTTTTCACCGACATTTCGCCATCTGTAAGTATCACTACGATAATAGCACACTAGCATCAACAAAGTGCTATTGCGCACGCCTCAAGCATCTATTACATTGCAAATAACACTTTTACAGTCCACTACACAACCACGTCGTCTCAAGCGTATCAACTTTTCGCCGCTGCAGCTTATACATCGCGTTATGATTTCTTACGGTAATACGGTAATTACCTTTCATCCATAAATTTCCTTCTTCAACGAACGTACGGTCACTTCAAAATCTATTTAGACCATGTCCTCATATCAATGTCAAATTGTTTATTAAGTTTTGAACTGTAAAATTTATACATTTAACATCTAATTCGAGTCAAACGATGCAGCTTTGATGTTATAAGTTTGAAGCTCAAGTTGCTTTGCACCTTTTCATTACTGTCAAAATAACAAGCACTTAGCGTCACCATTCGCCTATAAGACGCGCTACATTCACCTACGCAGAACCTGTTTTCCACTCGCCCACTCATGCCTCTTTCCCAGCAGTGTTTCCTCGCAGTTGGCCACGTGCCAACGCTCCCGATTTAATCATAAAATGGCTGCGCTAGGGAATACAATCACCACTGCGACAGTTTCTCGATGAACAGTTTCGGAACTGAAACTAAGTAAGCAGTCAATTCTGTGATGAAAATGCGAAGCATAAAAACCTCAGCTGCTGGTAAAATGAGGCCGACTTCGAGATGAAAATCAAGGATCACAGAACTGGAAATAACAT
The DNA here is from genome assembly GCA_000803305.1 of Toxocara canis. Lineage (NCBI taxonomy): Eukaryota > Metazoa > Nematoda > Chromadorea > Rhabditida > Toxocaridae > Toxocara > Toxocara canis. The sequence continues at coordinate 13,191 of JPKZ01000009.1, read as the reverse complement.
AAAATCGCTAATTTTTGCACCAAGGGAAACCCCATGGGAGTGCGCCCAGTTTAGAATTGCTTAAAAGCACCATCGTCTGATGCTGTAAATGTAACTGCCCTCCGCATCCAACAGTAACAGTTAAAACGACGTTGCCTCGATAAGCACACACATACATCGCTAATCAGATGAAAGCACGGCGGTTGAAAGAGCTCTCACTCGGCTCAGAGTTGTCGACCGACAAAACCGATAATCGAAACGTAACCAATACTTCGAAATCGAATAAAAAAAGCAACAAAAACGCACCCCTAATAAGGGACGACAATTGAGCACATTTATTTAATCTGCACAGCGATCACATTATGAAAACGATATTTTAAATAAAAAACGCAAAATTTCATTATAACTCATACCTCAATGTGGCTCACACTCAGTGATAGCTACACAAAAGTGAAAACATCATCCACAAGCGGCAATTCAGAACCCGTTTGCAAGCGATGTTTGCACTCGTCATTACGAATACAATTTCAACGCTTATTTCATTCAGTCGAAGTATGCAGTTAGTTGTTGCAAATTCGTTGGTCATATCCGCTTTTAACGACTACCATATTAAAGAGGTTATGCTGGAGAGTAGAAAAAGCGTTGAATCAGATGGTGAGATAATGATCAAAGCGAACCAGCGAAAAACAACGCTATCAACTGCATTGACCATAAACAGTCATTTGGCGCATTAAAAAAACGGATCTACTGAGCGATCAAATCGAAAAGATTGCGCCTATTATTAATAACCAAAACAGCACTCTGAACTAAACGCTACGATTTTTCCAAAAACACGCAAAGCCTGTACTAAAAATTCTTTGCGAGCACATGACATTGTTGCACCCTATTTCTTCGTCTTCAAAGTTTTGACAAGGGAAGTTCCACCAGAACACGCCAGGGAGTAAACACTGCATGTGCTGAATGTGACTGTCGACTTTTTTATCCGTTATAACCTAATATGGAATCCATGTGCCTTTCTCTCCTCCCACCCCCCTTACCTCCCAAATACCACTGCTGCGCGCCATTCACAGGCGTATACGACTCTCAATCTTCACACACGGTCCTTCGTGAATCTTCCCCTCACTCCTCCATTGTTAAGATGCATTTCACTATTTATTCTACTCATTTCAAATTTGCGCGACGTTTAGGCAGTTCGCCACCAGCAGAACTGAAAAACGCGAGTACATTCGTATATAATGCACCACCTCTCCAAGCATTCTATTATGCGTTCATAACATAAAATACAGAGATTTTAGAAAGATGATTAAAATTAAGGAAATATTTTGAGGAAAAAGGAAGAGAGTAAACAAGTATTGCAAAATAAGGAAGCGTAAAGCTACTTTAATTTTAGACAAAGTGAACCCTCGAAAAATGAGCCAGTGAGTCGGGTGGAGAAAAGGCGTTAATTAGCTGAAACAGCGGTAAAGTGAAACTAAACATCTCGTAATGATTCAAAATCATTATAATAAACATACATCAAACCGACTCCTTGCAATCGACGATTTGTAACGCATCTCACTGCACAAATGTGACAGAAATAACTCATAAGCGCCGTGTTGAGCTTACGTTTGTTTTGAAATACTTGGCCTGCTGCTGAAGACCGACGTTCAAATCCTACTGGGTAACGTCTTAGTCGATAGTATAAAACGTAGCCAAAGTGAAACAAATCTATATTGTACGTGACCAATGTAGCAAAAACTTCGTTAACTGCTTCAGCACAAGTGAATGGTGATTATTACTATCATAGTACAATTAATTTCACGCCGAAATTTTCTTTTCAGCGTATACAAAGCGTCACATTCTTCTCCTCTGATTGACAAACTAACTGCTGCAGTTTACATCCAAGCTTCGTTGCACATAAGCTACAGTGTGGCGAACAAGAAGCGCACATATAGTTGCTATACGACTTTAAATCCTTTCGCAAATTAATCTCACAATTGCAGTGACCAAATTAATCTCACGAATATATTCTTTCTATATGCCCCGTACCAGCGATGAGATATGCATATGCTGGATAGTAGACAGATTAGTCGAATTATCCTTTTCAAACTGCTTTTTGTCTGCTGAAGTATTTAAAAGCCAATCTGCCAAAACTGACAAAGACATTTAAGCAACAGGATATTTGTCGTTCACAAATTTTCAAGCGAATAATTACTGGAGATGAGCTTATACTAAAAAGAAAAGGATTGCCAGCTTTCAAAAACAAACGTATACTCGAATGAGAAAGCAACTATAAGGAGAGTCACTTTCAAGATAAAAATTTCGAAAGCCACTTCACTACGCAGTAAAGTTACCGTCAAACATATGATTTTTCCAAAAGTATTTTGGCTGAACCGGTTGTTGTTTTGTTTTGCAGTGACCAAATTAATCTCACGAATATATTCTTTCTATATGCCCCGTACCAGCGATGAGATATGCATATGCTGGATAGTAGACAGATTAGTCGAATTATCCTTTTCAAACTGCTTTTTGTCTGCTGAAGTATTTAAAAGCCAATCTGCCAAAACTGACAAAGACATTTAAGCAACAGGATATTTGTCGTTCACAAATTTTCAAGCGAATAATTACTGGAGATGAGCTTATACTAAAAAGAAAAGGATTGCCAGCTTTCAAAAACAAACGTATACTCGAATGAGAAAGCAACTATAAGGAGAGTCACTTTCAAGATAAAAATTTCGAAAGCCACTTCACTACGCAGTAAAGTTACCGTCAAACATATGATTTTTCCAAAAGTATTTTGGCTGAACCGGTTGTTGTTTTGTTCGCTGTTATCCTAAACGCTCTAATATGGAAAGCGCACCAAAGAGAGGTCCATAACTAACACTTCTGATACGGAGCAAACTGTTTCAACGAAAACCATTAAAGGTTAGGTATCAAGTGCTACAGAGGAAAAATTAAAGACATATTTCAACATTTCGAGACAGTTCAAATCATATTGGCCTCTTTTTCTTTGAACGAGACTCTCAAACGGCCACATTCGCTAGTTTTGTATGACAGATCCTCAAGACGTTGTTACCTAGCTGTCTCCTTGAGAAAATATTAGGCAAAAAATCGGCGAATTAATTCATCGGGGAAATTTGCAAATTCTTGAACGGAAATACGATCAATCGATCTGAAATGTTCAAATGGATTGTTTGAATGAACAGAATGATTTCTTTGCCTTTCCTCTCCCATTTCTGCTACCCGAAATACGGCAACTCGGATCAACACATCCCACCCCACTCACGAATTCACAACCGCGAGCAAGATAAACCACCACAACCCAATGTCATATGCTGAATTAGTTCCGAGCGTTAGAACCGCTGAACAACTTGCGCAGAAATACGCTTATTGCTTGGTAAGTTGCCAAGAGCACCGTAACGGAGAATCGGAACGAGAGTAGCAAGGAATGGCTTTTGTTTGATCTAGCCGCGCCTGCAGATCAGCGCAGCAGCAAATTCGCGGGCGATGGGAGGCGAGTAGGGGTGTGGACGATTTCAATTGGCAGGTGAGTGACGAAGTTAGTGCGGAATGGCGCAGGGGACGCCGCGCAAGTTCAGCGAGAAGATCGCGATCATGGAGCGCAAGCAGAACGAGGATCAGGAGGCGTTCACTTCGGTCATGCGTGACGTGCGTGCTATCACAAGTACTTCTGCAGCTGCTTCTCCTATTTGCTCATCTCCGGGAGCGCTTGCTCCTCCGCTGCACTGGAATCGACCGGGCGGCTCGCTGCCGAATGTTCACGAAATGGTGCAGCTACCTGTGCAGAATTGGCCCTTCTGGCCTACTCAATCTGTACCTCACCCCAGTAGGGGTCGATCTCCTGGTGCTCACTATCACCCCTATAAACCAGCGAAACCGCAAGAACGAGTGCCTCCCCTCGACTATCACCATGTACCCTGTCCGCCTGGAAACCATCTGCAGCCGCCGGACGCCATGTGGCCAAAGTAAGTTCATGAATGGCAAGTTTTTTGCAATCAAATGTGTAGTTTTTGCAGGGCTCGCAGTGATCCGGCGATCCATATGAACGTCTACCAGCAGCAACGGCCGCAGAATTTCGCTATGCAAGAGTTGGCTGCCCAGCCGCCGTTACAAGCACCCATGAGTCCCTTTCAGCCAACAGCGCAGCTGTTAGTTGCTGCGCAGCAGAGGCCTCCCCGTGACGATGTGGTTGTGGGCTCACTTCCTAACATCCCCGGTCCGGCGCCACCGTGCGCGTACCACCAGCCCATTGGACAACGGCATAGCATGGGTGTTTGTCAGACACTGGCGACGCCACCTTCGATGCCTGAGACGCAGTCCGCACCTACAAGTCCCGCACAGAGCGTCGAAATGCCTGCGCCACCGTCGTGGCCTGTAAGGAATTACTCGAATAGTCCAGAGTCGCTCGAGATCCCGAACATCGTACTGACGGGCACCGACGGACAACTGGACTGCTTTCAGGATCTGCAGGACCTTCATCTGGACGCCACCGAATTGCAGCAGCTACTGAACAGCGGCGAGCACGTAGATCCGGCATGCGAAACGCAGCTCCTCGACTGATCTCGCTCATTGTTGCTATTGTTCGTGCATTCAGCTAATGGGCCATTCGCGAGCACGGCCATTTGCCCTGACGCTCTCCTAGTGTGTCCAGTGCATCTCTTTCTTACTTTATCTCGTCGATCAGGGATCTATTGCTGTACAGGTTAGCGGTGGATGTGAATTATTTGAATTTGTTGTTTTCTGATGAAAATTTTTGCCGTGATTCAGGTGGGCTCTCTCTCACTACGCCTGTAACTGTAAATCCTCACGGTTTCATCTGCCTCTTTTGAACACTAATTGACCGTTATTGGTGCAAGGCCTTTTCGATTTATGCTTTTTTGCAGTGTCACAGGAAGGGGACCAAATGTTGCCGTGTGCTCCTCTAGGTCACAATTGTTGCGATCTTTTTTATCCAGTTCGCTTTCCCTCTTCATACATTCACATTTATTGTGAGCTGGAAATTTTGCCAATTCTTGCGATTTTTTTCTTTCTAATGTTCTTTTTTTTTTAAAAACAAAACACTTGTGCTTCGCCTTTACTCTAGTGGGGAAATGTGCCTAGAAAGCTTTTGAGCTCCGTCTCTCGCTCTGTCTGCTGCTATATGTGACTGATTATTAGCACGCTGAATTTTTAATTTTTGTGTTATTATTTGTGATAAACGCACGGTCGGTTTCTTTTTTATGGCGCTCGTTTAGTACATAATTCGCAATAATTGCGCTTGAGTAGTCATTCGATTTTTCACTTTCAAACATATAATTCGTTTGTAATGCGGACCACTGATTTAACGACATTTTTTAACGCAACAATTACTTGTGGCATTTATTCATCGAGTGCTTTTATTTTGCATAGTCTGCTGCTTATCGTACCCTAATACTTAAAAACGCTCTCGTAAATCGACTAGTTTAAACGAATGGCTGATTCTATCGTTGTATTGTCTCTTCTGTCTCTTTTTAATTCATAAAAATTACGAGGAAGTAGGTAGCGACCAAATTTTTTTAAAACGTAATTGACAGCTTCATCCAGTATTTGGAGCTGCAGTTTTCCTTTCGAAAGTGTGCTGTTGCCGATGATGTTCCACACGAGCTTATAGAGTGATTTCTGTAGCGAAAAGAAAGAGCGTTTTATGTCATCTGCAAAGATCGCTCGCATGATACTGTCTGCAGAGAATTTTGATAGCATTTTTATCGGTAGTAGGTGTGTGTAATGCCTTTAAAGTTTTGCATATAGATGAGACTAAAGAGAAAACGAGTTTTTGGGCATTGAAACATATGAGAAAGGGAATAATGCTGTTTTCGTGCAATTGTTCGGTAGGACTTCCAACTAATATTATAAGAAGTTTCTGTATTGCGAGCGGTTCTCTTTGCAACAGGAGAAGCGAATGAGTAGCATTCATTTCTTGGTCTAGTGATCGTTTTGTTCGAGGGGGCGGCGGGTGAGGAAGGGAGGGGGGCGGGAAAAGGAGAGTTGAAGAGGGAGAGTGAGAAAATTGAGGAAATAATTGAGCTAATAGATGTAATTGTGGCATGATGTGTGTGGTGCATGCGGCGTCCACCGAAATGCAAAAAAAAATGAGAGAACGTCAGAGTGGGAGCACCTCATTTGCTAGGAAGACATTTGTTTGTTTTTTTGTTCGCTCGGACTGTAATATTGTTTTTTTGTTTGTATTTTTTGTATATTCCGGTAGCGAGCAGCTGCTGCCGCTTACGCTCAATTTCATTGATGTGGACACGCGATGTTTTCTCCCTTTTGTTTGGCCTCGTTTGCTGCCAGTTCTTTCTCCTGTTCTCGCTTTTTCAGCTCAATCATTTTGCGCATCCTAGCAACAAAATACAGGTTGTAAGATAGATGTACAATAAAGTCGTGAAACGTTGTTTCGAATAACATGGCTGAGACTGAGTATTAGAAAAGAGAAGTTTAGATCAACCGAGCCCAGCCAGTTGCTCCGTCACATGCAGAGGTCTTTTTGATGCTGGCAGTACGTACCATCAAGTCATTCGTAGCCGGAAGAGATTTTCAAATGAATGGCCTCGAGAATATAGCTTCCATGCGGCCTTAGCACCAGCTTTGCTCTTGCTTTGTTCATTTTTACTGAACATCCCTTCTGTCTCTTTTCATATTAGTGGAGACGTCTAGAAGTAGAAGACGTGGAAGGGTGTGGAGGGGAGGGGGAGGTTATGGAGTGGGTGCACTCAGTACTGATAGGTGTATGGGAATAAAATGAAATCTGGCGGAAGCAACAGCGAGCAGGCTCGTTGTGGACGCTTACCGTGATGCATGTTATGCGAGCGTACTTTCGTTTTTCTCTGTGTGTAGATTGATTACCTGCAGATTATGTGAAGTTGGTAAGTCACGATAATAAAGAATCTGTTGTCTCATCACGATTTTTGTCTTCCTCACAGGCCACTCGTTGTTTTCTTTATTCCAGTTTTTTTACTTGTTTTGCAGTCACCGGACCTTAAAGGCAGGCATTAAAAAGTATGCTTCATCTGATGATCATTTGCAAAGGCCTAGTTATCACACTTTGCGTGAGTGTGATGTGCCTCTGAAGTGGGCTTTTGAACGCTACGTTTAAATGCAACTTTGTGCGTTCGCCTTTCGCGACCCACATGTGCGACCTGTGATGGTGTCGCCTCACTCAAATATGCATTAAACTGTTGTCTCGACTGCTTTTGAGTGCGCGATCATTTGGCACTTGGTGAACAGACGAACGATCCGGCCTGTAATATTGTTTTTTTGTTTGTATTTTTTGTATATTCCGGTAGCGAGCAGCTGCTGCCGCTTACGCTCAATTTCATTGATGTGGACACGCGATGTTTTCTCCCTTTTGTTTGGCCTCGTTTGCTGCCAGTTCTTTCTCCTGTTCTCGCTTTTTCAGCTCAATCATTTTGCGCATCCTAGCAACAAAATACAGGTTGTAAGATAGATGTACAATAAAGTCGTGAAACGTTGTTTCGAATAACATGGCTGAGACTGAGTATTAGAAAAGAGAAGTTTAGATCAACCGAGCCCAGCCAGTTGCTCCGTCACATGCAGAGGTCTTTTTGATGCTGGCAGTACGTACCATCAAGTCATTCGTAGCCGGAAGAGATTTTCAAATGAATGGCCTCGAGAATATAGCTTCCATGCGGCCTTAGCACCAGCTTTGCTCTTGCTTTGTTCATTTTTACTGAACATCCCTTCTGTCTCTTTTCATATTAGTGGAGACGTCTAGAAGTAGAAGACGTGGAAGGGTGTGGAGGGGAGGGGGAGGTTATGGAGTGGGTGCACTCAGTACTGATAGGTGTATGGGAATAAAATGAAATCTGGCGGAAGCAACAGCGAGCAGGCTCGTTGTGGACGCTTACCGTGATGCATGTTATGCGAGCGTACTTTCGTTTTTCTCTGTGTGTAGATTGATTACCTGCAGATTATGTGAAGTTGGTAAGTCACGATAATAAAGAATCTGTTGTCTCATCACGATTTTTGTCTTCCTCACAGGCCACTCGTTGTTTTCTTTATTCCAGTTTTTTTACTTGTTTTGCAGTCACCGGACCTTAAAGGCAGGCATTAAAAAGTATGCTTCATCTGATGATCATTTGCAAAGGCCTAGTTATCACACTTTGCGTGAGTGTGATGTGCCTCTGAAGTGGGCTTTTGAACGCTACGTTTAAATGCAACTTTGTGCGTTCGCCTTTCGCGACCCACATGTGCGACCTGTGATGGTGTCGCCTCACTCAAATATGCATTAAACTGTTGTCTCGACTGCTTTTGAGTGCGCGATCATTTGGCACTTGGTGAACAGACGAACGATCCGGCAGCTTGAATCCTTCGTTTAAAAAGAAAGCGCATTGTCCAACATCATGCCGTGCCACTTTTTTTTGTTCTGATGAAGCATCGCTTAGTGCATTGTATAATTTTTTAAACACTTATTTAACGAACGGTTCGGAAAGAGAAAGCACAGGAGTGTTGCATTAGTTCGAAGAAGGCCATGGATGGCGCGGTATTTTTCTAGATTCTGGGAGAGCTAAATGTGTGCACGGAATTCATCGGCGCAAAATTAGTGGTGCGAAACAATTGACTGCAAAATGAGCTCTTAATCTGAGCTAGTTCCGTGTACAGTGAGTATGCTGCTGAGACCCATCGTTTTCACATATTAGCTTGACGTTCCATCGCTAGCTGAGCCGACTGCATAGAGTAATATTTCTGTTAACTTTTTGCCCAATGAAGAATTGGCTGGCCTTATCGAGTATAACGAGAGTGGCGTGTAGGAGGCGGGGGAAATTGGGAGGGGTAGGTGGTGGACTTGCGGACGAAATTGGGGATGAAAACTGTATTGAGGAGAGAGGCTGGAGTCGAGAGGTTATGCACTGTTTGCAGTCAGGGGTAATTTTGGCAAAAAAAATTTTCAATGGCGTAGAAGGGAAAGGGGGGTTGGCTGGGACGCCGCTGAAGGGCGTCTGGCTTTGTTGGAAGAATGAGACAGCTGAAGCAGCGGGAAGTGTTGGTAAGAGTGGGGAAGAGCCATCGGGAAGCGACCTGGCCAAACGGAGAGAAACAGGGAACAGGGCCATCGGGAAGCGATCTGCCTTGGAACGTTAGAAATATATGCATTGCACGATTTTTATTCATGACAATTCGAACGAGGTGGAGTAGCCAACGTTTTAAATGTTAGAATGAAGACAAAGAGACACAAGATGAAATTATAAAATAACAACATAAGTTTATGCAAACGCGGTAAAAATGGTACAACGGGGGCAAATTCAAATATTTTCGAGATTTTTGTGCTAAGGTCATTTAGAAATTATTCCGTATAAGAGTTCTTATTTTCGTACACATTTTTTTTTCATGTGTTGCAGAGTGAATGCATTTCTCGTTTGTATTCATTATTTGCTGCCCCTAAATGTGCGCTTGTTTCATGTGTACATTTCAGTGTGATATCTCATGCTGGGGGTACAAATCCTACATACTCAAAGCTGCCAGTACATCCACACCTATAAGAACCGTCTTTTATTCGAGGTTTAGAAAGTTCGTAACCGCGTAGAGAGAATGTATATTTGGAGTTGGGAAAGGGGGGATTATATTCGGCAAAATACAATATCAAGCTTTTTCAGGTGCTTCCAAATGCACGAGCATACGCGACATGTTCGAAGTAGCAAGTGTGCCCGCACATAGTGCATGGGAACGCATGCACTAGGTTAACGGCGCTACAATATTTTAAGCATGTGTTTTTCATGAATCGATCAAACTTGCAATTTTCAAGCTTTTCATATCCCCTAGTTTCCAGCCCAACGGATTTGAGTACCCCAAAGCGTAATTTTGCTTTTTAATGCAACGAACAATTTTATGAAAGGAATTTTGTCCGGTTGATATTTTTTCCCGATGAGCGTAAATGTTACAACCCAAATTTGAACGCTTTTTTCAGTGCAGATCGAGTAGGCATTCAGAAGAACGGAAGTAAGCGAACGGGTAAACTGGCGTCGTGCAATCCGTTTATAAATATAATGTTTCGAAAAGTCACCAGTGTTCCGGGTGGTCGTAACTTTTGCTAAAATTCACTATCTAACAGAGGCCGTTGAGGACAGGATTAATAAACAACCCCCACCCTCTCTTCCCCCT
>JPKZ01000007.1:14289-30178 GCA_000803305.1 Toxocara canis | reverse complement strand
AGCAATGCTATGGGAAAGAAATTGGGCGCGTCCTGCGAGGATGCCGAAAAAAAAAATCAATCCCTTATTTATTGTTGTCATCATCCATTTGGTTCGTTCCGAGCAAGACGTCCTATTCCTCATCTGTAGTATACTCTCAACCCACAGAACTCAATTTTCCTTCTGTTTTGCGGTGAGCAATCCTGTATTCAAAATCGGGAAACGCCTGGATTTGAAAAGCGAAAAGATTGTTAGACTTAATACATATACATTCAGGCAACGCTTGAGTCTTCATGCTTACAATTAGAAGTTGAATTACGTGCGAAAGGAAGTTTATTAAACTTAATTACTGCACGCAAATACGACATCAGTATTGACAAATTAAGGTAAACATTTAAACAGAAAGGCGATCGAATGCGATGCAATGTCGTTGACAGCCATTCAGAAGAGTTATTTAAGACTGCAAATAGTTTATAATATTGTTCCATACTTTTTCCACCCTTCCTCAAATAAAATATGAATCCATCAGTGGAAGTTGTGAATTTTGCAACCTGTATTTCATACTGAGCACGTTAAGGCATCCACATTTTCTTCGACTGCTCTCTCGGAAAATGCGTCTACGCGACGTGAATATTTTGGACAGGTCGTTTGAAAGTCTGAAAGGTCAGGCACACATGAATTTCAGTTTCCGCAACCTCAACGACTGTTAATATTGTGCAAACGCAACGAAAGTCAGAAGAATTTACAATAGATATCACGACAAGAACGAAACAGCATGCAGCAGCAACGAAGAGATCCTCCTCTCACCTCCCGCCTCCCTCCTCCCCCCTCCCGCCTGGTGCCCTTCGACAAAAGAGAACAAATTTTCCTTCTGTTTTGCGGTGAGCAATCCTGTATTCAAAATCGGGAAACGCCTGGATTTGAAAAGCGAAAAGATTGTTAGACTTAATACATATACATTCAGGCAACGCTTGAGTCTTCATGCTTACAATTAGAAGTTGAATTACGTGCGAAAGGAAGTTTATTAAACTTAATTACTGCACGCAAATACGACATCAATATTGACAAATTAAGGTAAACATTTAAACAGAAAGGCGATCGAATGCGATGCAATGTCGTTGACAGCCATTCAGAAGAGTTATTTAAGACTGCAAATAGTTTATAATATTGTTCCATACTTTTTCCACCCTTCCTCAAATAAAATATGAATCCATCAGTGGAAGTTGTGAATTTTGCAACCTGTATTTCATACTGAGCACGTTAGGGCATCCACATGTTCTTCGACTGCTCTCCCGTAAAATGCGTCTACGCGACGTGAATATTTTGGACAGGTCGTTTGAAAGTCTGAAAGGTCAGGCACACATGAATTTCAGTTTCCGCAACCTCAACGACTGTTAATATTGTGCAAACGCAACGAAAGTAAGAAGAATTTACAATAGATATCACGACAAGAACGAAACAACATGCAGCAGCAACGAAGAGATCCTCCTCTCACCTCCCTCCTCCCCCCTCTCCCCTCCCGCCTGGTGCCCTTCGACAAAAGAAAACAACAAGCCAAGCCATTGTCAATTATTACACACAATACCTTACCCCTCGCTTGAACCGAAAAAGAAACACTGGTATCAGCTGTATGCTGATATTCTGTGTTCCTCTCCCCTTCCTCTTCGCTAAAAATGCCGTTTGTCAATCTCTTGAAGCACTGCTTATTCATCCTGCTCAGATGATTTATCACGTGATATAAATGTCACGACAGGTCGATGGCATCCCCAAAAATTATAACAAACGGTAGCAGGCATACAAGCAAAAGTGTACATTACGTGCACGAAACGTACAGCGTCATTCCGCAACCCAACCATAATACTTTACAAGTGCACTAAACTTGCAAAAGCGATCATTTCCCGATCTCACATAATCAAGTCTTTAGTAAGACCCTTCCATGCCACAAAGTTTTTTATTTTTTCAAATGGTTTCATGTTGCAGAATGACGCCAAATGAAATTTTTCTAAAAATAAATGCATAGTACAACGGAAAAGAACGAAAAACGGCTGAAAAGATCCTTACGCTAGTAGTGAGGCAATGCCGAAATTNAAAAACTCAACCAAGCAAAGTCTGTGTTTGTTAGTCAGCTAAGTAAAGTTCTCGAAACGAATTTTAAATGACTGTAAGGCCTATCCAACATGTCGAAAAGCATTGTAGACGCTATAAACATTAACTGCAAAATAAAATCGCCGACAAAAAAATAAATTGTGTAATCCAAACTGCTGCAAACGGTACTGGTTGCTCGTTAAGAAATTAAAAAGCGCCACTGTTGAGCATCATGTTGTGCACATGTTTCATATGCACTTCAACGTAATCCTGGAAGGCTGCCGCATTCGACGGGAATATTTGTTTTCGAATATCAGCTATTGATTCGGAGAGCGTGCTCAGATCGAGAGCTGTACATCGCTGTTGTCCCAAAGAGCGCACCTTAAATAAATGTTTGTTCATTTTAACATATAGTTCTACGCTAATTTCACATATCGTAAACGTCTTACCAACACCTTTAGGGGCTAATTGTACTATTTTTCTTAACTAACGTCTCTACACATAATTCGTTCTACTTTCTTTGTATGACATCTCACGATTAATAACGTTGACATGATCAACATAACTTTTATTAAACTACAAAAAACTTCCTACTCAAATATATCTCCTTCTTTTCCGAGGAGTGAATAAAAAAACCTACCCTCAAACAGTTCCCTTCCCCCACTCTCCTTAAAATTTGTGCATCGTTCTCGGATAATACATTCCAGATAACACTATAGATATATAAATGGAGACCTCTTTAGGAAAGAAATAGTTGCCGCAATTTGGCATAATTCATTTTACCTACACAAGCGTCAATTATTTCCCTATTCTCTGCGCAGCTGCTGCGTAAGCTGAAAAAAAAAATTCATTCACACGGTACACTATTCACTACATGGGAATAATGCCGTTATGCAGACTAACAATTTATTCGTTTCGCCCGCGTCCACTTGACTTTACCAAATGTCAAACTCATATTTATGGGCAATCCTGGGAATGCCATTCTTCGGTATCCTTCTCTCCGCTGGGAATGATCCTTCTCTCCCAACCTTTTTCCAGAATTTTTTTTTTATAAAATGTTATTCTCTTTTAAGCACCGATGTAACATAGTGTCGAGATCGCGAAGCTAAATTGTTGGTCTGCGTAATCGCACTATTCCCGTGTAGCGACTAGCGTAGTGAAAACTTACCCGTTTTTCTATCAGAGCTCCACCACATTTTACCCATACCTTACTCCTCCCCAACTCCCCCCCTCCCCTCATTGCTTTTCCATTCCGCATAACAGGACGTACCTGCAGAAGAAGCGCAGTGAGAGAAGTAATCAAATCAAGTACGTGTTTACTGCGAACGTTGAGACCATTGTTGCAGTGCTTCACTATCTGTACGGAATGCGTCTGACACAATTTACGCAAAGCTTCGGGGCGCACCGTTAGTGGAACCTTTAACTATTAACTCTTTTATGGCTCTATAATTACAAACAATACAGTAACTGACTTTATTCAAGCAGCAAAACAAGAATGAGAATACGATAAAGAAAATTAACATAATCAACAAAATAAAATATGTTCGAATTAAGTGAACTGAAGTGTTAAAATTATACCGTAAAAAACTAGATTGGAATGCTATGAACCTTCTGGTGAACAGCTTGGGGGGAATTAGATTTGCTGGGGAAAAAAAAAAGAAATTATCAAACCGAAAGCTGCAAGCCCGTCCACGACTGCCGTTTTAACGAACCAATGCTTTGCATCGGGTAAATGACCACAGCAATGAAACTGATATTAAAGCGATATCTTGCCTACGAATGATGCTGTGAGGATAAAATATAATCGAAATTTTGAACTATAATCAAAACAAACTATTAATTAGTTTTCGTAACAAAATTCAACAATTTTTTTTACTAATGCGGTCGGTTCCTTATCGGCTTAGCTCAAAAACCGTTTCTGTTACCACCTACGAAATTTAAAGATCATCCAAGAGCTAGAAGGTCCATAAAAAAAAGAAGTATGTAAAAATAACCTCTGTGAGTTGCGGCAATAGCTGAGTATTGTATTCATTAACTCCACTCAGGTAGGATTGCATCTGTTTATTTAATGTTTCCATATCGACTACCAACTGCGCATATTTCTCCTGCAGTGTTACAGCTCGTTGAACATAAAACTCCAAAAGAAATCACTTTAACACTACCATTTAGTGCCAGTATTGTGCAGGAATGATAAGAAGCGGTGGGCTTCGACAATTTTATCACATACATTTCACTTCGTTTCGCCCCTTCGTAAAAAAGAAAACGTTGCAATGCCATTCTTTAAAATTCTATGTTAATTCGCTTTACCGGACCGCCCAAGAGAACTTTTCATTGCCAATCTCCATATTGGCGTTCGCTGTTCCACAAATAAATAACAAATTAAAGCAGACACCATACATTAATTTTTGCAATAATGTCAGCATTAAATATCTCCATATCCTTGTATATCAATACGTCGACTCTAGTCAGTTGATAATACACTCACATTTTCAATCATTCATTCAACAAGCTGATGGGATCCAGGTTAGATCCAGGTAAGAAATTTTTCCTTCAAAAAGTTTCTCAGCAAGGATGAATCCAACAAAATCCAGCAGGGCTTCAGTGTTTGTTACTGCATATCAAGAACTGTCGTGAAGGATCGCCGTCGTACACAAGCAAATTTAACAACTCAAGACCCTCCTATGATCGTAAAATGATAAGTGTACCTACTATTATAGAAATGTAACTACTCAGAATTATAATTATTCAGAACTATTATACAAGTGTTATTACTCAGAACTGCACCTGTTATATTTGACAATGACTGCAACGATACAACAGAAGAATTCGTGATTGTGAAAAACCTTCACATGAAAAATTTGTGGATGAAAAATATTGACCTACTCATATTTGCAGCCTCTTCACATCGGCATGAACTATTTAAAAGAGATCAAAACGCTGTAAACCTGAAAAGCGTAAGGATAGGTACTGGAGAGGAGATTCATCTTTTCAGCTTCAGCGTTCAGCTCAGCCAACTGCCTCACCATTGTGCGTTTTATCTCGATCAGCTTGGCCAGCTTCACCAAAATTACTAACATACGCACCGGGAAGTTGCCAACCTTCTCGTCTCGAACTGAAATGAAAAACATTTCTACTTCAAATAAATCTCTTTGAAAAATAAATGGAAAGATGTGCCAAATTTTTTGGAGCAGATAACTCTTCCAATCACCAAATGTAGAACTACTGTCTATTGCAAACTGTAATCAACAGAATTACAATTAAAAAGTCGATCAAGTTTACTCCTATGGAGTCACCCTAAAGCCGCCAACAAAATTTTTTTCAAAATTTTTTGAGAGCTCCATCGAAGACTCCCTGAGATGCTCAAAAGATAAACAAATTATCAGAGCGACCAAACAAGAAAACTGACTACTGATGGGCAGTCTCCGGCCAGCGGAGATTCGTTGCGGAGCCGTCATGAGTGGGTCACCTCTGATCAAGGAGGTTTCCCCACCCAGACGCGGCGCTGAGATGAAATGCTGCACATTCGGACCCAGCTTCATCAGTGAACTTGGCATTGCAGCTCTGTTCTGTTCCAAGAAATATGTCAGTGTCAACAACTCTTCCTGAAACATTTCTCCCATGAGAACTCATCGTGATATCGAAATGAAGTGTTGCCATTGAACTCTCCCCCCTCCCCCTAGCCCTCCCTCCTCCCACCACTGCGACCGTTGTCTGTCACTATGAACCTTGAAAAGTCGCACCGGTAAACGTGCGTCAGGCAGTAGTGATTCGCACTGCTCAAAAGTCGCGCTATGTGTAGTGAAAAAAACTGAGATTTTTTTGTTCTCATTTGGTTTGCTCTGAAAAGAACGAGATGCACTTAATCTTTAGTCCGATCTATGAACCACGGCTATCTGAAATGGTAAAACGTTCGTTGAAACTCCTCCTTGGAAAAAGAAAACAGATCTCATGACCGACATTCTCACAAATAGATCAAAAAATTAAGTTGAGGCAAACCTTTTGCTCAGACATAACTTCAGAATCCTTAATGATCATTGGCGGTATCATTTCCTCTTTATCGAACACCACTCGATACGAGTCTGGTAATACGGCATCAATCGTGCCCGCATAGATACCATCCTTAGGTTGTCGTACGCGCGCATAGATTTTAGCACCAACCACCAGTGGGCGTGGCAATCGCAAGGGTAAATCCATTGCGTCTGGTGGTAAGGTTACCACACTCCCTTCGTAAATTTGACGGATCTTCGCTCTAAAAATACGCTTAGTTTGCAGAACACGATAAGGTTGAAATTTGGAAAGAAGATATGCAGCATTCGAGGGATCGGATCGGGATGGGTTAATTAAACAATCTCTATACTAACGCGAAACGTGCATGATGCATGCTCATCGCAAATGCCTCACATCTTTATCTTATCACCAACCGCACTAGATTCTAGAGATTAGCCAAAACGAAAAGCACCAATCTGGTGAACAATGAATTACGAAGGCCATCTCATTTGTTAACAGTTCTCCTGCATATAAGGCAGCTAGGTTGTTCAATTATGAAACTGTAAGAACGACTGAAATAAGTCTAAAACTATTATAAATACAGACGACATTCGGAACATTCTTTAACGCCCAACTTTCCTATTGTCAACCTAAAAAATTCTAGAAATCCCTAAGTTGAAACCAGATGAGCGCTGCAAGCATGCCTTATGAAGAAAGGCTAATTCTGAGTGAGCTGACATTCTTATAATATTGAAGACAATCGCCGACTAAAAAAAGACCACACTTCAGTACATCGATCCCCAGTTTACTGTTCCCCTTCGGCCTCATTAACAATCCTATCAGACGAAATTTGTTGAAGCTGGATATACAAAAATTCCGAATAGAATTCAGTAAATATAACAATCTTTTTGTTATTATAAAATTTGGAATGAATTTTACGGGTAACTCGCATCATCGTAAACATTTGAAATCTCTCCTAGTCGAGTCAGCCGGACCCAAAGTCATTGTATATGGCTGTTGCATTAACGAGGAATGACTATGTTAAGTGATGTGTAAGGACAGCAGAGATGCAATGTCGTTATTTCCGTGGCTCTGTTTGCGTTAGTATGTACTTTGTTGCAGCGCGTTCATATATGCATCGATTTTTCTTGATGTATTTTTGTACAGTGACCCACAACGCATCACTGTACTTTGTTTTTTTTGTACGCTTCTATATACGTCGGTGTCTCTCCCTTTATCGTTTTACCCATAAGCTCCCATGGCAAGTATAAACCCGAATTTTGGTACATATAACTCGTTATGGGAAACGACTGCAGAAATTCAATTTCAGTTCGAAAGACTCAGCGCTGTCTAAAAGATGCCTGGTTAAAAAATAACTTTTGGTGATCTGCGATGTTCTGAAGATAACGACGGATCGGTTACTTCTAACAAATTAATTGACAACTCAAGCAATCCTTATAACCAAAGCATATCTCACGTGAGCACAAGTTTTCCTATATTTTTTCTTATTGGCTATTTTAGTCTCTAATGAGTTAAATATTACTCGTATAAATCTTAAACAGCGATCCCAACAACTTGTTAAAGTTATCAAGCAGTCAATCTTTTTAACTTCTTGTCTGACACAATCTCATGAGTAAAAGACGTTAACCTTTTAAAGTAAACCTTTTTTACTTTGACATATTTACGTCTACCTTCTTATTAACCACAGATTAACTTCTTCAAGTGAGACTTGATTCACACAATTATTCACGTACGATCAACGCTCTGCGCATGAATATTCTCATTATCACTTTATCAGCTGACAGGCAGCATGTTTCAACATAGATACGTGGGATTTGTTGCATATGACCGCTGATCCTGGACGACATTCCAAACATAAATTTCTACTTATCATTTGAATTTTTACTTATCATTTTATCAGACGATCAGTTAACGAGCTGCAAACTTCGGTATACAGATGTGAAACTTGATACACACGATCTTTGACCCACGAAAGATACTCTGAGTATGTAAACTCTTAGTTAATTTGAAATTTGATATACATCATCCCTAAACTGCTCGTATCGCCCCGTATATAAAGGGGTGATACGAGCATGGTTATCACCTTTTATTTGGTTAGTTGGCCATGAGTTCACCTTGGAGATCCAAAACTTGGTACATATGATCAAGTACCTTTGAACAGTAGTCCTTACAAGCGAATTCATGCTTAACACCTTACTAGTTGCTAAGCTACAAACTTCGAGTTGGGAATTTCAAACACTAATTTAATAATTCTTGGCCCCTAAACACCACATTGTTTATGCGAAATTTTGCTCATCGCCCATATTGTTGGTCAAATTATCAGTTGCAAATCCCGTCATCGAAATGTTAAACGCAGCATGCTCAATGCAGCGCTGCATTTATATTGATATTTCGTTATGCATCCAGTTTCGCTAATAATATTCCTATAATCGTAATGCAAAAATGCGTTTAGCATCTTCCATAATAACTTGTTTTCATAAAAATCTGCGCTAAGATAAGTAAAAGAATTTGTCTTTCAACGCACTTATACAAAATAATTGAACGGTTTTATAATATGGTAGGCTTTTCACATCACTCTACCATTAACCCGAATACCGCAATCACTTTCAGTTTTCGTCGACAAACCTCTTGCTCATATGTGATAACGTCTCGTAAGACAAACCTTTTAAGTTCCAAAGCAGCTCGCTCTTCGTTGAGAAAAGCCTGTGAGCATCGACGCGGTTTACCGATAAGTCTCCGAATGGCCCTCCATTCAGGACGACGTAGCATCGTGCACCGCAAATTGGGAAACGACTCACGTAGAAGTTGTGTGAACTCGTTATCACCCAAGAACAGCTGCTGATCCACACCCGAATAGAAAAATTCACAATAAACCCATCGACGAGCCTGAATATCTCCCCATTTGAGGCACATTCATTCATCATGTCCTGTTCATCCAATAAACCAACCCGCATACAAATAAAATCTATATCGACGATTACATCATCGCCCTCTCTTCCACCTCCTATCATCAAAATTGACCTTAAGGAGATGAAACAGAGCAAAATTTTGAAACTTTACAGGTTTGAGCAAACTTTCTAAAAAAAAAAATCTTCCTGAACGTAACTGTCGGCGGGTAGGATGGACGATCGTAAAAGGGTGGCATTTATAAATTTCAGATTTTGGAGGCTCGCATAGGACTATAAAAACCCAAAAACGTTCGAATACGGAACTGGAATTGTTTACTGTAAGATGAACACGAGAAAACGACCTGCACTCAAAGACATTATGCACAAAAAACAAACACGAGATTTCAATAAAATTGAGGGCAACTGGAATTAGCAACTAGAGATGCAATGAGACTGTTATACCGACAAACGTAGAAATGATTTCTCTTATCTAAAAAAATCGATATAAATCAAATAAAATATTTACCAACACTTCTTTTCATTCAAAAAAGTGCGCGACAATGGATGCTGAACAAAACAGTTTTTTTTTTGTTCAGCAAACAACACTATTTCCAGCAAACTGTTCAACGACCAAAGTAAAAGATGATTAAATGTTTAGCAGTGAACGTTGATCAAATGGTCAATTTACCTTTGGCAATTTGAGTACGTTTTTGAGTCTACGTAGGTTCTCTTTAAGCGAATCGGTCAAATCAGCCTGAGCGGGACGACCTCGAGCGATACGTCGAGCGGGTAAATGAGTAGATATTTCATGCCTTGTTTTTTCTTGCGAACTCTCATGTGAACTCTGAAAACTGTCAACAGTTTGATCGTCAATGAAAACGATGACTGATGTTGAAAATTGTAAAATGCATCGAATAGAAAGAATAATGAACGAAAGTTTTAAAGTTTTGTGTCAACGTTTCGACTCTTCGAACCATAAATGTGGCAATGGCCTCAAACTAGTTTCTTTTTAAAGCGGAATTGAAATCTATTTACTATCGTTACGGCTCTGCTGAAGAAGTCGAAATATCAACATAAAATTTTTAAAATTATCATCCAATTTAACACATTCCACTAAAAATAAGAACAAGAGTTTATGAAACGATAATATCGTCAAGACATTGAACTAGGACACATACCGAAGCCTTTTTTTTCCCTGGAAACTCGAATTCCCACCCGTTGTAAAACATTGCTAGTTTATCGAAAAATTCCGATAAACCTCGTGAAACTGATTGCAGTCAAGTATATGTGTAAGAGTAGAACACGATGAAAGGCACATGGAAAATAGCGAAAACAATGAAACTAACTCACTTTTACTAGTTCTAATAACACTTCTACTTCTCAGTTATTCGATAAAGGTACTTACTAAAACATTCACTTTCAATAATACCTTTGTCCTTCTGATTCGATAAAAGTTACTCATCAATACGCTAATGTCATCTTATGCTGATATCATTAATTTTTTCCCTACTTATTATATCGCATTTAAAAGGATATCAAAAACTCGTTTACATGAATGTTCAGTTTATTTCTAAATAAAGAGTTCCTGCTATACGTACACGCACCAAAATCAAATAGGTAAAACGGAATAAAGCATACGGTAGGTGGATGTGAGGGAGTGGGTTGTGAATGTAATTTTATATATGCGACACGTTTAGTATTGCCCGATGAGTTACTTTCGGTGTCATCATCCATTCGTAGTACCGTATGTGAAGATGCACCGGAGGCTGGCGCAGCTGCTCGTTTCGCTGGCGAGTTGCCACGTCGCACACTAAAATATCCTCATCGGCTATCGCAGATAATCAGTAAATTTCGTAAATTTGGCCTCGACCTTCGGTGTTCTTCATACGGGCGAGAATATGCTTTCTAGGATGGACTTGAAAAAATATGAAAAAAAATTTTTTTGGATCCTTTAAACCAAAAACGAATGTTTTGGCCAACCAATGAAATAAATCGAGAAAATCGTACTCGCCGCCGTACCATAAAAATTCCAAAAGCCGAAGCCGAAAGTGTGAAACATGTTGCTTCCTCGAGAGCACGTGTAATGTGTAAAGAATCACAAATAACAATGCACGCATGACGATCGTTACCTCAAAACTGATATCGCGATTCCTCTTCTATGAACTCCAAGATTTCTTGTGGTTTTTTCTCAGCTAATTTCGAAAAACAGTTTCGGCTCTTGCGAACTATCTTTACATGTGCTGCAATTAGCGGTGCCAGATCTTGCATAAACATGCCATCATATTCCTTATGGCCACCTAGTGGCATCTTTATGACGATAGCATAAGCTACAGAAGCTATAAATAAACTATTCTCAACATTCCACCGACGATGTGTCCCAACCTCCCAACCCAAAAACAACAGCAAAAGCTTTGAATACTGCATAATACTTTCTTTTCCCTTCCCATTTTCCCCCACCAAATTCCTTTAATTTCCATAAATAAGCTCATTTTCTATGCAAAACTGCATTTGCAAATTGCACTTAAATGATGTTCTGGAATTTGCATACCATCGAGATACGCTAGACCGCATATCTGGTGGTAATTGCGCGTTCCACCTATTACCAATGATGCCATAAAATGTCGAAATGGCGAATAAGTGATACCTGTTAATGCCCCATTGCTATTCACCAACAATGACATTGTCTAGGTATTTCTTTAACAACAACATTTACGCTGTCTATAGGCATGCCATTACCTCATAATTTACTATGATAACCAAATGGTTTTCGGTTTTGGACAATTCTCATCTCATAAAAGTTCAGAACTCTTAAACTGCTTCATTCCACCACAATTTATTTTACTTCACATAATTTTAGCGAACATTTACTGAAAGCACGCGAAAAAAAACGATGCAATTACGTTCAATCAGAGATCGGTCGGCAGTGTTGAAAAAGTTTACAGTCATGTACACTAAGAAATTCGGCACCCATAACAAACTAACCGCATAAGATTTTAAACAAATTAAGCTCAGGTACTGAAAATAATGGTGATCGAATTTTAATGCAAACTATACCAAAATCATATTCATTTTTAATTTCAAATATGATTTCGAAGTAGTAACTGCGAAGTTACGCTGTAGAGTTAGTGGAGTCCCTCAAAGCCGATGGAATCGGACCTAAGGAGTCAATGGTCATTTCGTTCAATAAGCGCTCCCCTCACCAAATGCCAGTGTTGTTTCCTGCTTTGTTTCTCATGATTTATTGATGCCGTCGCACTTTTCGTCCTTTAGATGGAGAAACCGAGATTACTCCTGTAACAAATCCTTCACTCCAAAAATGACGCATCTATTTTATGGCGTTACTCACCGTTTTGACTTAGATGGTGAAGGTTTTCCGTCCAACGGCTCATCCGTGTTGACGTAATCCCTGTATCGAGAGGGCATCTTTGAATGATCACGCAGACTGTAAGGTGAAGACGCTTCGTTGACCGAATTCATCGTACGTCGTCCCGCTTGATGCGCCTCTCGTGTACTTCCTTCACCATCACCCATTATCCCACAGCTCAAAGGCCAAAGAGAGGGCTAGATTCTGAAAATGTCGCAGGTCGGGATAGAATGGATTATAGCACTAGAGAAAGCGGATCGATCCACCGCATTCGTAAGCACCAAATGTTACGAGAAGAGAAATCTACGGAACAGTTTTCTTGGAGAAATTTCAATTAACCGTTGCAGATACTTTGGCTGCATCACCTCCGGAAGTAACCTTGGAATTTCTTCAAATCACTGAAAGAAAACTGTGAAAAAAATTTATTTTTTAATCATTCTTTTTAAAAATGCATCAAGTTAGTTCACCTATATTACGAGTGGTATCATTTTTGCTCTAGAATTACGGTGAACACTGAGTAGTTGCGGAAAACGAGATGAAGAAAACGTCTAATAATCACGTAGAGCGTACAGTTATATGAGTTGTAGATTTCTGAAGAGCGTATTTGAAATTCAGCACTTACGGGCATCAAGCACGGCCTATTTGATGCTATTCGAGTAGTTCGAAGATACATCTAGCTTGAAAATACATCGAATCATTTTTTGTCGATTCCGATTTCGTTCGCAAAAATCCCATTATATATCCTATTGTGGCCTAACAATATGCGTTAAGTTAGTTGAATTAACCAGTAAACGGAAAAAAAGAAAAGATTCAAATATTCAAATATTTAAATTTAGGCCTGCATGCCAGAATCGGACGCGCCAAGTTCAAACGACCAAAAAAGATGGCGCTTGCGCGGCACGATCCTCTTTCGCCGTTCAAATCGATAAAACTCTCGCATGGAAAAGAGGGTGCGCAAATGATGTGAAAATAATTGTTAATTTGATCTTTCTTTAGTTAATTTGGGGAGTATCACATCTTGTGAAGAGAATTTTAGCATGTATAAACACTCTTTAAAAAAAATACGAAAAAACATCATTATTTTCGGTACGGTTTGCTCTGGGGCATAACGATTGGATGGATAATTTTGTAGTCATTTCGTTGCACTGGCTGTCGCGCCAAATTTGAATGTGCAGCGTATAACAGCAAAAAAGTCGCTCCATGAATGCTTTGCACTTTTGGTTGGTTGTGATTTATGCTTGATGTGAAAATAATTGTTAATTTGATCTTTCTTTAGTTAATTTGGGGAGTATCGCATCTTGTGGAGAGAATTTTAGCACGTATAAACACTCTTTAAAAAAAATACAAAAAAACATCATTATTTTCCGTATGGTTTGCTCTAGGGCATAACGATTGGATGGAAAATTTTGTAGTCATTTCGTTGCACTGGCTGTCGCGCCAAATTTGAATGTGCAGCGTATAACAGCAAAAAAGTCGCTCCATGAATGCTTTGCACTTTTGGTTGGTTGTGATTTATGCTGTAGCATTCGTTGAATTCCAGCAAATACGAGGGTGTTAGTTCGGGAGTAAATTTATCGTGTAGTGAGAGGTTTGTCGGGGTTGCGAGATGGTGACCACATCGTCTGCAGCCGTTCTTGATAAGCTCGAGATCGTATGTTTTAATTCATTTTCTCGTTATCGCTCATTTGGTCGATTTGAAACGCTAAAGGACGTATTCGATGTGTAAGAGTTGGAGCTGCTGATGAGGCGATTCACGAAGAGTAAATTAAGCGCAAGCCGAGTGTGACTGATATTCGCCGTTGGGTTATTCATGCAAGTTGGAACAACTGCGATAGTGGGAAGAGGCCACTAAAGTGGTGAATATATTGCTGAATATTTAATGAGCGTTAGATCTCAAATGTTATTCATGAAAAACAAAATGTACGAGTAGAACGATATGTGAAGGGGATCGAAGCGAAATTAAGGTTGATGGCGGCGAATGCGAGAGAATTATACATTTTATATACATCGCAGTAAAAGCAGTTTTAGTAATTAGCATACGTTCTTTGGCTTTTATGTTGCCTAACCATCATGGATTGTTGCCGAACTAGTTTTTTTTAAGATTAATTAAATGTTCATTGTATTGGTTTTTTTTAAATCTCCAGCGTTCATTTTTGAACCACATTCGTTATCGTCGTATTTATTTCCAGCTTGATCCGGAAGCGTTGCAAAAAGATCCTTCAAATCTCACCGTGATTCTGCACGAAGAGGACCACACCATTGGCAATGCGCTTAAGCATATTTTGTGCAAGATGTAAGCCTTTTCGAGAGATTCGTATACGGCTCATTCATTAAGCATCTTTGCGGTGAAGAAAATCTTGTCTAGGGAATCCAAAGCGATGAAATGAATGAGCCATGATAACCATTAAAAAAAATAACCAAGAATGATAAACATTTAAAAAAATAACCATGATAATGATAAACGAGTATATTGATAATCAAACGGGCAAAACGATTACTTGTGAGGGAAATCGGCAAATTTTTAATATTTTTATGGTACTGTGAGGAGAAGTGCAGCTCGTTTTGAGGGTATGAACCATGCGAGCCAGGCAGCGCACTACTGTTAGTGCAGTGCATGTTGTTGTTGTTGTTTTTCTTTTGTAGCTGTGCGTTTCGCATGTTGTCGTAGCATCATTTTATGCTGCAGTGGTTGTCTTATTTTAGGTCCGAGGTGGAGTTCTGTGGCTACAATGTGCCACATCCTCTTGAGGATAAGATTCTCGTTCGAGTGCAAACACGACGCGGTATATCTGCGGCAAATGTGCTCATCGAGGCGTTCGATCAACTCGAACTCGTCTTTGCATCCATACGACAAAAATTCGAAATCGCCTTAGATGAATTTCACGCAAAATAAAGAGAAGAATTTTGGTGGTATACAAAAGAATACTTATAAAAAAAAATTTTTTTTTTAAGCGGCAGTGCTTTCAAACTTAGCCGAATTATTCGATGAGCCAGATCAAATGAATGAGGAGGAGGGGGGAGGGGGTTGGTTGTTTTTCTTTTTTTTTTCGCTTTCCTTGCGAAACTTTCGATACTGGTGCTGTTTAAGAAATCGACCATTGCCGAGCTTTAAAAACAGTTTTCTTTCACTGGTAAGTTAAACTTCATATTCAAAATATGATTGCCGCGTCACGATCTGAGTAATTGTGCAAATTTTGCGGATTTATCCAAAATTGTGTTTAAGTGGAGCTGGATTTGCAGTTCATTTAGTTTTTGTCGTTGTTGTTTTTGCATGCATGATGTTTTACGAATGCTCTTCTCTTTTATTCATCCCCGTTTTTCACCCTTTTTTTTGTTTGACTTTAGGGTTTCTCAGAAATTGAAAGTTAAAAGAAAATGTTCTATGTCAAATTGAAGGGGATTTTTTGGTTTTCATTCTATCGTGGCCTTTTCATTTTATCCTTTTTCGATGCCAATCCACCTATAATACCTCGTTGTTCGGTACTATATATTGCAGTGTTGTAATTGATGCTTAATTGTTGACTGGGATGTAAATTTCGTACTGACGTCGTAAGTCAAATGGACT
>JPKZ01000007.1:0-13694 GCA_000803305.1 Toxocara canis | reverse complement strand
GGGAAGATGATTGGGTTCGTTCCGTTGACCTTCTTGACTGTCTAATTCGGTCGTTAAACCCATTAGCATACCAAGAGTTTCCCTAAGGCGAAGCTCTTTTTTTCCCCACGTCCTCATTAAACTCTTTGAGGGTCGGTTTATCATTAACGGTTGTTGTTAGCGAGAATTGCTTCATGAAATTCGACCAGAATTATTATTGGCGTAAGGAGGAGATGAAGTCTTCTGTTTTGATTTATTTTGATACGTATTTATTAAATGTGTTGGGGGATTTTTTTTTGTTGCAATATAACTGTCCGTTACGAATTGTCATTAAGCGTTGTTGATATTATAAATGTTTATTTCGTTGCTTTCTTCGATGTGACGCTGCTATTTGCATTCGTTGATAACGATATCGCACTTATATTTGTATGATTGCGTTTTTCTAGAATGCAGCATAATTGACTGCAGTTGAATGAAGGTCTATGTTTTGTAGCAGTAAGTGAATGTGAGTGTTTTTGGCGACTAAGAGTGATCCATATATCTCAGTTTTGCAACGACCAATACGTTTTCGACTTTTAAAGATCGCAATCGCTTTTTGCAAGTCGAAGTGACGCGTAAGGGGCCACCACTGTTCAGCTCATGCAGTTGGCGCAAATAGGTAGTGGACAAGGCCAGAGACGATTCGATCATCTTTTGTCATCTTGTTGGTGCTTTTGTTTTTAACGAAGTATTCGTATTACCGATTTCGTTATGACGTTGCTCACCCTCATGCCTCGTAACGATTACTTTTAATTACTCATGTTTGAGGTCCTACTGGAGGCGAGTCGGAAGTACAACGTGAAGTCAAACTTGGGACGAGAACTCTGGATTGGAATTACGGGCACGAACGGACGAGTGGTTGTGTTTTTGTTTGAAATTCGCACTCCATTTAGATTCCATGCTGATCGAGAGTTCGACCCCAGCATTAAAATCATTCCAGTTTTCTGCTACACAATGATTTTTCAACGCCTGCGTTTTGAATTAATTTTTATCGATGTTTTGCCCGACTTGTTGAGTAATAATTTGGCATTTTGGGCGGTAGTTGTCGCTTAGCGAATGTAAAGCAATATTTGTTTAAAATTTCCGTAATTAGATGCCGCTTTTCTTTGAACTTTAATATTACAGCCAGAAAGTTGCATGGAATTCTTTTCTGTCGAAAATCGAGTGTTTCATGCAGGTACTGACTGATGCAGTGCCGAAGCGGTTGTCATTTAGCCGTTACATGCCGTAACATTTCCAAATTTTGCAAACTGCATAACGTAACCGTAAATTGTTGAGTGCTTCAGACTTTTGCACGATCCGAACATTCTGCGTTTTTTTTTTCTTCGATTGAACTCCAACTTTTTCACTGATGCTATCTCTCCGTCCTTTTTTTTCGTTTTCTTCCCTTTCATTGATAGGACAATGCATCGAAAATTCGGCGCAGGTAGATTTGTCTTCGAAGTTAGGGAAATCCGATATGACCCATAGGCCGGTTTAACTGATTCGTTACAAACCGAGAATTGAATTGATAGAGTTGGCGTTTCGTACTTTCTTGGCCCTGCAGCAAAGTCATGAACACCTTGCTAACATTTTACTCTCACAGTAAAAAATCTGGAGTGGATTCTCTTGTTATCGCTTTACCCGACGGAAAGTCGGACCCGTCAGATCAACCGAGCTGCGAATGCACTCATTTGGATTCCAAGTTCGTCGTTCATTTCTCAACAGTCTATGTTTTCTCTGCGCCCACTGCATTGCGCAATTCAATATGAGTACTATGTTTGATTGTTAGGATGCCGAGTGAAATAATTGCGGTGCAGTTCGGGCAGTGTGGTAACCAGATCGGTGATGCGTTTTGGAGGGCGTTGTGCGCCGAGCATGGAATCGGACCAGATGGTACGCTTACTGAGGAGAAGCTAGTTGCACATGATCTTAAACGAGTCTTCTTTTACCAGGTTTCTTTCTTTATTACTCTTAATTTTCGCTACCATTTCTGGTTGCCATAAAGCATGGCCTTGGCCTTCGCTCGGAAATGGCTAATAAACTGCCAAGTTTATCGATGTGTCTTTGTTCAACATAACTTCAAGCGGTAGTAAGCGCAGATACTTTCCATTTGCCAGAGATTTAAACAGCAATTTATTATGCTTACGGTAGTGCCCCATTGCTCAAGCAACATGCGCTTGTCAGGTGCTGTTTTTGTTACCGCGTAGAGGGGATGAGTTCTGCGTAAGCGAAGAATAAATCATTTGGGTTCTGTCCGCCGATTGGGCTCTGATCAACTACAGCCCCAGTTTATTGATTTCATATATTTTATTACCTGTTAGTTGCACTGCTAGATATTCTATATTTAGGCGGATGACGCACACTACGTGCCCCGAGCGGTTTTGGTGGATCTGGAGCCACGAGTAATAAATGGTATTGTGAACTCGGAGTATCGATCGCTTTACAACATGGAAAACATCTTTATGGCTCCCGGAGGTGGTGGTGCAGGCAACAACTGGGCTTGTGGATATGGTCAAGGAAGGTAATGCTAGTCTCTGAGACGCTTACTTACTTGTTTTACCTCTCTCGTCCATCGTTTCACTTTGGTTTACGTGCAATTCCATAAATACGCACATATGTGGCATATTTCTCGGGGCGTTGTAGTCACCGAATGTATGGCTTGCGCTTCGTATCAGATCAATAGCCAACATGAAAACTGTTCCAGAAATTCATCTAGTTAGCGTCGTATTTGCCGAACAATTACGTTTCTAATATTTTTCTATATTCCTAACTAACGTTTTGTTCTTTTCATCTTTGTTTGAAACTGGGCCCCAGGTGTTTATTAACAGCCAAGCTTTTTATTAATATGCCACTTTTCGAATATCATCAACCCACTCGAAAACTAATCATTTTGAGAGAGAGTCGGATCGTCGGGTTTGCGGCTCTTTAGAAGGCGACGAAATTTATTAGAACTTCCCCTCCAACTCCTACTCCCTTCCCTCCTCCACTACTCTCTCCTTCTCTCTCCCCCTCCCCTCCCCTCCCCTACTGCATTCATCTCATTCGTTTTCACTCTGTGCATCGCGTGGGTGGAGCCGAAGGGTAATTTAATGAGACAGATGACATGAATTGTTCCAGAGAGGCACACGAAGTGCTGTTTGAGATGTTGGAGCGCGAGGCGGAGAACAGCGATTATCTGGAGGGCTTTATGCTCTGCCATTCGATCGCAGGTGGTACAGGCTCTGGGATGGGGTCGTACGCTTTGGAGAAGATCAGCGACCGGTTCGTTATCTCATCTGTTGCTGGAAATTTTGCGCTGCAGTTTTTTGGTGGTAGGTATCAAACAAGTTGCAAGACAGTTTTGCTCATGGGCGGCCATTTTACAGTTCATGATCATTCAAATGCTACTTTTAGGAACATTGGAGATAGTTACACTGAGAATCGTTAGAGCAATCGTTAAATAATTGTTGCAGAGATACATGCCTCGTCAGATACGGTTTAAGAAAACGAAAAGATTTATACTTTCGCTTAAAAATATAAGTTTACTGAATTATATCAGTAATACCTTCCGGTGTAGTAATTGTATTTCTCATCCAGGAAGTATTACTATAACGTTTTGCTTCGCTTAGCACTCTAATTCGTACAAGAAGGGTAGTATGCGTATTTCTCATCCACTCATTGCGAGCTTAATTTTACAAAAACTGCACGCAGCATATTTATGATTTTTTTTTCCAGTACGGTCGAATTGCAAAGCAGTTACGCATTTGTGTGGGACGTTTCGGGATGCTTTAAAGCTTTTGGCGCAACCAGACAACTTGCTACGATTCTCGCTGAGAACGTCATGCATTTCTCACCTAATATAACTCGGATTTAATGAAATTCTCACTTTGTCTACCGAAGATCGGGTGATTTAAAGTAACTGACGTTGATAAATGGTTAATTTAAAGGTTTCCGAAGAAGCTGGTACAGACATATTCGGTATTTCCGGTGAATAAGCGAGGTGAAGCAAGTGATGTGGTTGTGCAGCCATACAACACGATACTGGCTCTGGCGCGCCTCATCGAACACCCCAACTGTGTGGTCGTTCTTGATAATACGGCACTCCATCGTATCGCCACTGAGAATGTATCGGCCAGCAGTCTGCCGTCGTCTTCTTTCGCACTCATCAATTCTCTGGTTGCTTCCATTTTTTTGAAGGGAAGAAAATGGATGACTAGCAGTGGATAGCTTTTCGTACAGTTGTTAATAAGGATATGGTATTCTGTTTTAAGTGATGATTTAAAAATAGCAGCTACTAGACGAAATAAATTCAGCACCGAAAACAGCAGGGCTTCTGTCGCAAACTCGATAAGTTTGTGGAATCCTTTGAAATGCGCTTCGAAAGTGTTTATGTTATTAACTGAAATTGATTCATTTATCGTCCCTTTAACGATGACGAGCGAGAGAGGGTATGGTAGGGGTGGTCGATCTTTTTTTGCGAGGATGAGGGAGCGAGAGAGGTGGGGAACAGTGATCTTTTCCCCTCCCCCGTTACCCACGTCTTCCTTTCCACCGCAGTCGCAGTTTCATATTTTCCTATTTCATGTATGTCTCGGCTGTGCGTCTAGGAAGGAGTAACATCTTTGGTCATGCTGAGTTACATGCTTTACAATCGGGGTTCGGTCACGTTGCAGTTTAGGTATCTCGTATAATGTGTGCATCAACGGCGACATTGCGCTTCCCAGGTGCCATGAACACGCGTCTTATCAATCTAATCGCACCGCTTGTTGCTTATCCACCAATGAGATTTATTCAAACAGGTTGGTTGACATCTTTTTTGTGCTCATGCGCATAGAAGGATCTTTCGTTAATGGCTGAAAGTAAAATTAAATTTGGACTTCGGACGCAAATAAAGAAACTAACGAAAAATATCTTTTAGTGGAACAAAAGCAAATGAGCTATAAAATTAAGCAGTAAAGATTGAAAGTGCTGCTCAGAGCAAAATTACGTAAGGAGGAAATGCGTAATAACTGCGGGCGTGCAAGCGATTGATGAGCTTTGTCAGAAAGGCCGGTGGTCGTGTGCAACTAATGGCCTAAAAGATGAAACGAATTTTGGACTATCTCCGACCGATTGTTTACTTTTCATTGCGCTGATAGAGTCCACTGAAAATGCTTCCAATCATGTATTGAATTGGTTTAATCCATTTGTCGAGGTTCACCTATTTCATTGTTCCTTTAAGTTCGTCCATTTTATGTCCCCTTTGTTGAGTCCTAAATTCGTAAAACAATTTCTTGTCGTTCGCATTTACCTCCTTTTTCTCTTTTGCTACTTTCACGTTGCAGTTTGGCTGCGCACTGCATCTCTTCTGTCTAATTTGATGGCGTTTTGATGGGATATTTATTCGTTTTGCTTCTCAGCAGAGCAAGAGTTATTGAAGGTTTCACGCCGTTACGCGACAGTGACGCTGGTTCGATGAAGACATCGGTTGGCGATGTACTACGCCGTCTTCTGCAACCGAGGAGTATGATGAGCAGCGCGGTGGTTGAGAATGGTGTCAACCATTGCGTGCTATCAGCATTGGCCATTCTCCAGGGACGTATCGATCCCATGGAAATATACTCTACACTTGCGAGGATCAAGAGCAAACGTGAAATCAGGTCAGACATATGCAGTTACTCTAGTGGCTTAGTTCTGGAGCATCATGTGCATGTCGTGACGCAAGTGAGATGGTTTCAGTGCGGTGGGAGACAAACTCGTTGAGTTTATTCGCAATACGTTCTTTCACTTCAAATCTTTTCTTGGCCTCAACTCAAGCCTTAAAATCCTCGAGTTAACCACTAATTCTCAATGAATTCAACATTGGGATGGAGTTCGAAGTTTGCCTTTATCCTTCACTGCTTACAAGCTTTTCTTCCTTTTCCTCACATTTGATACCCTGATGGGCTTGAACAACAGTTTTTTACAGAGGCTTACGGTGTCAGTCTTACTTCCTTTCATGGATCAGCTGCCTCACGACATCATCGTTGTCCCAACTTGTGTACCCCTACAATTGTGAGCTTGCGCTTTTTTGGCTCAGTGAAACCCAGGTTATAATGACAGGAGTCGACCGTATTGAGTGATTTTGTTGGTTTTGATGAAGTGAGATGTTCGAGAATAAAATGGCTAAGGCAGCGAGGCAGAGGTAATGAAAATTGAGATGTAGAAAAAAAGAAGAAAATCCATAGAAGGTTTCGCAAGAATCTGCCCGGAGTTGAAAAGGGTGAGGAGGATCGCGAAGTATGCCTATTTGCCTTGAATCATTACATGAGCAGCTGTTTTAGTTTTGCGCCGTGGGGATCCGGTTCACTGAATATAACACTGTGCCGACGATCGCCGTATCTGCCTGAAACGAATCGAGTTTCCGGCCTAATGTTGTGCAATAATACCAACGTGGCGAGCATCTTCCAGGGCAACCTATCACATTGTGAAACGCTACTAGAGAAGAAAGCATATCTTGCTCAGTACACGAAGGTTGCTTTTGTTTTTTGCATGTTCATTCGAATTGGCTCGTTTAATATAGCCGCACATAATTGTACCTAATTTCCTTGAATATAATACCAGGGTTCATAAGCTGATGCAGTTCTCGTTGTTGAGTTGTTAGTGGCTTTAATGGCGTTTGCCTTTTGCTTCAGTACCACTGATCAGCTCAATAGCATTGCCCGGTTTGTTGAAAGGCGGCGAGTTTGTTCGTCTAGATGGCCAACGGGAACAGAACTGGTGAGAAAAAAAATATAGAATTTGTGGGAAAAGAATGAGGAAAATTAAATCAAAGGCCAGTGCTAATTTAAATTTGAACGTTTGGTTTTTTTACCGAACTGTTTGACTGGAACATCTAGAGTTTTCTTCTTGATTAGAACGAAGGAGGAATCACAACATCGCATTGACGGGTCGAATTTGCTGACTTCTTTTCCCTACTTATCAGTGCTAAAGCTGTAGTTTCTTTTTTTTTCATAAGAGAAGGGAATGCAATAGTCCCCATAAATACGGGCCTCTCGTTTGTTAATGCAACGTTTTTTTTTGCAGGAGGATCCAGATATCGTGCAAACACTGCAAGAGTCATCCGAATGTGTGCGCCAGATGATTCATACATATCGTGAAGCAACGTTGCCTGAATTCCCTAATCTTCATTAGACCTTTTCTGTTTGACAGCTTTAGCTGATTTATTGTTGTTGTTTCGAAATACCGTATTTAGTGACACGGTATACTATAGCTTTTGTCGCTATTTTGCGAAGCAGTTGTTATCTCTTCTCTCAAAAACTTGAGGAGGAGATCGGTTGGGGGAAGGAGAGGGGAAAGCAATGAGGCCACAGGCTGTGCGACCTTGTGAATATCTGAAAGTGCCGTTTATGTGACTTTATGTTTATTCGACGCTCCATCAAATGGTGTTGAGATTAAAATTTATTCTGCTGCAATGTTGTGTCCAGTATTCTTATCCTTAGCTTCATATTATGGTTTCATGAACACTGTTGCTTTTATGAATTGACGGTTGATGGTGTATGTTTAAGCAAAGCGTTCCAATGGTTCAAAATGAACTCTGAAAAGGTAGTGAGTACCTCGTTGGCTGCTGCATTTCGTTTTCCACCATGCCGCTGTTGTGATCTCTATTATTTTGTTTGCTTTGTTTTGTATTGACTTACTGTTTCTTGTTTCAGGAAATAAACATCTTCAAGATCCAACCTTCGTAGAGGAGAGAATAACAAAGAGCTTGAAGCTGCGACGGGATATCAAAATTTGACGTCCTGTGCACTTCTCTACCCCCATCCCCCCCCCCCTCTACACATACTAATCCGCCTATCCCTTCCGTTGTAAACAACTACCGGAGATTAAGCAACGTAGTAAGCAGTGTGACTTGAAAAGCCGTGCATTTGTTGTGAGCGTAAGGATCAAAACACTACTGCAATAAGGTAATTTTGCCGCACGAAGTGCCATATTAAATGTCCAAATCTGCCATCTTCGAACCCGCTAAACGATCAAACGCCATTAATGAGCTCTCGAGTGAATGATAAATTCAGGTAAATTTTTGGTTCAGCTAATTATTACCATTTTTGGTGTTTGCTTTTTTTTGTTGTAGGTAAGAATACGTGATGTATCGAATTAGCATCATTATGTGATGTTTTTTATTATGCAGTCATATTTTACTTATTTTTTATTTTCGTAAAATTTGCTTGAAAGTACGTTCCCACTTGGCAGTTACTTCAGACAGTCAAAAAAGCTCGCGAAAAACAACATGGGGAGGACAAATACGTTACTGTTAATTTTCACGTAGACGATGAGCGGTGGAGAGCAAGCGAATGCGACAAAGGAGGCAGGAAGTGCGGAGAAAAGTGGCGAGATTGTCGTTGAAGGAGCAAGAAAAATTGAAGAGAAATCTGGGCAGTGCGACTCGACGAAAATCGAGTTCAAAGCCGACAAAGACGATGAGACGAGTGATGGGGAGTTGTTGCAGGAGGTAACTGCGAGAGACGTAACTCCGCAAAATAGCGAACGCGAAGACGATCGAAGCGGTCAAAAAAAGAGTAAAAGTTCGGAAAGCTGCAGTCGTGAGAGCGTGGTGACGGCAGAGAATTACTGCGATGATGTTCGCGAGTATGATGCTGACATGCTCAGCACATGGTCACAGTCAACTGGGAGTGTATCATATGATTCAGGATGGTCATTGCATAGCCTCATCAAAAATCTTACTTTCAACGCTAGAAGGGTAACTAATAGTTTATCTTTCGCAATACTTTGGCCTATTTTTAATTATGCTACACTACCGGATATGAGTAGCGGCTAGTTGACGTGCCAGTAGTGAACACGTTGATAACTACCAATAATATCAAAGTAAGTAATGCAGGAAGCATTCAGATGAATTATGGGTTGCCGAGAACTAGAGATATGAGTATATTCCTCATTGCATACATACCATACTCAGTCAAATCGTTGCATATGTTCGTGCTTTAATGTTAGCCTAGCCGAATTGTGATATCCATTCATTTATTGCCTGGAAATGAAGGGTTAAGAAGACTGCAATTTCGCTAGTGTGGACTAGTTTGTTTTGATCACTTCTATGATAACAAGGGTATTCCAAATTGATCATATCAATCACTTTTGAACGCATCCAATTGATCATGGAAGGAAGCATTTGAGGCAATGAAGAAATAAGTAAATACGAATACGACGTGAAAATGAGATAGAGATGAGCAGAGCAATAAAATCGTTTTTGCAATGAGGCCTAAGGTTCCAAGCTAAAAGTCGGCCTAGTTACCTAAATAGGCCATTGTAGTTGTTTTTAATCGGCGCTTCACGGCTACATATTAGTAGCTGCTATTAGACGTTTCCATACACAATCTATTTGATGTCTAGCTCATTTTCTGTGCAATTTTTTGGTTTTATTAAATATGGTGGTTGTGTGTTGGCTATGATTTGATCTCATTATCGGTTTAGTCTACTACTCTTTTATCGTAAAGAACTGACTCATACGACGTAACAAAGATTATCGTACCATGTATGTCCTTTTATATATGGTGCGATCGTTCTACTAATGAACCTGAGTAGATTCGTTTTTGCTACACGAGAAACTGAAACGGAGCGTGTTTACGTGCGTTGAGCACGATTCAGGCTATCCACTCTGAGAAGGCTGTTGTCAACCTTTCATATCACAAAGCACCGTTGCTATGGTCTGTGTTCGATACGGCTTCGTGGAGACTTTCTCATGCAACGGCTCGATTTCATAAAAGCTTACTCATGCAACTGCAAAAGATGTCAGGGCGGCTAATAGCAACGAACATCTAAGCACAGCTCTTGCCTTCATATCGTTTCATTGTTGTTGTCAAGTATCCGACAAGAGTGAAGTTACGGAGTGTTGTGAAGCATCACAATAATCATTAATGAGGTGGGGCAGCTTTTTGAAAAAAAAACAGCATCAGAAAGTTGTGCCTGTTATCCAGAGGATGGGATTGCAAAAAAGAAAAAAAAACAGAACTTCTCGGTCAATTAGTGAATAACGAGTATTTATTTTAGCAAACATTTTTCATGGAGTTTTCATGATTTCGGATTATTTCATATAAAATTTCCATGATGGTTTTACTCCAAATGCTGAATACAATACGAGCCCAAGCTTCTGGCTTTTATTTTATATGAGGAAATGAGCATTTCAACGATTCCTTCTATGGCGTCAGATATTACATCCATAATACAGTTCGTAGAATTTCGGAGCACGCCTCCATCTCTTAACAACAAATTATTAGCCATAATCACCTGTTCATCCCATTCTGACATTTTGCATTTGTGTTTATCGTCTTGGATTGGCCACCATAAACTAGAGATTGTAATGATCACTTTTAAAGTGAAAGCTTTTAGGCGGACTTGCAACCAGTACTACCGTTAATGCAAGCCGAGAAGAAGCAAGTGGCTAGCGGTTTGTCACCGTCGATGGTCAACCTCAACGAGCATATGCTTTCAGAAATGAACAACGCTCTACGTTGGCGTTCTCATCTCGGCGATATGCATACTCATATCGCTATCACCAACAAGAAATCACCGAACGAACGTCGTGGCATCATTGCTAAGGTTATTATTTACTAAACGTGCCTCACATATTGAACGAAATTCGAGACGAATGTGGCAAATCACCTTCAAAAAAAAAATCAATCAACGTATCACCTTCAATAAGTAAAGCCTTCTTTCTTGTCGAACTCACTAAGTAGAAGAACTCGTCGGATCTTATACCCATTTCTCGACGACTGAATATAAGACTCGGCCCTTAACAATAAGGTCATAGAAAAAAAATGCTTCGAAAGTACGGCTAGAAGCTCCCAAGAGTTCGCGGACAATTGAAACTAGATCGACTAACGCAAGCAAAATGGAAGAATCATGCTTTAGATTGTAGATAACAAGATGACTTAGGGGGTGATAAGGCAATGTTGTTTTGAGGCCAACAAAGGCGGGTGGACAAGCTCCGGAGTCCTGAAGGCCTTAGGTGGAAGAGCTCAAATGTACCAAATTCTTTCATCGTACAGACGGCGTGACTAAGTAGTGAAAGTAAGGCTTTGAACTTTGTCGGAGTTGCTAGGTAGCTGAACGGCGCTACTACTAAAGACAGTGTTAGACAAGCACTTTTGCAACTGCAATACGCTTTACTTAACGCTTAGAACTGTGTGTATATGGTTACATCTTAGAGGCTATCAAATTTTTTAATATAAGAGTTTAAAATGATGTGTACTCTTCAAAGCAGCCAAATGATATCGTGTTTAAAGTCGCATGTGAAAGGTCAAAACGTTTGATCGATGGAGGTAATGAATACCCTAGAAGAACGTATAGGAGGTAAACAGGTTCGCGTTGAGTCTGCACGAAGGCCATTGGCTATCACATTCCCGTTTGAGCTTATAGGATTAACTACCTAAATAGATTGGATTCTGTTGATGTTGCGCTGGTGCACTCCACCCGCAAATTTCTGTTTTGGGTTGCATGGACGAGTAATAAGATAGAGTAATGCTGAACGGTGATATTGAGAGTCAAAGTAATATTGAGCGGTGATATCGAGAGTCCAAAAAGGTTGAAAACTTAAAACTAGCTCATGTAAGCTTAGCGTAATGATATGCAGATGGCATCGTATGGGAAATATAGATAGGCATTGCCTTGTTTCAATGAATCGCTAAAAAATGCAAAATATAACAGCATGGCACGCAAACGTCGATTATGATCCACGTGGATTAGGGGCTTTTTGAATTTTCCGCTCGTTTTTGAGCTCCCTATATTTCTATTCATTGTATTGGTTTGTACTATGTATTGGCGAGGATATTGTCTGTTAAGTGATCGGTATTGTATCGCCTTGAACAATTCTCTAAAAACTCCATGAACGAGTGAGTGTCTTCTGTAAACCTGCAACTCGACGCTCACGCATCGATTCTCAAACTCGAAATGCTTAACTCATCAATGGATACTTAAGTAGAACATGGATATTATGTAAAGAATGCTTGGTAAGGCTATCGTGGCCTGTATTACGCTCATCAATTGCATGAGACTGTCAAAAGTATAAAATATGAGTTTGTGCGTGATCCCAATACTGCCTACAGGTACTGCTGCTTTCTCTGCCTCTTTCATGCACATTTTTCATGAATTCATGAGACCATTAGGCAATCCTTGTCCCTATTTTGGTCATCATCGATTTCCATTCATTACGCAAAGAAAATTGATTTCAGCGTAGCATCATTAAACGATCCAGGGCTGACGATTTTTGTAATAACGCATAACAGGTAGAAGAGCAATCATGCTGACTGTTGACATGTAAACGAATAAATATGAGAGGAATATATCAGTGAATAACTGAATGCATGTTATGTTGATAAATGGGATTCATGAAAAATTCATATACTTGTGTGCTTAGCTCTCCACTTCAACCCCTTGCCCACACCCCCCCCCCTTCCCCACCCCGTCTCTTCCCCTTTTAAACTTCTCCACTAATGTTTTTCTTGTCATCTGATTTGGAGTTGTCTTTTACGTAGGAGCTCAGTAACAAAATCATCGTTAGGAATGTTTCTACTCCTAATTAATTCTTCTAAACGATGTACGCTGATTTGTAGCCAAACGAGTATAAGTCAAAATCAGCAACAACTGCTGCACAACGGATCGACAAAATCGAAGTTAGCGTCTTAGTTATTACACCTTTCGTTGTGAAATTATAATTGTAGCGCACAAGAGAACATGTTGATTTCAAGTGTATTGGTGCACTTTAACGGGAAGAGTAAACATTGGCGCTAAAGTTAGCATATGGTCTAACGAAGTGCGTAGACCCAACAGTGCAAGACAACATAAACCACCGAATGCCAAATTGAGATGACTCATATGTCGTTAAGGCTTTAAACACTGTCTTTGACCTATGACTGAAGAAGTATCACAAGATAGGAGTCGATTTCTGATAAGGCTTCGGGAAATGCATAGCTTCTCTCTCTCGAGCTTCTTCGAAAGCATAATTCGGACTTCATAGTACAATGACATCATTATGACAGTTTTTTATGGCTTACCGTCTAGATTTTATTTGCGGAATGATGAAGATTTCAATCACCCTGCCAATAAAGATGGCCACTTTCCTCTCTGCCAACTTCGTAATAAACGAGGATTATAACCTTTACTGTTGTGACAAAATTACACAAAAGCGAACCTGCAACGAGGCAATCAACCGAGTTTGCTAACGACCATATTCAACTCGGAATTGCTCGAGTCGCGAAAAGCGATCGTTTCTCATGTTGAGAGCAATCTGTGCGGCAAATGGCAAAGAAACCGATCAACAAATTAAATATTGCCCGAGGAGTTGAACAATTCGATAGTTTTTTTCTCGCTCTACTTAAATGGCCTATCATAAACTTATAACAAGGAAATGCGCTACAATATAGATCACGTAATAAACAGCACATTTGTTACGATCCCTCAAAATTTCTTAGTTTCAGCCAGAGTTGCACTACCCGAACTACCGGAGCTTGAGCTCGATGTCGGCCGTTTGCCAACCTATGCCTTCGTTCAGCCATTGTTCGATCACTGATCATGTGCGAAACGTACGAAGAGGTCACAGTCAAACACGTCTTCTCGACAGTGTCACTTCATCCGAATAAAAATTGTCAATAAGGCCTGAAAGAGTATTTTCAGTTGAAAATTTTGAAAAGAGTGCAGTACATTTTCGAAAAAAACAATGATACTAGCTTACCAGAATATTTTTT
>JPKZ01000006.1:0-15065 GCA_000803305.1 Toxocara canis | reverse complement strand
CCCCCCCCCACTCCTACCTCTTCAGTACCAGTAGGCCTTTGGACGTTGGCGAACAAACTGAGCATAGCCTTACCGCTCCCACTGATTCTGAGATTTAGACCAAGCGAAATGCTGCTATAAAGATCGTATAATTCTGCCTGAATGATTATGTTTTGGGCTTCCTTTTCATTCATTCTTTTCTTTTCTTTTCTTTTTTTTCCTTTTCTTTTCTTTTCTTTTTTTTCTTTTCTTTTCTTTTCTTTTCTTTTCTTTTCTTTTCTTTTCTTTTCTCATCTCATCTTATCCTATGATTTCTTTTCTTTTCTTTTTTCTTTCCTCCACTTTTCTTTTTCCTTTCTGTTAACTTTTCTTCTCTACTGTTTCTCTTTTCTTTAGTTTTTCTTCTCTCTTCTTCAATTTTTTCTTTTCTTTTCTTTTCCTTTCTTTCTTTTCTCCTTGTTTTCTTTTTTCTTTCCTTTTCTTTTTCTTTTCTTCCCTTTACTCCTCTTTCTCTTTCTCTATTAACTTTTCTATTATTTCTCTTCTCTTTTCTTTTCTTTTGTATTTCTTCTCTTTTCTTTCATTTTTTCTTATCTTATCTCTTCTTTTCTCCTCTTTTCTTTACTTTTTTTTCTTTTCTTTCCTTCTCTTTTCTTCACTTATCTTTTCTTTTCTTTCGTTTTCTTTTCTTTTTCCTTTTCTTCTTCTTTCCTTTTTTCTTCTCTGTCCTTCCCTTTTTTAATCTTTTCTTTTCTTTTTTTCTTTTCTTTTATCTTTGTTTTCTTTTTCCTTTTTTTCTCTCCTTATTTCCTTTTTTCTTTTCCTTTCTTTTCCTTTCTTTTCCTTTTCTTCCCTTAACTTTCCTTTTTCTTCTCCACTAACTTTTTCCGATCATTTCTCTTTTCTTTTCTTCTGTTTTTCTTCATTTTTTCTTCTCTTTCCTTTTCTCTTTTCTTCACTTTTCTTTTTTTCTTTTCTTTCCTTCTATTCAATTCACTTATCTTTTCTTTTCTTTGGTTTTCTTTTCTTTTTTCTTTTCTTCTTTCCTTTTTTCTTTCTTTTCTTTCCTCATCTTATCTTTTCTTTTCTTTTTTTTACTTTACCATTCTTTTCTTTTTTTATTTTTTTCTTTTCTCTTTTTTACTCTTCTCTACTTTTGTTCTTCCTTTGTATTAACAATTCTTTTCTTTTATTATTTTTTTCTTTTATTTTCTTTTTCTTCTCTCTTTCCTTATTTTTTCTTTTTTTCTTTCCTTTCCTCTCTCCTCTCCTTGCTTCCTTCTTTTCCTCTCTTTTTGTCTCTCCTCTTTTCTTTTCTTTTCTTTTAATTTTTTTTCCTTCTTTCCCTTTCTCTCTCTTTTTCTTTTCTTCTCTTGTCTTTTCTTTTCTCTTCTCCTCTTTTCTTTTCTCTCCGTTTCTTTCTTTTCTTTCTTGCTCTCTTTCTTTCTTTCTTTCTTTTCTTTTTTTTTCTTTCTTCCCTTATTACTCACTCTCTCTCTCCTTTCCATTCTCCTTCCTTTTCGCCTTTGTTATCATCATATTTGCAGCCACCATTACAGGTCAGTGATAGAAGCAGGGTGTCGCAGGATGCAGAAAACGAATCATATGACCAACGTGCTGTCGAACTTGATGGCAACCTGATGGGTGTCAACCGTATGTGGGTACATCCGTGTGTGCGCCGTAAAGGGATCGCGTTCCGTTTGGTAGAAAGGGCTCGTGCTCATTTCCTTGGCTATGGCATTCTGCCACGCGAGAGAGTTGCCTTCAGTGAGCCAACTATTGATGGTCTTGCTTTTGCAAGTAAATACTCAAAGGAAGTGCTTGTTTACGGTTTCGATGATGTCCTGCGAGCATAAGGATTTCGTGATTTAGGAGCTGATGATTTCAATAAAGGTCTTTTGCACTTTATAGTTAGAAGAACTTTTTAATTGTCGCAGAGCATAATGAATGGTGTGAATTCTATGTGGGTAGAAAAGAAACGGATTTTTCAATTAATTTTTTTTCCTTAATAGATAAGTAAAGGTAGTGGTGTTGTTGATTTGTTTTGGAGAGTCTTATGCTAGGTGAGAAATATGCCTAATATAAATCAATATTTATTTTGCGTTTTTACACCAGCAGAGAATTTTCAGGAGTCATGCGAATATATGTGGGTTATGTGCTTAACTCATTTGTGTCGGCATTTTTGATTGTTTTTTTAAAAATGAAGCATTATTTTATTCGTTGTAGTAGATAACTTAATTTGTAGCTAAATCGTTTTACCGCTGAAAATCTTATTGTTTGTGGAAAGCGGAATTTCTTAGGCAATTCATTTTGATTAATGCTGGATGTGAAAGCGGTTTGTTCGTTTCATTTCATAAACGGGAGGGAACGTGTTATGTAGCTTCATTACAAGACTGTGTGGTATGCCTTTTTTTCTCTTCATCCGAATATGGCAGCGTTATATCATTTAAGTCAGTTAACTTAGTCTGAAAATTTTTTAACGTTAGGAAGGATCATATGAATTGATTTTCCTCGTCTGTTATTATTAATCTTGTCTCCTTTTTTATCTGTTATTGTTCTCCTGCCCCCCTCCCCCCATTCATCAGCCATCCTGCCCCTTTTCTTAATCAGCCGCTTACTTCATCACGGCGGACTGTGCCTATCGGTTATCCCGTTTCTGCCCAGATGTAGTGTCCTGTCAGCTTCGTTGAGGGGATTTTGTTTTTGTTTAATAGAATTTGCTATATGGTTGTTGATCAGAAGTTTTCTTAAGGCGACTATATAAAATGAATACGAATTCGGCTGGCTTACTACCATTCATCGATATGCGCGCAGTGGAAAATTATTTTGCATACTGTTCACAGATGGTATTGATTTGTAGTATTGGTGTATTGATATTGATTTCCTGTATTGATTCAAGTGTAGTATTGATTTCCTTATATTGCCTATTCAGTTGTTCTCATCTATAACGAGTGAAATATGCTCTTGTTATGTTTTGTTTTTTTTTTTTCACTCCTTTCAGAGATGTTTTATTGGGTATTATAAAAGTCGAGTTGTGTTGTGAAATACGCGAAGCGAGAAGTTGATGATGCGGGATAGTGTGCGTGCTCATTGGTTATAGACGGTGTGATGAGCCGTGCCGTTTCATTGTTTGGGAAGTGAGTACTTGAACGTTCCTCTTCTTCTCTCTTCCTCGATTTGAATTTAGTGTCATTTCGGAACTTTTTAATTTTCTGTTTCGGAAACATTTTGTGTGTTTTATCGTTTAGGTTGGCTTGTTTTCGAACTTTATTCCGCCATTATCTCGCCGCAAAATTTGTATAAGCATCCTTGTCATCATATCGAGTCCCTTTTGCTGCACACAAATCAAATCCCTTTACCCATTGAGTTGAACTCATTGTTCGAGAAACGGTTTGAATTTACACGGTTACTAACCCAGATGGTGTGGGGAAGACGCACATGCATCATTTCTTATTCTCGTGCTATATATATGATTATGGGTCTCGAGAGTGTATTATTTCTCGATGCTTTGCTTGGGTGTCAACCGTGTGTGGGTACATCCGTGTGTGCGCCGTAAAGGGATCGCGTTCCGTTTGGTGGAAAGGGCTCGTGCTCATTTCCTTGGCTATGGCATTCTGCCACGCGAGAGAGTTGCCTTCAGTGAGCCAACTATTGATGGTCTTGCTTTTGCAAGTAAATACTCAAAGGAAGTGCTTGTTTACGGTTTCGATGATGTCCTGCGAGCATAAGGATTTCGTGATTTAGGAGCTGATGATTTCAATAAAGGTCTTTTGCACTTTATAGTTAGAAGAACTTTTTAATTGTCGCAGAGCATAATGAATGGTGTGAATTCTATGTGGGTAGAAAAGAAACGGATTTTTCAAGCGCTTTCTACAAAAAAATAGATAAGTAAAGGTTTGGAGAGTCTTATGCTAGGTGAGAAATATGCCTAATATAAATCAATATTTATTTTGCGTTTTTACACCAGCAGAGAATTTTCAGGAGTCATGCGAATATATGTGGGTTATGTGCTTAACTCATTTGTGTCGGCATTTTTGATTGTTTTTTTAAAAATGAAGCATTATTTTATTCGTTGTAGTAGATAACTTAATTTGTAGCTAAATCGTTTTACCGCTGAAAATCTTATTGTTTGTGGAAAGCGGAATTTCTTAGGCAATTCATTTTGATTAATGCTGGATGTGAAAGCGGTTTGTTCGTTTCATTTCATAAACGGGAGGGAACGTGTTATGTAGCTTCATTACAAGACTGTGTGGTATGCCTTTTTTTCTCTTCATCCGAATATGGCAGCGTTATATCATTTAAGTCAGTTAACTTAGTCTGAAAATTTTTTAACGTTAGGAAGGATCATATGAATTGATTTTCCTCGTCTGTTATTATTAATCTTGTCTCCTTTTTTAT
Organism: Toxocara canis; assembly: GCA_000803305.1. NCBI lineage: Eukaryota > Metazoa > Nematoda > Chromadorea > Rhabditida > Toxocaridae > Toxocara > Toxocara canis. Next base: position 10,688 of record JPKZ01000006.1, on the reverse strand, counting down.
CTGTTATTGTTCTCCTGCCCCCCTCCCCCCATTCATCAGCCATCCTGCCCCTTTTCTTAATCAGCCGCTTACTTCATCACGGCGGACTGTGCCTATCGGTTATCCCGTTTCTGCCCAGATGTAGTGTCCTGTCAGCTTCGTTGAGGGGATTTTGTTTTTGTTTAATAGAATTTGCTATATGGTTGTTGATCAGAACTTTTCTTAAGGCGACTATATAAAATGAATACGAATTCGGCTGGCTTACTACCATTCATCGATATGCGCGCAGTGGAAAATTATTTTGCATACTGTTCACAGATGGTATTGATTTGTAGTATTGGTGTATTGATATTGATTTCCTGTATTGATTCAAGTGTAGTATTGATTTCCTTATATTGCCTATTCAGTTGTTCTCATCTATAACGAGTGAAATATGCTCTTGTTATGTTTTGTTTTTTTTTTTTTCACTCCTTTCAGAGATGTTTTATTGGGTATTATAAAAGTCGAGATGTGTTATACGCGAAGCGAAGCGAGAAGTTGATGATGCGGGATAGTGTGCGTGCTCATTGGTTATAGACGGTGTGATGAGCCGTGCCGTTTCATTGTTTGGGAAGTGAGTACTTGAACGTTCCTCTTCTTCTCTCTTCCTCGATTTGAATTTAGTGTCATTTCGGAACTTTTTAATTTTCTGTTTCGGAAACATTTTGTGTGTTTTATCGTTTAGGTTGGCTTGTTTTCGAACTTTATTCCGCCATTATCTCGCCGCAAAATTTGTATAAGCATCCTTGTCATCATATCGAGTCCCTTTTGCTGCACACAAATCAAATCCCTTTACCCATTGAGTTGAACTCATTGTTCGAGAAACGGTTTGAATTTACACGGTTACTAACCCAGATGGTGTGGGGAAGACGCACATGCATCATTTCTTATTCTCGTGCTATATATATGATTATGGGTCTCGAGAGTGTATTATTTCTCGATGCTTTGCTTGTGTATTGCTGCGGTCTTTCGAAAGCTGATCGGTGAATTGAGCGAATAATATGTTTATATTATATGCTGCAGTCCTGTTTCACGATTTAACCAAAAAATTAATCACTAAACTTTTCGATCATTATAACTTTGTTTAGTTCCCGAATAATGACAACTCAGTGATGTGTAACAGATCTTGAATGAAAACGATTTGTTGCCTCAGCATGAAACTGCACCGCCATTGACACCTACCAACTCGAATTTGAGTGGAGGAGGGAGTGGGCAAGGAGGAGAATGGTGGTGGTGGCAGTCTTATCTCAACGAGTCGATGTACAGCTGAAATAGCTCGTTTTGGTAGAATTATTGAGGTTTTATGTTATTTTTATACGCTTTGCCAAATTCGAAATTGCAAAGGCGTTTTGGCGGTATCTTGTTTATGCCTATGTATATATGTGTGTTTCTCTTTTCCTCTCCGGAGTGGTTTAATCTGCACCTTGAGGTGCCACCTCCTGTACGCATCTTCAAATCGATCCATCGGTCCTATAGGATATTACTCTAAACACTTGCGGGTCGTTGAAATAGTTCATTTGAATTTGCAACCAGTTAGACCGTAGAGAAACCGCAGTCTTTAGTAAAAGATTAGTATAAGCTGTCAGACCAGCTATTATCTAAGTTCTTATTGTTTGCTGACAGTTTATATAGCCGGCTGGTCTGATAAGTAAGTCGCACGCATATTGCGCTAGTCGCAAGCATACATTCGTAGTTATTCCACATTGAAATATGTAATTTCTCGAAAATTTGATGATGTTGGGAATGCTTGGATGCGTACCGCCTACGTACTAACTCAGTTAAATAGTAACTGATGATGCTTTCTTCAACAAGTGCGAGTGATCTGTACAGGTGGTTTTCCGCGGTTCGAACTGTCATTATTTTCGTACAAGTTGTCCTAGAAGTTATTCCTGCAAGTTACAAGTTATCTTGTCAACAACTGTATACGGATTAGCGAAATTTATCCTTTCGCTGGTACGTTGTATTTTACGTGAGAAAGAACAAGGTTATTTTGTTATTGTCCTCGAGTTGTCTTAAGTTTCCACTACTAGAATTTCGTTAAATCGAGCACTAATAACGACTTCATTTTCTTTTGTACAAATCGTCGAATTGACCTTAATATAGTGGTTTTAATAAATTGCCGTTTTTTGTGATATTGTCCGACTTACACGTATGTGTAAGTGTATGGCAAGTCCAGATCTAGAGAGGTGCTTGATTTACCTGCAGCACATAAGGGCACCACAAAGCAACACCACCGCTCAAGAGCACATTTCTTTAAAAAAACAATAACTTAGCCATCTTTCTCGAAGTTTCGTAGCGCATAAGGGAGCAAGATACGTTCAGTAAGAAGCAATTAGTTTTCAAGGGGTTTAGATCATAGCAGGCAATTTTGATCGACTTGAGAGCGGGTGCACAGCTTACGGTGATCTCGCGCGCAATATCTGCGCCCGTCGTATGCAACAAACATCACTGAGATTACCTCAGTGAGCAAACCGCTCCGTTACAGAGCGGCTTTATTTTTTGATCTTTTGCGCTTCAGAGATCTCTGCTGAAGTATTTTATTGAGAATTTAGGACCTTATTTGTTTTGATATGTCGTTCGCGAATTGTGTGATGTTTTGCTAGTGTTCGAACGAGTACGTGAAAGTCGTTCCCCGTCGGCATGTCGTCATCGGCGATCCGCGTAACCTACAGCGAGGGTCGAGGATATTCCATCTGCTCTTGCATGAAGAGGGAGAGCTGCTGTTTAGTCCACATTGATGCTCCCTTACTGTAACCCCGTCTTTTGCTACGTAAATTGTAAATTGTTAAGTAAATTCGCTCGGGACATGCGCCACTTGCATGTGTTTTCCGTTGTACACAACTAGGACAGTGTGTTTGCTTTAGGGCAGAACTAAGAGGTAGAGTAAGATCGCATTATGGTTGTTTACAACGTGAATTCTATTCTACAGTTATTTTAAAGTAGTGCATTGTAGTGTTAAATGCCGGACTGCTTCAATATAATTGGGGAGAAGATATATGTTTAGGTAGAAACAGAATGGAGGGCTGGTCCAGGTAGGGATCTCTAGTGAGAATGTCCAGAGAGTGACGCGTAGGTTGTTACAGCAAAGATTTGAACACGTAGCCACAGGTATGGCCAAGCAAACGTTTTTTTCCTGAAAAACGAGCAACGCCCAATTGGTACACAGCGTAATTGATGTAGTTTAATTAATCCATATTTTAAGTGAATATCGAGCAAGTCGAAGTAACAGTTCAACCTCTTCCTGGTGGACGTTTTTTGATCGACATTTACACGCAAACGGAGAAATTTTTGACCGTTGACTCAGATCGCGACAAATTCATTCAGAAACTAGGAGCGGCAAGGTGGAGAATCGTTGTATGTGATCTAAACAAAAATGTGCGAATATTAGTATGCGAATTCAATGAATTTTCGAAAGGATTTCTTTGACTTGCGTATGGTGTTGCACGTCTTTCGTCGGTTCTGAACGGACGCGTCTTAAGAGGCGATCACATAAGCCCTGAACAATTTCGTGTTCATATTTGTGTAAATTTATGTTCCCCCATTTTTTTTGCAGCGAATCGATGTTTTATGAGTTAATTGACGACGGATACGCACATGTTCCTCAGCTTTTGTCTTTTTTTCTTCTTGGTTTGAAATTTTAGAGAATATTCCAGATATTTTGAGAGCTTCAGTTTCAAGATGCTTTAAAGGGAGCAGCATGATTAAACTGCCTCGAGGGCGTGAACATAGGAATGCCTAAAATGGTTTTATGGGAACTTTGATTTTGAAGTGCGCTTTCATATGTACATTCCAACAGCATACAATTAATTGTGTGAAATTCGTTGTGCTGTTATGATGACTTCTTTATCTTCGGTTGGAGAGTGAAATTAGAGGAGAGAGCAGGAATGTTCTTTTCTTTGGATTTAAAATAAAACATCGCTTGATTATGAAGCGTTGCCTGCTAGGTTACACTGGTTCAATCGGAGATTTATAAATGAAGTCCTTTGACAAGTTGAGGTTTTGACAAGACACCTTTGACATCTTTGAAAAGACTTTGACAGTGACAATTTGCCAACTTTCGTGAATCTCACATTTTTAGTTCTTCTTAGGTAATTGCTGACTTCATTGCAGTGTATTTTTTGTTGTCACTATACGATACTGGCAGTAGTTTATTCCTATTCAGGGTACTGGTAGCGAGCTGTTAAATGCTTTCAAATACGCGAATTTCACTTTCGATGAAGAGAAGGATGTTGCTGCGTTGAGCAGAGCTGAGCTTGACGAGGCAGAAAATTCAAGAGATGCGACGCAGAAAGAATGGGACGAAATAATACCGGAGGAGGAGAGGAAAAAGGTGGAAGAGGAGGAACGAGAAAAAGCGGAGAAGGATCTCTTTCTTGGTCCAAGGCAAAGAAACAAGGTATTGCTGCGAGCAATTTCGAAATGAAAAATCCGTTTGGTTTGTTTCGTTTATTTACAGCTGAACGGTGCTATGTAACGTTAAGTAGAACCTTAGGGGGAGAGGGGGGAGTTTGTATATTCAGCGAAATTTCAAGTATTCAGGGGGGTAAAGCTGTGTTTTTCACGGTGCTTGTAGTTGGATTGCGTGTATAAAATTCGACATGCCGAAGTTATTGGTGGAAAATACCGCCACAGAGAGCGTTTCTGAGGTAGGGACTATTTATGGTGAGATATCGAGTGATGAGCGCGTTTTATGAGATGATTTAATAACATTTCTCTTTGTTGCACTTATCCTTGTAATCAACGAGTTTGCTGCCCTGCTGGTCACATGTGAGAGACTTTGGTATTGGTATTAGCTGCTTTTATCATGTTGATCAACTCCGGTATTTGGTAGGATACAATCTTATATCTTCAACAACTAAACGTGAATTGTCGGTCGCGCAATTTCCTACTGCACTGAGAACGCGCGAATGTATATAAGTTACGCTTTTGCAAGCGTTTCTTCTATGCTATGTGAAATATTGAAAGGGGAATTAATTTTCTATAAATGAGCTTCTTTGAAGAGCAAATATAAACGCCAAGAATAACGTCCGGCCGTTGAACTTTTGCTGTATGAAAAGAACAACATGGAATTCGTCAGAGTTGGCTATTTTGCGTTTTATTCTGGATACTCAGTGGGCCGATATGATCAATAAGTCTTCTTTTGGCTTAGCAGTCAGTATCTCTTTTGTACTTGATAACACCACCGCTGCTATCGTTGTGCCGTTCACTAGAGGTAGCACTAACTAGTTAGAGTCGGTTGATGTTGTGTTCAAAAGTAATGTGAAAAACAGAGAGGACGGGTAAAATAAAATAAGAGTTAAGGAAAAAGAAAAATGAGTTTGCAAAATGAGGCAGTTGGAAATTGAATGACAGCGAAGTGCGCGGATATGAGAGTGATGAGCTACCCTACGTTCAGGGTGTCTTCAGGATGACTGCAGTTTAAGGTGCCACAAATGGCCGACGAAGATGAAGAAAGTGAAGGTGAAGAGGGAACAAAGAAGCGAAGGAAACGCTCTCCGGATAACGATGATGAGGATTCAGAAGAGGACAGACCGAAACGTGGCAAGAAGAAACTGCTATTTGGATTTACGGAGGTTGAAGTGCGCAAATTTGTGAAGAGCTTTCGTAAATTTGCTAACCCCTTGACAAGGTTTGTTGCCGTTGCAGTTGCATTCATCATTGTTAATTTAGAGACTTTTTTTTTTTAAATGAAATACTTGCTGATAGTTGAGGCAGTATGGTAATATTGTTGTTGACGAATATTAGTTGCACCGTGCACGAAATGGCGTTGGCTTCCTTTGCTGTCGTAAGAAATATGCAGGGAATACAGTAATGCTGTTTGCTTCTTTTGAGAAACTTACTTTTCGGATTGGGCAGTTGATGTAATGAACGTAAACGCTAAGAGGTGATATAAGAATAATTCAGTGATGTTTAGATCATTCCAAAAATTCCGCTTACTGGAGAGAGGAGGGGGGAACCGAAAAGGATATATATTACAACTTTCGTGTGGGCTTATAGAATGCAATATCTTCTTTGTTTAGTTTTTCTGGGGGAAATTTATCTTATTCGCCGAGCAGCATATTCGGCGCTTTTGCCGCCCCGCTTGGAATTTTTGAAATTTGGTAGCATCGGGAAGCGGTTGAGCAAACACATCTTGCCATCCTCTGTAGTTTGCTGTTCTTTATCATCAACAGAAATTCGTCCGTCCACAGCACCGTTGAAAAAATTTCACCTTGTCTTGATAGTAGCTTCTAACACGTTGTGACGTAGCGAACTAGTCGTCTTCGCCTCCGAAAGTATGCGTGAACTGATGGGACACTGAAAACGCTTCTCTGCAAGTTGAAATACTTTTAGAGCACCTCGTTTTCCCCTAACGTGCGCTTTAGTACTTTTTTTATCAGTATGAGCTCTGTGTTCAGAGATTGTGTATTGTTCAGACTGGAAGCGATAGCCCAAGATGCAGAGTTGGAGGAGCACAGCAAGAGTGAATTGGAACAATTGGGTAAGGAGTTATTGAACGGGTGTGCGAATGCGCAAGCAGAATACGAGAATACGGCTAAAGAACCGGGAAAAAAGAACGAAGACGGCAGAAAGAAACATGTAGGTTTTTATTATTTTAAGTTGTTTAGCGTTGCTCACGTCATTTTTTTACGTTGGAGTTTATTCTACCACCCACAAATATTCCGTTTCTGCCAGTGATATCATATGCCATTATCGACCGTCTGCTACTCTGTGCGTCCGTCTCCCAGTTTGGAAGAGTTCTATTTCAGAGAGTCTTTATTGAATTTGAATTGGCCCCTTTGGGCAATAAGTTTCACAAACTGTTTGAGCAATTATGGTACCACATACCGATTGCAGTTCTCACGTCGGAATTACAAATACGGGGCCATAGGATCGCTGCAGTATGATAGTCAAAAAATCAACGAAACATCATGCAACTCACAGAGATCGAAAGCGTTAAAATGGTAGTGGAGAAGTTTGTGGAACGCCGTTCTTTTTCAGTTGTATTTTACCTCTCCTTTCCTCTCCTTCGTTTTCATCTCCTTATCTCTTCCCGTTTAGAAAATCTTCTGCCAAACTTCAAGCCGAAGTAATTACAATTTCAAGAGCGCATTTGCTTACGGGAAAAGAGCATCGTCATAGCCAGCTTGGCAAATTGCTGCCGCCCAGCAATTATCTTGTAACCTATTTGGCTCGTCAATGGCAAGAATTTTAGCAAAAACGCGTATTGTACTGGGCACCTAATACGTTTGTCCATTTGCTTTTAACTATTTAATGAATTGTTTGACATATCATATCAGAGACGTTTACAAGATTTTGGATTTGGAGGGCAAGGAGGGAGATGCTCATGTGTGATATTAATTCGCTGAATCCAGTAGACTTCTTTTGTATCTAGTTCAACTTAATAAATATTTTATTTTGTTTTCAGGATCGTGGACCAGTCTTCAAACTGGGCACAATCGATGTCTATGTTCGTCCACTCCTTAAGATGCAGTCGGATCTGGAACCATTGAGCGGTTTGATTTCGCCAGATGGTGATACACGTTCACTTAAAATACCTGGGACACCGAAAGAACAGAAAGGATGGGATGTTGAGTGGGATATTGACGATGACGTGGCATTGCTGCGAGGTGTGTATCGTTACGGATTGGGCAGCTGGGAGGCGATTAAGATGGATCCCGATTATGGATTGGTCGATAAGGTGACTATATACATACTTATCTACTTGCTTACTAATTTGCATATGGCGCATGATTCTCGTAGTTGCTGATTGCGGGATCAGTAACCAGTTACGTCGAGCGGCTGAAGCAGGTATTTCCAATGGAGGTTCGATCTCTTTTTCCCTCTCATTTGTGTCTGCTTTCTCTGCTATACTGCATCGTGCCAAAAATGGCAGATTGAGCGGTAAAGCTCATAAGGCAGAATTCCATAGTCGATGAGGAGATGTTTTTTTCCCGTCGATAGACTGTAAAAGTAATTTTTGATTTATGCAGGGTTCGGAACCGGCTTCGGAAACCCTATTTGGAACCAGTCCATTTCACTCTCATATGATTTCTTGCTGCGTAATTTTGTTAGACGTTTTATGGCGATAAGAAGCTCCCGTCAGTGGGGGATAGTGGGGAAGCGAATTCCCTCTCGCACAGTGGTGGGTATTGGAGAGGTGCTGATGCGCGCTTGGAAAAGCGTATTTGCTTTTCTGGTTCTTAAAATACTAAAGAAGCTCTTTTCAGATCTGGCTTAAAGACAAGAACAAGAAACCTCAAGCAAAACACCTGCAAGCCCGTGCCGAGTTCCTGCTGAAGTACCTCGCGCGATATGCAAAAATGAGGGAGCTGAAGGCGAAGAAGAAACATCATTCACCAAAGAAAGCTGTCGGCTCACGTCCTACGGTTAGCCTTATGTAATCTCCAGTGATGCAATAGTATGCATTTATTTATCGGTCGGCTTAAAAACTTGACTTTATGGGACTTGTGAGTGAAAAAAATCGTTGATTATACGGTGCGAACCTCTTTTATGACAACGTGTAGTCGATGACAGATTTAAATTTTCCAATTTTCTGGAGATCGGAGGAGGGAGGGACGATGACGGTTTAGGGGGAACCAAGTCCTCAGTTACTTAAGAGGGAGTATGGACGTGAGAAGATCTCATATTGAGGAGGAGGGCACTTGCCGGATTTTTAAGATAGCTGATCCGACGGATGTAAAATACTGCACGGTCGATAGGAAGAGAAAGGTAGGTAGTTTCTGATGTGATGATTTTAAGCAGTGTTGTGAAAAATTTTGAGAAGGCTTTTACTTAATTAGATTAAACTGGCCGTATTTGTTATGAGATATTCGGCAGAAAGAAAAGGAAGGAACTTCTCTATCTCTGCCTCCCCCCCTCCTCCCCTCCCAAACTGCTATACTGCGCATTAATGGATAAGTAACTTCATGATACCCTCTTTAGCCGGTCTGTAGAAGTTAATTTGTTTTGGCTTTCAGGATAGCGACAAAACCAAAGCGAGCAAGAAAGAGGCAGGAAAGGAAAATGAAAGGAAGAGGAAGCGAGAACCGAAAGAGGGTGAAGAGACTGTAGAAGAACGACGGGAAGAGCCTAAAGTTAGTCGTTTTTTTTCTTTACAGCTTAATGACGAAGCAGGAGGATAGGCGGTTGAGTGGTGATGCTAGCTGATATTCTGCTTGGGACGAGTTTTGGTTGATAAACTTCAGTAAAACAAACACTATTATTGCTTCTCTGATAACAGGTCGTCGCTCGAGGGTAGGAGATTCATCGGCGGAATAGTGAAAAACTTCGCCCACCGCCAGTGTAATCGCGACTCTTTTTACCTGGAAGACTTCTCTAAACACTTCTGTTTCAAACGCTTGAACGGGTTGTTTCAAAAGAGCGATATCTATCCACACATATAACATTTTTGACTCGAAAATTTATTCGGCAATAAACGATGATAATGTTTATTCAGCTATTGCATGCTGCAGGCCAGTAGGCAATCCGCCACACTTGTTGTTTCTTTTAGGTTGACAGTTATTGCATATTGTCCCGATTACCGTCCATCTCCGTCTTGCATATTTCTCCCACTTATCGTTATATGGTTTTTCCTGTCAACGTATTTCTCAGTAACGTTTTGAAACATTTTAGCCAAAGAAAGAAAAACCGCGCGTGAAGTTGGATCATCTGACGGTGAGCAAATCGAAATACCACAAAGATATTCAAGATAAATCCTCGCAGCAGTTCCAAGATGTTCGTTTTTTTTGTCATTCATTCTTCACCCCTTCCTTCTGCCAGAATGGTCGCTATTTCGTTTAAAGCATTTGTTTTTATCTTTTTTTTATGTGTGTTCTAACGCTTAATACATTTCTTTTTGTTGACTTGCTTATTGAATGCGATAAGTATAGCAACTCTAAATCAAGGTCTTTGCAAATCTGAAAATTGCTCATTTATGTGTTTTTAATATTGGTGCGTTGGCAATCGACGACTGATGACGAAAAGATGCAAGAAAGGCTTCTACGCAAGTAAATTGATTTGTGCAAAAACAAGATGATGCACTTGAATAGGTTGTTTTGAAGGACCCAAAAAACATCGGAGGTCTAGAACGAAGGAGGGGTTCTGGTAGTACTTAATGCGGATTTATAAAATCTCTAAGTTAGTGCCAAATTTCTGGTGCGAGCTTTGGTGTACACGTGTGAAGGGAGAGAGGGGGTTGATGGAGGGGAAGGGTGGATGAGCTCATGGTCGAGTTCAGTTTTATGAAGGAGGCTATGCAAGGGTGTAACTGCCAACGTATTCGCACATGTTATGCCAATTGTGACACGGAATAGTTAACGCGAAGAAATGCGTATATTTCAGTGCGTGCAAATAATGCGGCCAGCTCAGAAGTATATAAAGAAACTGGTAAAATGCGAAGACCTGTCGTCAGCAGATTCGCTACGGTATCTGCTCAAAGTTGGCGATCACGTAATGGAACATTTAGAGAAGTTATCTATAAGGTACCGTTCAACGTTTAATTTTTTAACTCCTTCTAGTCTTTTAAGGTGCTAATTACTAATTTTTTAAAAATTACTAGCTTTACTATATTAGCGTAACAAATAGTAATTCAGCAACGTATAGTAATACTGTGAAAAACAATACAGTAATACACTGCATTAGTGTATTACTCTATTATTTTCATTACTTATTACTAGCCAACCAATTTT